>OY293412.1:53216747-53689247 GCA_958502065.1 Chrysolina americana | reverse complement strand
AACTACTGCCCCCTACTAGTTTTGCCAATTCATTCAATTCAATTTTTTTTTTCTTCATCTGTACTGAATTTGGATCTTTTATTGCGCTCTGGCTGTCGAATTGAATGTCGATGTATTTTCTTCAATATTCACTGTCTAGGTTCATCGATATGCATGTCCTTATGAAATGTGTCTCAGCTTGAAATTCTGTGATGTTATTGCCAAGTGGAACTATAACGTTCATTTATGGCGCCACTTGATATATTTCAGTCCCTGTTCCTTGAACTATTTTTGAGCCACCTACCGGGTGCCCGTATTTCGAGCTCCACCATAGGGATCTCAGTTATTATAAGAGATACGAGGTCGGTTAAATTAGGGCAAAGTTAGGCGTTTTCATGCTGAACAATTATCTGAAAGAAAATTTTATGTGTCATCTTTAGTTTTCAAATTAATGGATAAAAACGGAAATTTTGTTTTTATTTTTTCAAGCGAAAACCAAAAGAACTAGACGTTTTTAACTAGAACGTTCTTGAGGCACTTTTTTACAAGGAGTCTAAATCTATCATCGTATTTTCCATGGCGTTCTTGATGCCAGAGTTACAACAATCAACTTTGTTTTTTTTTCTGATTACAACTATCACACAATATGATCGAATCTTACATGCTGATCATAATCAGGAAAAAAATCCTTTTTGCGAAGAGTTTTTTGGAAAGAACGCCAACAATTTTGTTTAACAAACTAAATTTTGACAGTTCAGTTAAATATTCGAGCAAAACTTTTGAATTCTTTCAAGTTCTAATGCCATTTTCAAATGAGGAAAAGCGTGATATGCTTCAGATGTATTACGCCTCGCATCGGAATACGCAAATTACGTCCGAAACGTATCTCCAACGGTATCCAGAGAGAGAGCAACCAGCACAGAATTATTCTCTATTGCTCCATAGAAATTTAGCCGATTATGGTTCATTTGTAAAGCCTAGACGAAGGTACAACGATGGAGAGAATGTAAATGAGATAGCAGTTTTGCAAGCGGTGAGTGAAATAGAAAAAAAATTACCTAGTATTTGAATCTTTTTCCTTTAGGTTCAAAATAATCGGTCCGTTTCCACACGGGAAGTTGCAACAAATCTTGGCATATCGCATCAAGTGGTGTAGAGGATACTGAAGAAACACAAATATCGTCCATTCAATATTCACATCATCCAAGTTCTTCATCCCGGAGATGCTGGTCGACGGAAAGATTTTTGTAGATTCGTAATGAACTAGTTTTTTGCGTAATGTAATATTCACGGATGAACGCAAATTCACAAACATGGGCATGTTCAATCGACACAATGAACACATTTGGTCCATTGAGAATCCACATGGACATTAAGAACGGCGGCCGTAAGTACGCTTCGGCGTAAATGTATGGGTCGATTTATTGGACGACACAATAATTGGCCCATACATTTATGAAGAAAATCTGAATGCCGATCGTTATTTAAAATTTTTGAGGACCTTCCTTACGGATTACGTTGACAACAACATTCGTCTCAACCGAATGAATACCCTCTGGCACCAGTAAGACGGCGCACCGCCGCATAACGCTAGAAGAGTTGCTGAGTGTTTGTCAGAAATGTTTTCCGGTAAGGTGATTTCGAACAACAGAGACATACGTTGGCCAGCGCGGTCACCTGATGTTTCTCTGCTGGATTATTATTTATGGGGAACTATGAAAGATTTTGTTTTTAAAACCGTACCCATCGATACTAATGATCTGAGAAGAACCATAATCACCACTATTAGGACTAAGATAAGAAGATGGGACATATCGCGAGCTATTCAGAATCTGAGGAAACGAGTAGAATTGTGTTTAGAAGTCGAAAGAGGAGTATTTGAGCATCTTTCATAACTTTGTTTTGTTTTGTTTTGCGAAGAATAAACTTCTAACTTATCCTAATTCAAAATCTTAGTATTTAAGTGGGTAAGCTTGATGGAAATGTGTACGTTCCAGATCCAAATTCCATTGAACTATCAAGATTTAGTTTGTTAAACAAAATTGTTGGCGTTCTTTCCAAAGCACTCTACGCAAAAACGATTGTTTCCTAATTTTGATCAGCATGTATGATTTGATCATATTGTGTGATACATCGTTGTAATCAGAAAAAAGAATACTTTTTTAAATGGTAAAAATCCAATATGGCGCTCATAAGAAAAACCAAAGTTGATTTTTGTAACTCTGGCATCAAGAACGCTTTGGAAAATACGATGATAGATTCAGATTCCTTGTAAAAAAGTACCTCAAGAACGTTCTAGTTAAAAACGTCTAGTTCTTTTAGTTTTCGCTTGAAAAAATAAAAGCGAAAATTACAAATTTCCGTTTTTTTCCAATGATTTAAAAACTAAAAATCACACGTCAAATTTTCTTTCAGATAATTGTTCAGCATGAAAACACCCAACTTTGCCCTAGTTCAACCGACCTCGTATCTAATAACTGAGATCCCCATGGTGGAGCTTGAAATACGGGCACCCTTAATATAGCAGATTATGTTTTCAGGTGATAGTGATTTTAATATTGAGTACCATTTTACACAGTTGTATTCTGAATTTTTTTTCCATGAGTATTGGGATGGCATGTGGTCTGTTATAATTCTTTTCATAGCGATCGTGATACAAGAAAAACAAGCCTCTGGATTTTGTTAGGATAGGTGTTTGCCTGTCTCTGATTCATTTTGGGCCATCATGAAAGTGAGCCGTGATTTTGGGTATTATGGTCATGATTTATAGATTTATAGCATGACTTTCGGTCCCCACGACTACTATGCCATCCTCACACAGTAAGGGGGATAGTATTGCGTCCTGTGGAGCTCCTTTGGCTTTCTCGGAGTCTACACATCTACAACTCTCTTTGTTGAATGGCAATCCATCACTTTGGGCTCTGAATACACAATTAGCTATTGACATTCTTCATTAGCTGTTGAAAACACAGCTCTGGTGTATTCACCATTTATTCTTCTTCGAGTTCCGAGTAGAACTACATATTTATATTTTACGTCATTTTCAATAGTACCAACAAATGAAAAAATAAATAGAGCATCCACTCATCGCACATCTACAAGAATTTTCTGAGCAATCCTATCAAATGTATCATTGAATTGAAACTGAACATCCCTATGAAAAAATGTAATTGATTGCTCGTGTTGTATCCGAAAAATGGTAACGTTGTATTGAAGAAACAGGTGCACCATCTCGTTGCTTGGCGTATGGAATCATACAAAACTTTCCTTTTCCAATTTTGATTATTTTCCATATTGACTTTGCTTGCGATGAAACACCAAATTCTGAAAATCTAATAATTTAAAAATATTATAAAGATATCAATAAAGACATGAATTTTTCGTTACGTAATTGTTGGTCATGAAGAGTGCCACTCTTTTTCTATTTAACTTTTTTCATTCTATATAAGGATAATTAATATACCTTAGTGAAGAAAAAAAATGTCCAACTTGCTTATATTCTAGGTATATTCAGACAATACGACTGGGGACCAGCAGAAAATTTGAAGATGTATGAATCACTTGTCCCTCCCACTTATGACTTGCAAAGAGTAACTGTACCAGTAGGGTTGTTTTATGGCAACAAAGACGTATTTCCTACAGAAGAAGTGAGTGAGATAGGTATTTCCTTTAACAATAGACCAGCTTATGTATATATAATAATGATAAATGTTTTTATTGATAAGTTCATACGTAGTTACCCAGTAGATTAGTTTTATCAAAAGGCAGAATTAATTTTTCATCCATATAATGTGTTTATATAGTTTATTTACGTGAATGTTGACCCAGAAGGAAAAGTTTAGTAGTCTGCTAACCTGGACATGCCTAACTTTCAACGATTTTCTGTACTATTGATCTTCTTGGTAATTGATCTAACCAGTAGTGACAATTTTATTTCTCACCCAACCTTCTCTAACGTGAACTATATTAATTTTTTACCAGGGTAATAAGTTTCCCATTGACTCGGATATCAGGGTGTTTCTCTTGAATAACATCCATCGAGATTTCTCTCACTTACTACTTCGAAGATATACTGTGGAACTATGAGCGTTCTCCTTTGGACCCTGCAATGATGAACTTTCTGCTATTTCATATGGCATGGACTGGCGGTGGATATCTCGGTAGGTTCGCACACTCTTCTATTTCAAATAGATGGGTAGATATCCCACTCTTGGTATTTCCATTAATGTTTGGGTCCATGCAGTTCTCAGGAGAAGGAGATCCCAGGTTCATATCCCGGTTTTTCCTAACTTTTTAAAATTCAGTTTTGATTGTCATCTTCTTCGCATACTCTTCTATTTCAGATAGAAGGGTAGATACCCTACTCTTGGTATTTCCATTAATGTTTTCGTCCATGCAGTTCTCATCAGGAGTAGGAGATCTCAGGTTCATATCCTGGTTTTTCCACATTTTTGTAAAATTCGTTTGATTGTCGTCTTTCTCGCATACTCTTCTATTTCAGATAGATGGGTACTCTCGGTATTTCCATTAATGTTTGGTTCATGCAGTTCTCAGAAGTAGGAGATCCCAGGTTCATCTCCCGGTTTTTCCACAGTTTTTTTAAATTCAGTTTTAATTGCCATTTTTCTTACATACTCTTCTATGTCAGATTGATGGGTAGATACCCTACTCTTGGTATATCTATTAATGTTTGGGCCTATACAGTTCTCAGGAGTAGGATATATCAGGTTCATCTTCCAGTATTTCCATATTTCTTTAAATTTAATTCCAATTGTCATCTTTCCGTCTGCTATACCTTAAACCTATTCTCGATTCATATTAAATAAAACTCCTACTTCTTTATTAAATTTTTTCTACAAGCGTGCATGATTCTCCCTATACCAACACGCAATTCAGTTTGGAAAGTATCATTTACCTACATGCAATTCAATTTAGAAAGTATCATTTTCGCAAGCAACAGTTTTTCCAATCGAGTTTTTCCCGAACTAATGCGGGAATAGTTATTATTCCAAGTACGACAAAAGCACTTCTTCTCTATGCGTCTGACGTTATTTGCCATTATTTGCCATACGAACATTGCAACTATTTGTGCAATGGTTCTCCATATTTGTGCAAGTGCTAATTGTAATACAGCATTGCATATTATTCCCCATCCGGTTGGGAATGACCACCTGCATACATAATATGTTTTTAACATTTTTACCTCTTAAATGTATTAGGATAGGTCATACAACATAACAGTCGTCCTATGCTACCCAACGGATGATATCACCCATAGCAATAAAGTACAATACAGTCCAGGAAAAGTGTACGCATTATTTCGATCAAAGTTCCGAAAATTGTATCGGATAGTTTCAAATAAGTGAGAAATTTGAGACAAATATGTGTCAGTAAACAACTACTATCCCATACTAAAGTTGAATTACTTCTGACATTTTTTTATGTAATGTTCCTCTAGGAGGAAACTGTTGCAAGTGCTAATTGTAATCAAGCATTGAATATTATCTCCAAATCCATTGAAGCAAGCAAGCATCATTCCCAATCCGCTGATATTTACCACTTGGTGAATAGTGTGGATAAAAATAGATTTTAATTTTGTCCAAATAATTCGCTTCATTTATTTTAAACTCTCCAACACACTTTAAAAACTTATCCTGGAGTGTTTTTTGCTGTTGAGCTCAGAGTGGTTCATTGAGTGGAACAGGATGACTCTGATGTCGTCTGAACTCATGAAAACATGTCATGAATGTAGGTGGTTATTTTCAATGGCATGGGAAAAAATAATAATGCCTGATAACAATTAGTACTTGCAATAGTGTCCTGAAGGAGAATTGCACAAATATAATGCAATGTTTGTAGGGGAATGTAGCTGTAATTTAATGTTTGTTGGAAAAAGAAGTTGTTTTCTGACCGATATCTACCTCAAATTTTTCACTTTTATAATTGTCGAAATTATTGGTTTCATTCATTTGTAACTCTCCAGCACACCACACTTTTTGAACTTTCTTCGAATTCGTACATTCACTATTCCTGGAGTCTATGCTACCAAAGAGTGCTTCTTCCTGTAGAGCTTTGGGTGGAACAGGATGACTCTGAGATTGTTCGACTTATCCTAGCATTAAACAGAGGTGAAAATTGTTTCAAGATGTATGCAACCGGATGGAGAATATTATTCGATGCTTGGTTACAAGTGGCACTTCCTGGAGAAACATTTCAGAAATAGATGACAGATTTAAATTAATATCCGTCTTCTGACAGGAATTTGCTTCGAATCTTCCAATTTGTGGGATAGTTTAGAGAGAAGTGTATTTCGATTTCGTCGAAATTATTTATTCAATTTATTCTTTTCCTTATGTATTTTTCAAGGTACAATTTATTTTCCTCATATTAGTTCTTATGGAAGCGTATTTCTTTCGTTTTCAAACTATATCCTCTGAAAAAATCGAGTGAACCAAGAATAACACCCTTCTGCATTTCCCCGGCTAAGATTTCATGTTACAGCAAGCCGATATGATTTTTAGGTTCGAGAGCAGTGTGTACTCTTTTTCACCAAGAACCCCTACTATTAGGACCATCATTTTAACAGAATGGTTATGGTAAAACCTTCAGAGTTCGAGGAAGTAATCTCGATTTTAGTCCGTTTTTTCTTCTCTTCTCGGACGATGTTCATTTCGCCAGGAGCCGAAAACTCAATTACGGAAATCGTCTTAGCTATTGGTGGAGGAGTACTACATCAGGCTACTAGGCTTGTATTTGCCTGAGGGTGAGTTTATCTTCTATGCCTATAAGTGATAGGTGTCTGCATAATTCCATATTCTTAGTGATGTTTAAATCTCTTTTTTCTGCATCCTGGTTTTTCCGCACGCTAAAGTTGTTTCTAATGCGTTTTTCTCGCACTTGTTTTGTTTCAATGAAATATGATTCGGTAATTTGTAGATTATTCTGTGATTCGTGCCTCTGATTGATAAAAAATTAAGGTTCACACCTGGTTGTAGATGATCATTACGAGATCACCTGAATAACGTCTCTGTTAGGAATTCAGGTTAGAAGATTGTATAGAAAATTCACCAGATGTTCCAAAATAAAATTTTTTCTTTGCTGTTATTTTCATGAAACATATAGATGGTGGTAGTTCCTTCGATACATTAAATAACTCACCTGCTTACATGTGTTGATCCTTTCTGATGTTGATTTAACACGTATTTGCATGGATTTTGACGTTTAAATTTCGAATTACTTTAGGGAATCAATAAATTGGCGAAGGCTTTGCCAAACGTAATCGCACTATACAAAGTTCCCCACAAATATTGGACGCACATAGACTTCCTTTGGGGAAAAGATGTCAAAAAATTATTGTATACAAAAATGATAGATGTGATGAAAAATCAGACAGTTTTATCGAAGAAATCGGATATTATTCAGGTGGGTCTAGTACATTATCAATTTTAATCTATGCAATGATTTATTTTATATACATTTCTAGGCACACCAGTATGCAAGTATTAAGGATTCGATGAACGGTTGTTGTTAGAAATTTAAAAAATCTGCCTTTTTTCAGAATAAAGTTCTTTGCTAATGTCGAAAGAACATTTTATTGCTGCGATATTGATTAGTTTATTTTTGTGAAACTTGAAGGGATGTCACGCCTGGACGAGCTGCGTTAAGACAGGGTCACATTCCCTAATCCAATTTTATAGCATTTAGTATTAGATACATTTGTGAGAGGAAAGAAGAATATAAATTTCCAATATTCAATTGATTCCCATCCGCAAATCCCATTCCTAGGGACTATAATACAATTGTCAACGGCTCCCCTGAAAAGCTTGTTTTTCATTTTCCTGTCATAAAAGAATTCCCGTTAGCTCCTTATAATGTATAAGGCATACATAGAAACAACCTTTCCTGACGGCATTCCAGTAATCGTAAAATCAATTTCATAAAACTAATAAAAATATCCTTGAAAATGATATGGACATCGTCGGTGCATCCGAAACATGGCTCCAACCGAATTACCCGGATCACCTGAGATCAATACCTATTTACAACCCAATTCGTTATAGATGACCAACGCGAAGAGGCGGTTTAGCTGCCTTCATCAGAGCAAACTTTAAGTTCAGAATTTCAAATCTAAGCACTTTGAGTGACACCAGTTTTGAGCAACTAATTGTCTGATTCTATAGAGAAAATATATTCAGAAACTGAACCTGTTAATTCTGATGGGTGATACCAATATGAATCTACAGAACCATAACAATGTCAAACTCACTCTCATTCATTGATAATAAAGTAAGTTTGAACAATGAATAAAATAAACAATTATACATGACACAGTATTATTTTGAGTCTATGATTTAAAATTAGTTTTTCTGCTGCCGACACTGTAAATAGTTCATACATGCTCAGCTAACAAAACAGGTAAATGGCCTATATCATTCGTTTACTAATTCATCTTGACAACGGAATATAAATAGTGTCATTTACATGCCTAGAGTAATTACTTTGACATTTATATCAATATTTAGGTTATAAGACTTTTTGAATATTATTGTTGTCTGTTTACTCGGTAACTTAGTTACGCGCACCAGCTACTTAGAATGAAACAGCGGAACGAATAATCATGAAGGAAGGTTAAGAAAACAAACTTCAATCCAGTCAAATTTTGAGAAATGTCAACGAGCAGCGGGAAAACGTTAAGTAACACGAAATGTATCGACTGTTAACATCCTCGACAAGCCCCGGCTTAGCCTCGGCTTTACCTTGGCTCGTACTCGCTCACCTCGAATGTTAACATGTTTTTACATTCCTCGTTACTTGAATAACTATTATATCTATTCTAGGAATTATCCATACTTTTCAGTAAATGGTAATACTCGATAAGTAACTTAATACTTGTTTCGAGAAAGAAACCTAAAATGGACATGTACATCGGGTATAAGTGGTTAAAATATGTATTTGTAGAGTATGAAAATAGGGCCTATAATATATACAATGATTTTATAAAAAGTACGTTTTATTGGTTGAATTGTGTTATACGCACGACAATGATTCAGTTATTCTCTATTGAATGTTTTCTTATTTCCCCTGGTTGTATTGAATATAAATTTTTTGAATGCAAGGTAGCCATTCCGAGATTTGACTACATCAGGTAACGAGTTGTACAGTTTGGGTGCCATGTAGGAATATGATCTTTCTGATAGCGATTTATGTACAATTGGGATAATGTGATGATGTCGCCTTCGTGTAAAGTAGGTGTGGGTCGGTACCATGGCTAAGTGTCTATTTTGGTGGTTCTTTATATTTACTCTATAAAAATATAATTGCCTCATATCAAATATTTTGGCTGAATATAGCATATTTAAACAGTATCTGTGAGATTTTAACAGTATTGATTTTAAAAATTTTTTTTTTTGAATAATCTCGAGTGCGTTGATATGAGTTCCCAGAGCCCCATCTTATGCCGTTATACCGTACTTTAAGTGGCTTTCCACGAGGGCATAATGAAAAGTTATGAGGTACTGTGTTGATGAGATTTTTTTTCAGGTACTCAATACTTGCAGAATACTTCTCAGTTTTTTAATCACAGAGTTTATATGACAGTCCCATTTGAGATGTTTGTTTATTATGACCAGGGTTTCATCGAGACGAGACATCTCGTCTCGAAGACACTTTCTCGTCTCGTCTCGATCATCGAGACGAGAAATAATAATAATAATAAGTTTATTCAGGAATTCAATAAAAGTAGAAAAGTATAAATGTATGACAGTTATTATAGCACGATAAAATTATTTTTCTTAATAAACACGAAAAAACCCATAAAAGGAAACCTTGTGTGTGGGTAAGTATTTCCATGAATAAAAATACAATCAATTTAAAACACAAACACATCCGAATCAACATTTATGCATAATAACATTTGATGAAAATAAAAATGTTCAATCACTACTAATAATTAAAATATGTAAGTTGGCGAGAGCAAACCGTGCCTGTTGGTGGTTTGATATAATTAATAATATAATACAATATATAAGGTAATAACATTTGCTAGTCACATAAGAAAAAAAATCAATTGACAATTTCATTGTATAAGAAAGAATAGGTGATTATTGGAAAATTGTACTGTTTATTGGAATGAAATAATCTCTATTCACGTTAAGGGTAAGTATATTGGAATATTTTTGTTTCCAGTCTATTTTAATTAGTTTGTTCCATTAATTTATTGAGGATTTCTCGTCCCAATTCAAATATATAAGCTTTCAGTAATTTTTTGAATTTATATGGATTACTCGTGCCTTTTATGTTGTTTGGAATGGTATTGTAACATTTTGGAGCAAGAAATGAGTAAGCGCGTTGTCCAGTTGCTTTCCTTGCTAGTGGAATCAGCAGTGACTGCTTTTGTCGAGTGTTGTAAGTATGTTTGGGATATGAGAATTTTTTTGTTTTGTGATATCTCTCAACAGCTTTGAAATAATATAGTTGACGTATATCCAACACCTCACTCTGCCGAAAAAGTTCTTTTGATGAAAATGCTCTTTTTTTCTTGTATATTATTTTCAGGTGATATTTTTGTAATATTTGAAGTGGATGTAAGTGACTCCCCCAAACGACCAAACCGTATCTTATGTGGCTTTCGATTAGAGTATTTTACTCGAATATTTGAATTTTGATAGCATTGATCTGATTTTTTGCATACATAGTTAATGTGTATATTCCACTTCATATGCATGTCAAGACATATTACTAGGTATTTAATTTTCGTTTCCATTTTGATGTCGTATGTCTGACTGCCGTCACTGATAGAAAGTTGATCGAAGGATGGAATTCTGGTAGTATTGCAACAGTAGCATGTTTTTTCAATGTTAAGAATTAGTAATTTGTATTTCAACCATTTTTGTATTTCTGTAAAATCCAATTCTGCCTTTTGATTAAGTTCTGGCCACGTGTCTGCAGTATAGAAGACTACCGTGTCATCAGCAAATCCCACAATGGTACCATTCGACGCTATAGAAAATAAATTATTAACATATATTGAATAATATCGGGCCTAGGACACTACCTTGAGGGACACCATATTGAGTTGGGAGGTTACCGCTGTTTGTGGTTTCTATTCTAACAATTTGATTTCTGTTTTGTAAATAACTTTCGAAAAGGTTGCGTCCTATTCCACGAACTCCAATATCTTCTAGACTTTTTAGTAGTAATGAGTGACTCACTGTGTCGAACGCCTTTGATAAGTCAATAAATACTTCTAGGCTGGGTTTTCCCGCATCCACTGCATTATATATTTTTTCCGTCAACAAACTCTCGTCTCGATGTTTTTCTTGAAGACAATTTCTTGATCTCGATTCAAGACTCACAAAATTTCGAGAGTATCGAAAAAAAAAGGCTATGTATAGGTTATAACGCATAAAACAAGGCCAAGGCTGCACCAAAATACAGGGTATTAAATTTTATCTATAAAAAAAATTAGATTAAAACCCTTCGAGGACCAATTTATCAAAATGATAGAAAAACACAATAATTATGTTTTTACAATTATATAATTGTTTGAATAAAGTTATAATTATTTTATGGAAATTAAAAAACAGAGGTAAGTCTTTGGAAAAAGGTGGTCTACCGTAGGAACCACTAGGCCATGAGGAGCTCTATGTAGTATGGCTGGAAATAATTCCTGTTCTCCGAAAGACATAGAGCAACCTTGCAATCTGAGCAGAACCAACGTGACCTATGTGGCTCTTTCTTCGAACTGCAAAGGTTGCAACGCCTTTTGGTCCCGTATGTTGGCATGTGCGAAGACTGACTATACCGTTGTTCATGTAAGACAGTTTTCTTGTAACAATTCTCGGAACTGGATGATGGTCTTCCTCTCTTGTTACCCCTCGAGTTACAACCAATCAGTGGAGTTGCAACTGACAAACGGAATTCTTTCAAATTCAATGTGGATCCTGGTGATCACTCTTTGAATATAATGTATGAATTCACCACACACAAGTCGACAAAATGAAAAAAATCCTATGCCACCATTTCTTGCTCCTCCTATCAACTTCATATAATGATTTCAGCATATCAGCTTTGTCCACCCCTCCCATATATTGATTATAATCCACTATCAATTGTGGACAAGGCATTTCTCTTGATATGAAATCATCAACAGTTTTTTGCTTTCTTTTCACCATGACATTGTTTTCTGGGTTGTGGAAATTGGATACCAAAGTTACTGCTCGGTTATCCATCCATTTTATACAAGTGATGCCATTTTTCATCATTTTCTAATTGATCTCTCCTTTTTTCATATTGTTGTCATTTTTTAGGTCTGGCAGGTTTTTTCTATTTTTTCTTATAGTCCCATAAGCATAAATTTTATCTTCAGTGAGTTGAAGAAGTAAATTTATGGAACTGAAAAAGTTGTCGAAATATACTCTATGGTACTTGCCCACGATTTCCCTTGTAAGATCAATTACAACTCGTTCACCAGTTTTTCTACCAGATTATTAACCTTCCCTGTGTAGATTTAGAACTCATGAACATATCCTGAGCCACTGCCTGCTCGGATCCATACTTTATATCCCCTCTTGATAGGTTTATTAGGCATATATTACCTAAAACTGCACCTACCCTTGAATCGTATCATTGATTCATCAATGGACTGATTTTCTCCAGAGTTATATGAATTCTTGAATGTTTTTGATATTATATCTAGGAATGGCTGCAGCTTGTAGAGTTTATTGAATTCTGTACTGGCTTTTCCAGGTTGAAGAGAATTATCATTTATATGAAGATTGCCCAGTAACCAACTAAATCTGGAACGGCACATTATTGAACTTATATATCTCTGAATTGTTATCTAGAATAAATCATCTTCATCGCCCAGGTTAGATTCAACTTGGGAATATTCTGGTGGATGATTATCTTCTTCAGTTGACTGCCTATTGTTATCGTCATTTTCGTCAACCGTCTCTGCTTGTTCTGGGTCTTCAAAAATGATAGGCTGATTGACGAAAACGTCGGAACCTGGCTCCTCATCAGTATCGTAATCGCTTACTAGAGACTCAACGTCCGATGGTATTTCTTCAATTAACTGGTCGAACTGTTCTGTATTTAAATTGTCCAGTTCATCTAATGCCCATTTATTTCTTGTCATAAACTTGTTGAATTTGGAGGACTTATCTATAAAAAAATATATTTGAATACAGAGGCTATATACTATGAAATATAAGCTATGTATAACAAAAAACCGCCGAGTATCAGCACAAAAATAAACCATATTATTCGAAAAAATTAAAATTAAACGATTCCTGGATGTTTTAATTTAATCTTTTATCCATACATTCAAAATTTACCTAGGTACGAAAGGTTTAAAATTGTTTCTTCGTTCGTGAAGAGAAGAATGTACCGGTACCAACAACAAACTCATTTTTTATAATCGAAACAATCGTCAGTTGAAAAAAAATTATCGATATTACTCAATTTATTTTATCTCAATAGTAAGGGGTCGCAGTACTGCATAGTGAAATTTATGCAAAAATGGCGCCATAAGTCTGCCATAAGAATATCCTTAGAAGTAATATAGTAATAAGCTTGGACTAACATATTTAAAGAATACAATAGAAATAAAGTTGAATTTATGGCCCTTTCCCTTTATGGAATTTCTTTACCGTGAAAAGCCAGACTGACCGAATATTGTCCTATCAATTAATTTTTAGAGTAATAATAAGTATCTTTTAATTATTATTGCAATAAAAAAATATAAAATAGCATTGTACTAGACTTTAAAGTTATTGTTTAAATCTAATAAAAATATAATGACAATCATTGAACTCACTCTCATTTCTCCCTTGTCTCTTGTGAGTTATTGTAGCACATATATTTTTTCGAGATCGAGAAATCTCGAAATAATTTCTCGATCTCGAAAATTCTCGAGTGTTTATCCCGATTTCGTTCTCGAAAAAACTTATAATTCTCGTCTCGATCTCGTCTCGAAATCGAGACGAGACGAGACGAGAAATCTCGAATTTCGAGTCTCGTGAAAGACTGATTATGACACCTAGATATCTGATGTTTGTCTTGGGCATGATTGTCAGGAAGGTATTTTTGGTTTTTACTTCAAAGGTGTTAAAGGACGGGGAATTTATTTTATTGCATTTTAATGGGACTTGTCACAGCTTCATAATTTCAAATATTATTACGAATTTTGAAAAAAAGGCTGTCATGCTAAAAATCTTGAAAGACGTAAAAATTTTCGAAGAGAAATTACTTGAAGTGCTTTTCATTTCATCTGTAGAAAACGAAAAACTGATGAAAAATACAGGTTGTCATTTGGAAAAACAAAGTTGGGACCCGCCAGAAAAAATTCAATACCCTGTATGAGTTCAACATTTTCAGTTTGTAGAGATAAGAAAATAGCATAATTTTGCTCATAAAATCATCCATCTATCTATTATTAATGGAGACATGAAAGACGGCGTCTTTATTGCATGATCCTGTATACACGTAAATTGATGGATGTACCTATTACTATGTGGTATGAGATCATCATAGGAGAAACAAAACTTATAAGTTTTTATACCGCCATATTGGCAACAATAACGTTATTGGAGCTTTGTCTTATATAGGCAATATCAAATTAGTACTGTCGATAATGTACACATGATTTTAGACTTTTTGGTCATCATCAGTACCATGTATACATATTTCATACCTGATAACTCCAATTTTGGAAAGAAAAACAAAAGTTCAGAAAATATATTTCAATCAACATAATGTGAAAATTACAAGAACAAATGTGAAGAGAAAGTAATAATAACAAAAGTTTTGAGTCATTAAGAAAACATGAAATATTAGTACGGATGTGTACACATTTCAACACGGCTGCTAATTTTTCCTACTTTTTAAGAATCTACCATTTTGGGTGATTCAGAAAAGTTCACGGAGAATCTATTGCAAAACTAAATTCCAACGCTTTTGTAAAATACCCAACTTGGTTGATCCAGTATAATAGCTATTCAACAACAGACAAATATTTAGAATTCATTCATTTCTTTATCTAAATAGCAAAACTAATTATTGCAAAAAATATCACACGTATCATTAAAATGACAAATATTTCAAGCTACAGTGGCCATGTAGATTTGGTACCTAGTAAAAAAATTTGTTACAAATTTAAGTAAAACGCACAGTAAGCATATGAAAAACACATTGCATAAAATATTAACTGATTTTAATAAAAATGGAAATACAAAATTTTATAAACGTTTCAACAAGACATCCATTGTTTCTATAGATGCATACCATATTTTTTTTTCAGTTGCAGTTTTTGTCTCGAAACATGCAAATAATAGAATAGAGTTAAGTTCAATTGTAGTGCCATATGAGTCACATGACACGGGTCAGCTTTGGCATACTAGATGTTTTCAGATGAACATGAAGGAAAAAAATTTTCACTTGAGGTACCATATTATCTGTTCTTTTCAAGCTCACTGTCCTTATTATTTCCAGTCTCAATTTGATCTTCACTTGGCATGTTTACAGATTTTTCTTGAGGGTGTATTAAAAATAACTAGTCCGCCATCTTGGGTGTTCCGCCATGTTGGATAAAGGATGACGTCACACACTTAACCATGCATTGTCATCCATGCTAATCGTGTACTCAAAATGTCAGCTCAATCAGTTATAGATTGTAGATATCTGCTTCAAAAATGAGTTAAGTAAAATTCCACCGAACAAACATAATTGAAAATTAAATAAAAGCTTGTAAAAAAATTTATTCGATACTGAAAACAATAAAAAATGTGTACAAACAGTTGAGTGATCACGAACAACACGCATTGAACGTATGAATAAATCGGTCTCAAAGTTCACAGAAAGACTAAAACTCATATGCTAATTATTCATTTGACGAGTGGAAGCATTTTTCCATGAAGTTTCTTAACATTTTTTTCCTACAAGCGTGCGTGATTCACCCTATACCCGCACGCAAGTTAGTTTGAGAGGTGTCATTTTCCCGCAATAGTGCGGGAAAAATCTTCCTGCACGCTTAAGTCACTTCAAGTGAGGAATTCCCGCATTAGTGTGGGTATAGTAGGTATATTACATTACTAGTGTGAAAAGTGACATTTTTCACACGAGTGGGAAATATTGTAGCATGAGTCGTAAGCCGAGTGTGACAATCCCACGAGTACGAAAAATCACTTTCGCACAAGTAATGTACAGTATTTTTCCTAAACAATAGGTATATAAATATCAGACCATTGAGTTGCCTGACTAATCTTACGTTTTATTTGTGACGGTCTATGTTTGAATATTTTTTTCTTCTTCTTTTCTTTCTTTCTTTTCTTTGAAAAGTGCACATTATTTCACAATTACTTTTATAGTGGAATAAAGAAATAACAATTATAAACGTTTATTTGAAAAAATTACAATAAGTAAGCGCTTATTAGATACAACTGGGAAACAAATTGAATTATTTGGAACCTTAAAAATTAAAAGTAAACTGATTATTGTTACTATTTTAAATTGTAACGAAAGATTCGATATTTTTTCGGATGCTGCTTGTAATTATTGTGCACATCGAAGAAGTTGAGGGTTTTAAATTTATGTTTCCTAATATAGCTGATTGGGCATCAGTGTCTTGCGAAGTTCCACGCACAGCGCTGACAATTTTAGTGGCGGTGTTCATTCTGTTGGTGTGAGAATCATCTACCCCTCAACGACAGCAGAGGGTTTCCATCCTCCGTGTCTCCTGAGAGTGGTAATATGTCCTTACATCTACTAGAATCGTAGATGAGGATCTTCGGAAACAATGACTAGTATAAGTTTCTGCATTCTCAAGTTTTAAAAATTTTGCTACTAAGGTGGGTACAGACCCCATTTTGTTGATACCCACCACTTGCTTGGTGCATTTTTGGTGTTGATAGTTGAGAAAAAACCTCTTTTCTTAACTATTGCTGCTGAACCTAGATCTTCAATGTCGTCTACATTAATTGTTATTGACTCTTACTTGCGACATGCTCCCGATATATCAAAAATTAAAGCAACCTGTAAATAAACATTCTATTGGGAAACTAATGAATATCACCTTGCTTTAAACTCACCTTAATACGTAGAAATTGAACATCAGGAGCTGTTGTAATAAACTGATTTATCTGCTGGGTTGTCAGGATCATTTATTTTTTTGGTTTATAACCGTCATTTTAGCTTTTTAAAAAAGCTTTCACCTTAAGGTATTTTGAGATATCTACGTAATGATTAATGTATAAAGTAGTTCGCAGCATATAGTACAGAAACCACAGTGTATTTGGTCGTACTTTTTTTGATAATTCATCTAACTATGTATGCTAGGATCACATTTTCAGAGAAAGAATTTTAGATTTCTTTCATTCTTCTCCAGTTGAGAAATTCATTCATTCTCTAGACTTTTCTGGTAGAATTTGTAAAGAGGTCATTTTTGCTGCCTCTATGATTTCTGGTGAAGAGTAATCCAATTAATTTTCAGACTTCATAATTATTTACGAAGGTATTTAATATGCGTGGGATAGGTAATAAACTAAACTGAACTAAAACTTTTGTTCAACTTTGAGAATTAACAATGTTTTACTTTCGATCATGTACCTACTATTAGGAAATGTCTATTTTTTGTGATATTGTGTCGTGGAATTGTTTCAAAGCCTACTTAGCTTTTTAAAATTTCAAATAATGTGCCCGTGCTTGGTTTTCTGGTTGCCTATCTTGGATACGTACAGGTAGTTATTATTAAAACCAACTACTGAAATAATTATAAATTAACAGTTTCCAGCTTTCATTGTTATCCTTCAATTACTTGAACTTCCAAAATTGCAAAATTTTGTTATAATAAAATGAAAATACAAGAAATATCATATTTAGATTAATGTAAATCGACTCACGAGATATAAGTACATATCTCCAATTCAAGTCTGAATTAGCTCAGTTGAAAGACTATTCGGTAATATGACCACAGGATTATGGGATCGATTCTCGGCGCCAACATTTTTAATTTTTTTCCATTTCATTTTTATAAATAATTAGATTTAAGTCGTTTCTATGTGAATAATATCAAAAGGAAGAGCTATTAATAATTACATATGTGAATCTTACAGGATTCACGGGTTAGGCAGCCGTGCGAAAAGTTACTTTCCGCACTAGTGGGAAAAGTAGTTTCTCCACGATCATCACAGAATTTGCTAATTCTGAAATGAAATTTGATTACAGAATGCTGGAATTCTCTCTCTTGATATTGAAGAAATATTCTGCAACACCTCTGCCCCCATGCAATTCAAATGTATTTACATTCTCTCTCTTGTAATAGAATAATATTCTCACACTGGTTAACAATAGTAACATTAGCCTTGACGCAGTTGATTGTCACCGTAGTGGCATATTTCAGTAGTGGCAAAATTATTGCTGTCATGTTTTCATTCGAAAAAGTATCATGAATTTATCCAGTGATTCAGAATCAGAGTGTGAAAGTACACCACCTGAAATTACAAACAGTAAAAATGATGTACTGGAAAGTTTACTACCAAAACACCCGAATGATTGAGATTCGTAGTTTTTGTGGAAGAGAATGCCGTTGATATAATATTTATCAAACATATTTTAATGAGAGGCCGGATAGCCCAAATGGTATAGCATTGACTTAATAGACGTGAACCTGTTTTTTTGCCTCAGCCTTTTCCGGGGTTAGCTCGAAACAATCTACCTCTGACCAAACTTAGACAAAGCAGTATCTACAATTAATGCAAATGAACGACATGCATAAGCTTTGCAGGAGGCATGGATTATACGAACTACATCCACTATCAGTTGAAATGTTTGACCTCCCGCTAACAGCAGCGGAGGTGGATACCAGCGCCCCTTTGCCGGGACCCTATGTACCCCTTGGCACAAGCGCTCCCCCTCCCCTTGGCCAGCAATGGTCTGGGGGTGGGCGAGGCTGCTCCCAGTGCGTCCTCCCGATCCTCTTCCTCCCTTGAACCCTCTTGGGCGACGGCAAGATAGCTGACGGAGTTTCGAATATATTCGCTGATGTGTAGACAGATTGACAACTTTGTAAAATTAACTTTCATTTATTTATTTATTTTAATAGACGAGAGGTTGTGGGTTCAAGCCACCGGACAAGTCAATTTTTTTTTAATTCAATAGTTTATTCTCAATGCATCTTTGCGATAAAAAAATTAATTCTGGTTAGTCCAGGATTACAAACTGATAAACAGTGTTTTTAGATAATAGTTATCATTTCGTGTGGAAATTATCATTTGTACGTTTCCATTTAAAATATTTTAAAATTTTTGATCGTGGAAAAAGTATAGTCTGCTACTCGGTTAGAATGAAAATTCGTGATGCTCGTGGTTCCTCCCGCTCGCCTTCGGCTCGCGCTCGGAACTTTCCAATCGCATCGAATTTTCATTCTAACCTTGTTAGAGAAGATACTATTCCGCACATGTGAGAATAAAGGTCACTTTCCATGGAAGGACAGAGGGCGATTTGTGTTACTTTCCTATGTGATCTCAGGAAAATAAGTATTCCAAATTGGTTTAAATCTTATGTCTATTATCACCATGGGTAAATGATTATAAATTTGTTTGCTTCTGTAGATCAAGGATTGTTTCATCAGGGTTGAAGTGGGATTTTTTTTTGACGAGTGTTCATTTCTACATGGGTATTCATGAACTTATCTCTGTATTCGTGTTACAAAATAAATATACTGTCTCTGGAATAAATAAATCAACATATGGTTAATAATTTGTATCTAAAAATAATAGGTTTTCCTCGATTTTCGCACTTCAACTTTTAATATAAGTCGCAAGGCTCGCATATATAACACGAATATACTTTGCATTAGAACCTGGCTACAAGTAGGTACCCCAGAATGGAATAGAGAACACGCATGATTTTATTTTTTGGCTTTTCTGTATCAATTTGGTTCTTAAAATAACATTTAATGAAAATAATTCATTGAATCCCACAAACACTAGCGCTTCTTGTGGTTGTTAGCGGAATGATGAGTAATTTTGACAGTTTCACACAGCCCTCAAACGGTGAAAGTTTGAACCGTGTGAACATGATACATACATACTTCAGAGTCGCTGGGAGTACGTTTTTGAATGGGATGAAAGAAGTAACTTTTTCAGTTAAGACTTGAAAGAAAGGAAACACAAAATTTCAAATACTGAGTATGTCACTTAGCTTCTTGGACGATGACGTTCATGTGCGAATAAAACTATTTCAGAACGGGGATACATTCCTGTTCCCTTTTCCAAACCGTAAGTGGGACTCAATAAATGAATAGTAGGCAGTAAGTGAGGTTGAAAGTCCAAGTTCGCGGGAGATAACATTGATAATATAACAACCTGAAGATAGATAACTTTTTTCCGAGAGATGTTATGCGAGTCTCAAACTGCAAACTACTATCAATGTGTAAGCTAAGGAATTTTGTAACAGATTTATAGGTAATCGTTTGTGACTCTAATTTTACTTGTTTTAAGTCCCTTAAATGTTGCCAGGTTGGTTTTCGAAATATTCAGTCAGTAAATTTGCATTACACCAATTTTTATTTATTACCTCGTTGTGCCAAGAAACTCTAGTATCGTCCACAAACAGCGTAAATTTTACAGGAATATTAATTCGGATGCATACACTGTTTGCAAATGGAGGAATATTCAATTGCCATGAAGTTCACAATTTGAAGGTTTCAGGTGATATAATAATTTTTTTCGAGTAGTGATTATTTTCTGATAAGAAATAATCCATTACAGGGTATTCAACTAAAATAACATTGTTAGGCATATTATCTTTTCCTTATTGATTATTTCAGCGTTAATTTGAATTTTTGCTGTATTTTGAATGTATGCTATCTCAGTTATGTTAATAATTTTCGATCCATATAAAACAAAAGTACACAGTGCTCCTTCCAATAGTACAAAAAAATTGTTTGTGATATGAGAAATATGTATCCCTTCGTTCTGATTTTGGTTGTACTTCTTTCAATCGGAGAAGTGCCAGGAAAAGAAGACCAGCGAGCACTCAAACTTATAGTGAGTGATCTGTGAAACGAGATGATAACAAACATGTTAAACAATTTGTCAGGTCAGCGTTATTTCAAAACCCGCCATTTGGTATCAGACGCAATTCGGAGTTTGATTCAGTGATTCTGTTCACAAACAACAATAATAATGATTCTAAAAATACAAATTTTGAAAAAGTGCGAGTTGTATCTGGTAAGAAGTGGAGGATTTTAAGATGATGTTGATACTTTGTACAATACAGAGTGTCTTATAAGTATGATATTTTCAAGCACGAAATTATTCCTTCTTCTTCAAAGTCATTCGACTATGGCTTTATTTATTTTGTGGGAATTCATGTTAAACTACTGGATACAGAAAGTTATAGTGGAAATTAGACAAGAGTTGTAGTTTCCTTTTAGTTTCATAGTCCCGCAAATTCGTTAGGACACATAATACAAAGTGTCCGTCAAAATCTTGGAACCGTAAGGAAAACTGTTTTTGTTAATACTTTGATAATAAATGACATTCTTTATATTAGATGGTGCATTCAAGTAGACTAAATACGCGCATAGCCGGTATCATCAGTGGCGTGCAGCAAAGCGGGAATCGGCTAATATTCTAAATTCACTATTGAGCAAAGTGATATTACTATGCAAAATATCGAAAAATGTTATGAGAAAAAGTTGTTTGAAATAAAAACATATTTGCATGATGAGCATGATGATACGTGGGAGTCCTCTCTGATATAAGCCACGAACCATACTAACAATGGAAGTTCCAACCAATCAACGCAGGACACAATACTATATCGAAGATAGTAAAAGCACCTCTAAGGAAGCTAGCCGCTTTCTCAGAGCCCAAATAGTAATCACGTCACACGTCACACGATCATTGGTAGGACAGCATATTGAAAAAGTTACTGTAAAGAGGCATAAAGATGTTAAAATACAAAAAAAAAATTAGAAATCAACATCAAACTCATATACGGAGTGTCAATCAGTAATTAAAGAATATCGACAGTGGAATATTTTATTCAGTACTTTCCCATCTCCTCGCATATATCGAAAAAAAATTCTTGAAAAACTTGATTGTAGTGGAGAATTTGTATTTCAAACAAAATGAATTACGTTTTTATATCTCCATACCAGATGCTCCTATAATAAAAAAAAATGGTTTTTGCCAGACCAGGATCGACTATTGCAATGATATGAGAATCCAAAAAACATCATATTTTCTAGTTAATTTCACTCTCTAAGAAATTCTCACCTGCGATAGAATCACCAATCAGAACGGAATGTCTCTGAGAATACACGGTTCCTTCTTTTTGAGCCGGTAAGACAAAGTTTTTTACCTAAAATGATATAAATATCAGCCCGACAAACTTCATGTTAATTAGTAATTAGGTAGGTATAACTTTGAAGAATGGGGGTTTCTAGTCAATTTCAGAAAAAACATATTTTGATATGTTACATTTATAAGTACCTTGTGTTGAGTTTTCGAATTTTTCTTTTCATCAATTTATTGAGATAAAAATTATTGAAAACGCCAAAATTAACCACCGAATTCAAACGACCAGATGAGCCGGGAACGTGACGTACTTACGCGAGAGATTTTGATTGATTATCATGATGTGATGTTCGCCTTGCAGATGAAATAAATAATGTGCCTGACAGCGTTGCCATATCGCAAAAAAATATGATTTACCAGTATATCTATTTCACTTTCTAACTAATATCATTGGTATATATGTACCTACCTGTCCCTCAGTTCGAAGTCTTGAAATATTTGTTTGGTAATTTTGGATCATTTATTTTTGATTCGTGTTCATGGAAAATAGTATTTTTATTTGTTCTCCATAAAGCTATTTATGTACCGAATCACATATTATAATGATAACTGTGATGGTACAATATACCGAAGTATATGAGAAATGAAAGATGTCTAGAAAACCTGGTGTATCTATACTTATACCTGTAAAAGTTTGGGGCATAATGAGGGATTTTTGCGTACTTGATTTTGTGCGATTAGTAGAGTAGCAGATGGCGCATACATCGTTGTACCCCTCAATAAATTACTAAGAATTAAGTTCAATTTGTCATTACACGTAATTACTTTCTAGATTTTACAAAGACTTGGCAACTGCGGCGTCCCTCCGTCACTCTCGGCTTTATCCGCGCAATCCCAAACTGCAGCCAATCGTATTACATGAAGACAATGTCGTCATAGTTGAGGAGCGTTTGAATTTATGCCTACTGAAATCACTTATTCAATATTGAATGGTAAATCAGTTTTTCAAAATTTAGAGTGAATAAATGGTTAGGACTATGTTATTAACTGCCCTTCACTACATCAAATAAAATAAAGTACATATTTTACGATACTGGCAACCCCCATTCACGACAACAAAATTTTCTTGATTTTGTTGGTTCATAAAATTAATAAATCTTCCATCCAACCATAGATAATATAATAATAAATTTCTTTGAGGCTCGCTTTGAGGCAACACCACTCGTTCTAACCGACTGTGGTGTACCAAAAAATTTGATCTTGTTGATTTCTGACGAATTACTATCGATAGTATTGCGAGCACTCATGGTATTACCCCCGGTAATTTCACTCTTCGTATGAAAATCTCTCTTTTCTAAGACTACATACGTACATCGCACTATACGGTTCCATGGAAAGTGACTCATATCCACCTGCTTGCGGAAACTAAATCGCACTTGTGTGGATAAGCCGTCGAATGATTAATTTCTGTTTAGATTTACCGCTTCAAGCTACCAAATTCATAATTTCTGAGCAAAAAATCAATTTTGTTGAAAAGTATGAATTTTCTCTTCTTCAGAATAAAAAAGTTGACACTGGTGCAATTATATCCCGCTTACTACCGATTGGAAGTACGAAAAGTCACTTTTATAAAATTAGCCCCAATTGTTCCGCAGAGTTATCTGATTCATTAGAAAAAAAAAAGGAATGGTATCCTTTTTTTTTCTTCGCCCCACGCGGGCTTGGCTGTCCGGAGGGATGGTACGGACGCACGGAAAGCCGCCCCCCCCTGCAATTTCTGAGCAGGGGGTGAGCGCTTGTGCCAAGTGGTGCTAAGGGTCCCGGTCAAGGGGCGCTGACAGCAGCCTCTGCTGATGTTGACGGAAGGTCGAACTACACAACTCATGCGATTCGTAGGTAGCTTGTTGCCTCCTGCAAAGCTTTTGGCGGGTCGCCCACCAAGGATGCAACATACGACAAAAGGTAAAAGTTGTACATTACGGCGGATCGCCCACCAAGGAGGCAACAAATACGCAACACATGAACTAGTGTAAAAGAAGTAACGAATGATCATGGAGAAAGTACTATCCCGCACTTGCATGCGGGAAGAGTACTCTCTCCATGAACATATCCGAATTTGCTATTTTTGAAATCAAATTTAATAACAAAATACTGGCATTCTCTCTCTTGCTATTAGTCTTGCTTTTAGGATAATAACTATTGCACGATTATCACCGAAACTTGAAAATATGTTTTTGGATTGCCATCTCATCATCATAACAGTTGTGGAATTCTGATATACATTTGTCGAGAGTTGCCGAGAAGACAGCTGAAGCGGGTAAGACGGACACAGCAGGCATTGGAATAGTAGTAGTAATCGTATCTATCGACATGTGTCGAATGGCTATCGATCTTGTTCTTTAAGCTAGAAAGTGTTCTTGTAGGCTTTTGCAGCTTACTCCAAACACCACCTTAGAAGCAGCACTGTTAATTTGAATACTAGAATTTCAACTTCAATGTACCACTAGAATTCAATTACAGATCCTCACCCCAGCTTTGAATCCGTCCATGGACCCTCAGCCTATTAGTCGGGCACAAATACCTGAGCACTGCGCCGCCATGGACATTAGATATTTTTCATGGTAATCAAAATCACCAGTAAATGACACCAACCAACGTAATGTTCTAATTCGGTTTTACTACTGCTTTTCCGGAATCCATAAAAAAATTCGATGAGGAAGTTCCAAAGGATCTGATGTTATTCAACGTGACCCCTTTCTACTGAGGTGATTTGAATCGATCACCTATGTGTTTATACCTGGTAGTCATAGAAGGGGATCGTTAAGTATTAATTTTGAAATGGGTTTCACTTGTACCAACTCTTTCTGCTCCTCAATCTCCTACCTAGGACCAATATCTAGAAATTACCTTAAAGGTCCAGAAGACACCAGGTGATTATAAAGGCAGTTTGTCACCACTCATCTTGCTAGGAGAGACCAGATTTGAGAGTCGAAAGTAATTTTAGAGTATGTTGTCTAGTCTGTTCTTCGCTTTGGGTTCATCATGCTCGTGAGGAGGGAAACTTTTTGTGCAAATCTTTGTTAAGGTGTTTCAAGAAATTATACTCTAACGTTGGAAAAACTGTATAATAATTAATTGAATAAGTGAAATAAATTTTGAAGACGAACAAAACAAAATCTATTTTTAAACAAGGGGGATAAGAACAAACAGAACGAAGTACACATCGCTTAGAGAGTTTATGAAAAAAAAGAACTGCTTCCTGCTTTTCAGAAAGGTTCTCACTCATCCTTGAATTAATTACAGCTGCCAGTCCTATTTATTAATCTGGGGAGATATTAATTTTCAATATCGAAATCCACGTTCCATTTATCAATTATCACCATCAAAATAATCTTGTACGAGTGTAAGTTAAGTAAACAATCATAATTCCGAGGCCCGCGTGGCCTAAAATGTAAAATCTTTTTCATCACCAATTATCTGTCGCGAATCGTTGAAAATCAAATCTATTCATCTCAGATGCGTAGCACGGAATTGATGCCTCTCTCATTCGTGAATTCCATAATTTATTGTTTTTTTGATAGGTACTACCGATAAAATATGTACCGCCCATACCAGAATGGCCGTGTGGCAATTTTTTAATATTCACAAACTTACTGTTGTGTTTCAAAACGTGCCTCAGACCAAAAGATCCCACTAGTCAAAATATTTATTACCAGCAACATTCGACTTCCGGCAATGGTGAAGGACTGACGGCGTCCTCGTGTCTCAAGTCAAGTTGATGTGTGTGAGTGTTATAATGTTCAATTTCTAATGATAGCATATTTATAATTACCTGATCTGGTGAAATTAATTCCGTTTTAAGGAGTCGGAATTCCAAAAAAATATGTAGAAATAGAACTACCAGCAACGCCGATTGGATGGTCCGTCTGAACCTAAATATTAATTTCAAACTGGAGTATTTCCATTCATTAATATATAATATGTAATAGCTATACTTGTATAAAAGAGTCCGTTCAGTTTCATATCGTATCTCGCTCAGCCGGATAAATTAAATCACCACCGTAGATAAGTAAAGTGATGTAAATTCACTCCCAGTGGGCGCCTTTGATTTATCGGGTTCAGATTTTATTTTTTTCTGGCATGCGGTGGGGTAAGAGGGGCCACCTGAGAGTTTTCCTGTCTCACTTGGTCTCACATACGGCATTCTATCTCGGATTCATTTTTGTTGCGCGATAGCACAGAATTTTGAATTTGAATTTAGATAGGATAATGTAACTTGTAACTAACTCGAATCTACTAAGTCAACTTAATCCTTAGAGGACCATACCTTCCCTAAACGCAAAATTCGGGGTGGGGATGTTGACACAAATATGGCGGCGAGTGACCCTACTTCAGTTTACTTATCTACGGTGTAATCACAATGAGTTGAAAATATTAATTTTAATCACAGATAAAATATTCGTTTGCGAGTCAGGGAATTCCTTCGATAATAAAATAGGTACAAAGTAATTTTTCGCTTCTCCCTGTTGCAGGACCGTCTTTAACTATGTATTATCATTGAGTCATAAGTACATTAGCATTTGTTACATGATGCTTTACAAAGAAAAAATCGATACTGACGTTATAACACTAGGTCACAGGTTGGTCAAACAAAAACCCTGAGATATTGTGATAGTCTTAGACCTTATTTCATTTATTCAAATGTTAATTATGTGTGCTTCACTATTTTAATTTGGAATTTGAAATATGGAATTTGGTACTATCGATAGCCGAAGTCGAGCAACGCTGACCGCAGCCACCCATATTCGAACGGGAGACAGACGTATACTTGAACAGAATTAAGTTGTTTGAATTCTCGTCTAAGCATGGCATCACACATCGAAAGGCAATTGCCTTGTCTTTCCTAGCTCGCACAAGTCTCTTGAAGACTTCGGAGGGTATTTCATAGGGATGCAGTCGGTTGACGAGAAAAAGAAAAAAAAAATACAAACCGATGTAATAGCGAGTGAAAAACTTTTGTCTATTTTCCACTATGATTTTTTATTGTTACTACCGGTTTGGTTCGTTAACCACTATCAAGTAAACTATATTTTATCACTATCAGTTCTTCATTATATAAAGATAAAATTCAGTAATTAGGTATGTTCGCTAGGGAGGAACAATGAAACCTTACCTGCGATAACAAAAAAATTCTGTACCTGAAACAGGCCGAAGCCTTATTATGTTTCTCATGAGTTTTTCATACATTTTTGAAAAAAAAATATATATTTGAAGATTTATGCTTTATTAATAATGATAATAATAATTTATTTCCAGAAACAATTACCGTAAAACGGGATTACTTTGCTCCACATTTTGACTTTATTTTTGATAAAGATACTAAAATATACAGGTCTATTAAAAGTCGTTTCTGTACATGGGGATCTCGTAAACGATAAGAGACAGAGTGTCGGTTAAATTGTGGCAAAGTTGCGTATTTTAGAGACCTATTTAATGATGTAAAAAAATCGAATTTATCTCTTTTGGTTCTGGAGATATACAGAAAAATACAAAAAATCCCAAATAATTTTTTTTCTTCTTATCTTATTTATTCGCAGACTTATTGAAAATCTGTCCACAGTTTGCTATTGGCACTTGATGTGGACTATCAGAATATGTTCATGAATCTTTTATACAGGGTGTCATCTGACTTGGGCCACCCCCATCTTTGAATTTTTAAATACGGACCTGTATTTTTATTGTAGTTTTTGGATCTTCGACGTTCACTTCATACTGAGGAATTAAATTTAATTTTATAATTCGGGTTGTTCCGGTAATATTTTATTATAATTGGGTGAATTACTCCCTTTTAAATTACGGCCCTGGAAATTGCTTGACTGAGTTGAATAAAAACACAATAGCAACTTTCACGTCTGTCCATGTACCATAGTGTTTTTCAAAAGTATTTTTTTAATTTTTAGGTACCAATTTATATTTCCTCACATTTTCAATGCTCTTTGCGCGTTTTCTACAATGATCTTCGAATAGCAAAACCTTTTATGATTATCCGAAACATATCTACTTACAACAAAAATAAATTATATATTTTTTTTATTAACTGAAAAAGAGAGGTTACTCAGTTTCTGAATACAATATTCAACAAGAGCTGGATAGCAAATAATGGGCCAATAAGATGGCCTGCAAGATCACCAGATCTTACTATTTTGAACTATTTCCTATGGGAGACATTGAAAAATAAGATTTACGCTGGCGGAGATATAGAAAATGTGGAAGACTTGAGATTGAAGATGTTTAATGCTTTCGCAACAATGCATCAACGAAGTGTATTAAGGGCAATAAATATAAAAAAACGAGTTCAAAAATGTTTCGAAATGGAAGGAATCCAATTCGAAAATTTATTGCGCCATTTTTTTATTTTGTGTAGGTATATACATTAGTGAAGTTCTTAAAGCTGTGGACACGTAACTATTCAATGCAATGAAAAAGTTGTATTTCGTGTAAGAATTTAATAAAATCGCAAAGCGCTTTCGGCTGTTAGGCCATCATCGGTGCTATACCTGCAAGTAAGTAATGGTGGAAAAATAGGGTTAAGAAATTTTGAATTACTTACTCGTCAGGTATTTATACAGGAGCAATACTTATAAAAAGACACCAAAACCATGGTTAACATTGGTTTTGAACGGACGCACATACAAGTTAAAATTAAGTACCTAATATATATATACTCATTTAAGGGATTTTATTTAATTTAATTTTTGGCATTTTTCCAGGCAATGCAGAGCCTACTCGTGTTGAACCGTCAGCCACGAGAAACCGGAAAGGATAAAAATGTTTGAAATTTTACATGTTAAATTGAAAGCTGTCAGATGAAATGTGGTGACATTGACATAAGGTCCATGTCCAATGAGATATGAGAATGTTTCGTGATTACAGAATGTGAAATTCACCTAGTGAGCAAAGAACAATAAATTCAGAAAATTTGTGTTGAAATGATGTACTATTTTAGTCTTCTATGTGAAGGAATATATGATCTGTTTAATTGAACTTGTGTGTTTAAACATCGGTTATTGCACTGTAATTCTTTGTCGATTTGTAGATCTTCAAGAAAATCTAGTCTATTAAAATTCTTTGAGTTGAATTGTTCCAAAATTTGTGAATTGCGATTTGGACTGAAGTTATGTTTACTAAATTTAATATGGTGGCCAAATGCCGAGTTTCCAGATTTATTCAAATGTTCGTTTATACGAACTTTCAAAGGTCTGCAAGTTCGTCCTATGTAAGAAGCTTCACAATCATCACAATAAAGTTTATAAATCCCACTTTTTGATAATTTGTTAATTTTGTCTTTTGAATTTACTAAATGTTTGCTTAAATTATTGTTATTTATAAAAGAAATTTTTAAATTTGTTATTTTTTTTGTTATTTTATTCTTGAAGTTTTGCTATTCGAAGTTCATTGTAGAAAACGCTCAAAGAGCATTGCAAATGTGAATAAATATGAATTGGTACCTAAAAATGAAAAAAATACTTTCAAAAAACACTATGGTACATGGAGAGTCGTGAAAGTTGCTATTGTGTTTTTATTTAACTCAGTCAATCAATTTCCAGGGCCGTAATTTGAAAGGGAATAATTTACCCAATTATAATAAAATATTACCGAAAAATCCCGAAATATAAAATTTAATTTAATTTCGTAGTATGAAGTGAACGTCGACGATCCAAAAACTAAAACAAAAAATATAGGACCGTATACCAAAATTCAAAGATGGGGGTGGTCCAAGTCAGATGACACCCTGTATAAAAGATTCATGGGCATATTCTGATAGCCCACATCAAGTGCCAATAGCAAACTGTCGACAGATTTTCAATATATCTGCGAATAAAGAAGATACAGGCAAAAAAATAATTTGGGATTTTTTGGTTTTTCCTGTATATCTCCAGAACCAAAAGAGCAGAATTTGATTTTTTTACTTCATTGAATAGGTCTCTGAAATACGCAACTTTGCCACAATTTAACCGACACTCTATCTCTCATCGTTTACGAGATCTCCATGTACAGAAACGAATTTGAATAGCCCTGTATAAACCCAGGTATGAAATATGTATATTTGAAATCTGCTGCAAAGTAGGCTTTACGATGGGTTTACTTTCCACCACTTCATTCAAGACTGGTTTTTCTATAGTAAAATTCAGGTGGGGCAAAGAAACCCCACACCGTTATCATATTTTAAAACGTGCGGTTCTTTTGGTATAGAAATTTATAATTTTTGAGGGATTTAGGCATGTTATCAACCCAACTTAAGATTGTATTTCACCACCCAGATTTTTCCACCCAACAAATAACACAGATTTTTAGGTTAGTTTTTCGAATCTAACTGCCGGCGTCTGACCGGCGGCCCAAGCGTACAATTCCGCTCCGGTGACTATTGTAACTCCCTGTATGGGATAGAACTAGTAATAGCTAGAAATTTAACAATGTCATGTAATGTGATAGTAATACATGAATAAACATGAAGATATATACATTTATCCTGGAAATTAAAATACTAAAAGACAAACGACCTTCGATAAACAATGATTAAACTTTGTGAAAGAATATTTATTACATGGAAATAATGACTCACTTAAGTTCACTTAAGTTCAATGAAAAATTTGTCCGTGAGTCTTGTCCATCTTTCATTTCTTTGTATGGTTTAATTTTAAAAATATAAAATAGCTCTGGTTGAGAAATAAAAACAAATTAAGATTTAAAAAACAGCGCTTATAAAATACAGGATCTTGTTCAGTTGAAAACATTAATGTTACATACAATTTCATTGAATTGTAATGAGAAGATAGTGAATATAAAGCATCAGCATTCGAAACTGTTGTGAATAATTGTTTTATCGGTATTCAAGATCGAAATTTTAAATGTTTTCTTTAGTAATGATTTTGAGTTGATCCTTTGAATTTCTTCAGGAAATAATCAAAGGAAGCGAGGGGTAAGGTAACTGAAACATCTCTGGCCAATCGATTTATTTCACGGAATGTATATACAGGCCGTTTCTTTTATCATGTGGTAACATTGCTATATTCTAAACCGTAATAAATACAAAGACGATTAAATGGGAAAAAATGTAACTATTGTGGTCAGCACTACATTGGTTAGAGAAAATCTACGGGGACTCTCGCCCTTCCCGACTTATACAGGGAAAACTTAAAACGTTATAAAAATATCGAGTGTGATATACCACTGAATTGTGATTTTATCGCTCTATCAATATTTGTGATGAAATAGACAGGTCCGTATTTGAAAAAAATACTTGATGATGGCGGTGTTGACACGAAACGTTTGATTAAAAATTTATCGTTACGTAGTTCTAGTACATTTTGAATACAATAAAACTTTCCTTTTTAATTTTTTTATATTTTCTGAAATAATAATTCTATTCGCAAAGAAACGAAAACAGCATTTTCAGTTTTCGCTGTATAAGTTGGGAAGGGCGAGAATCCCCGTAAATTTTCTATGACCAATTTACTGCTCACCACAATAGTTACATTTTTTTAAATCGTCTTTGTATCTATTACGGTTTAGAATATAGCAATGTTACCACATGATAAAAGAAACGGCCTGTATATACCGGGTGGCTACGGAAGTATTGCCTACGGAATATCTCAGTTATTGTATGAAGTAGGTTTGTGAAATTTGGAGCGTCGATATAATGACATAAGAGCTAGAATTTGAGCATATTGACATGTCGAAGTTAACTTCCGGTCTGACCGGAAGTAACATTAACTTTCTTATTTTAAATGGAAACCCTATTTTTTTTTTCGCTTTATTCAGCATTCAATTCCCTTTCTAATGACATATCACAAGTTGGTATCTAACCAGAAACTAGATCAGAAAAAAATTATTATTGAAATTCACCGAGTAGGCCGTGGAAGCAAAATGAAAGCCAAAAATTAAAAAGTTGGCTATGGAAACCATACGTCACTTGATAACAGTTGCTACTACTGTGATATGTTATTTTCATTCGTCGGCGTTATAAAAAGCCGCCAAAAAAAATATTGGAAAAATTGGGATAAAAACAATACTCTGTAGGTACATAACTTAAATAGGAACATACAACTTTTTCTTGCCTGTACTATTCAGCATAACCATTCCTTTCTAATGATATAATAGAAAGTAATTTTTTGAAATGAAATACCAAAAATTCCAATTATTATTATTCAAATAACAAAAAAACAGATTTATCGAAAAAAAAAAAATTAAAATTGATAGGATTAAAGATAAAATAAATTAAAAAAAAATGTTCGAAGTGCATTCCCTCAGCGTCAATACATTTATTGACTCTGGTGATATTTTCATGTAAAACGTTTCTCAACAATTGGGGCGTGATATCTTGGAAAGCTCTACGAATTTTTACTTCTAGCTCATGTAGAGTTGTAGGCTGTGTGGAATACACACTATTTTTAAGATGCCCCCATAGAGAAAAGTCGCACGGAGTAAGATCAGGTGACCTTGGTGGCCACCTGACTGGACCATGGGTTGTTATAAGTCTCTCTTGAAAGCGATTTTGAAGATAATTTCTCGCTATTCTTGAATTATGCGGAGGGGCGCCATCTTGCTGGAAGTACATTCTCTCAGTTATTTCCGCTGGTAGGTTGTTAATGAATTTCGAAATTTCATTCGTTAAAAAATTAAAGTATCTCTCTCCGGTTAGTTGGCCTTGAAAAAGAATGGGGCCAACAATATGAGTTCCAACTATTCCTGCTCAAACATTCACACCAAATCTCTCCTGGAAGCCACCTTGTCGAAACCGGTGCTCGTTTTCTATCGCCCAGTACCTGAAACAAAAGACCGTTCACACTTTTAGCACTTTACACTTCGACTATCGACAATAATCCAAATAAAGTACAGTACCTACCTTGTATTACTCCTGTTAAATAATCCATTGTTGGTAAATCTTGACTCGTCCGTAAACAAGATATAATAGTTAAAAACGTGATTCTCACCATTTTGTCGAAGAAACCAATTACAATATTCCAGGCGCCTTTCACCGTCATTTTCATACAAATGGTGATGCAACTGATACTTGAAGGATTTAAATCGATGTTTTTTCAAAATTTTCCTAGCAGAGTCCTTACTTATAGCTAATTCGGCGCCAATCTGCCTTGAGGAAATTGTGCTATCATATTGTACTAAAGCTAATACATTAATTTCAGTTTCCCCATTAATAACAAATGCTTCTTGGTCTTCGTGAACATCAGGCTCAGTTCTTAATTTTTCTTCAAGCCACTGGAAATACCTTCTTGACGGTTGCTGCCTCCCTGGATATCGCTCTAAATACAATCGTTCAGCGGCATAAGAATTTTTTATACATTCACCATAAATGAGAAACATGTCAATTTGTTCGGTTCGTGAATAACGGGGCATTTTTTGAATATTCCACTAACTGATTTCGATTTCCAAACCCTTTTAAAATGGCAGAATCAAAAACACTACTTCGAACGTCAAAATAATATGGATAGCAGCGTTCGTGAGAGCTTTCGTTTCTTTTTTGTTTCATTCCAAAATACATCTTAATCAGCCTACTTGTTAATATTTTGGTTCGAATGATTATTGCAATGGAATGATTATTCTGAATAGCACAAACATCGTCCATGGGTAGATATTAGAATATCTATGGACGATGGCACAGACCAAGTACGTTTATGTTCCTATTTAACCTAGAACCTACAGGATATAATTTATCATTCCACATTATTTTTAATGTTATTTTTGCGTATGGCGATAATCTGTTTTGTTATTTGAAGAATAATAATTGGATTTTTTGGTATTTCATTTCAAAAAATTTCATTCTATTATATCATTAGAAAGGAATGGTTATGCTGAATAGTACAGGCAAGAAAAAGTTGTATGTTCCTATTTAAGTTATGGACCTACAGAGTATTGTTTTTTTCACAATTTTTCCAATATTTTTTTTGGCGGCTTTTTATAACGCCGACGAATGAAAATAAAATAACACCGTAGTAGCAACTGTTATCAAGTGACGTATGGTTTCCATGCCAACTTTTCAATTTTTGGCTTTCATTTTGCTTCCACGGCCTACTCGGTGAATTTCAATAATAATTTTTTTCTGATCTAGTTTCTGGTTAGATACCAACTTGTGATATGTCATTAGAAAGGGAATTGAATGCTGAATAAAGCGAAAAGAAAAAAAATAGGGTTTCCATTTAAAATAAGAAAGTTGATGTTACTTACGGTCAGACCGGAAGTTAAATTCGACATGTCAATATGCTCAAATTCTAGCTCTTATGTCATTATATCGACGCTCCAAATTTCACAAACCTACTTGATACAATAACTGAGATATTCCGTAGGCAATACTTCCGTAGCCACCCGGTATACGTTTTATTTCCAGAAATGAATTGAACAACTGTTTTATAAAACAGTTGTCTTATGTCTGGTAGCCTGGACGTTTTCGGTTTTCCCAAAATTAATTTGATGAATTATTTTTGAAAAACCTCTAATGTTTTCAGATGACAACTTAAAATGCTTCACCAACCAATTATACCGTACTGAATGATGGATTCCACTAAAGTATGATACAGGATTTTGAGATGAGTGAACCCTAAAAATGGTAGAATGTATATATCGGTCCACGAGTTTTTTTCACTACATTGGCAATATGTATGTCCTACCTAAGAAACGATTCAATACGGATTCCCAGATATTTTATCTATCGCTCTAATAGGACATCCACATTGTTCAAAGTGAGAATATTGTAATGGGGTAAATTATTTTCATATGACTTAAAAGGAACAAAGTAGATCAACAACAGGGGGACTGGAGCGGAAGTGGCAAAATGGTTGTTCACTACTTCGCGTGTGACGTAGTCGACGCTGCTTCGCGTTCATCGTGTGACGTAGTCGAGAGAGATCCCTTAGATTGATAACATTTTGCCAATAGAGCGCGCACACATATTTTGAATTTATAAAGAAAAAATATTTCAGCAGCAGAGGTTTGAACCATCGTCCCTTTGCTTGGTAGCGATCGACGCTAGCCTTGCCTCCACGGAGACTTCGTACAAGTTGATGTACAAATGTGGGATATAATTTCTCCAGCTACCAGAGCACGCTGTTTGAATATTAAAAAAAAAAGAGTCTGATAATAATAATGATGTTTGGACTAAATGTGAAAAATTGTGGGAGGGTGTAACATTTGAAGGTGCGATTCCAATGAGGAAAGTATACAAGGTGTTTCAAAATGCATAATTTAAGAGAAATGAACGTGACTGCTGCGTGAGGGTGTGTGTGTGTGTGTCAAATATCATGTGGGAAATGGGTCATTGGGGCAAAGTATTCAGCAAAAATATATATATAGGATGTCTTATATATTATTTAAGAGAAAAAACATGGCGACTGCCTGTCAAATTTAGTATACCAGGTGTACCAACATATCATTTAAGAGGAGAAACATGGTGGGTGCTTGTCTTATTTAGTACACAGGGTGTCTCAAAACGTTTCATTCATGAGAAAAAAAAATGGCAGCTGCCCCTTAGATTTCGTATACCAGGTGAATCATCATATTATTTAAGAGAAAATAACATGGAGGGTGCTTGTCGAATTTAGAATACCAGGTGTACCAATATATAATTTATAAGAGAAAAAAACATGGTGGCTGCTCGTTAGATTTAGTATACCAGGTGTCTCAAAACGTATCATTCAAGAGAAAAAAAATTGCGGCTGCTCGTTAGATTTCGTATACCGGGTGTACCAACATATTATTTAAGAGAAAATAACATAGAGGTTGCTCGTCGAATTTAGTATACCAGGTGTATCAATATATAATTTATGAGAGAAAAAAACATGGCGGCTGCTCGTTAGATTAAGTATACCAGGTGTCTCAAAACATAGCATTTAAAAGAAATAAAAAACACAGTGGGTGCTTGTCTCATTTAGCATACGTCTCACGTATCATTTGAGAGAAAAAAACATGGCTGCTAAGGGCAGAGAAATAGGTGTCATTGGGGACCTGGGGATTTAAAATACGAATCGTCACAAAATAAGCACTTCCGGTTTGAAAAACGTGAGGCAGAAGAAAAGTAATAGTGAATTCGGATTGTCCACATCGAGGAGAGTTCAAATATGCCATAAAATGGCAACTTCCGGTTTACATTTCCGGTTGTCCGATTTCGATGATTTTGGCATCAATGGGTTTGTTTCGATGCCAAGAAACATATTTAGGCATTTTCAAATGCCAAAAGGGCATAGGAGGCTAACTTCGTTATTAGCGAAGGTACAACGACGTGCGGGTACTCGTACAAGACAATTGATATTGAATATTGGGGAAATAATGTAATTTTGTCAGTAGAAGCAGATATAACGTTTTTGGGGATGATTATTCCCGATAACGTGCGTTTTACATGCATTTTGAGTTTTTGTGTGGATGTTTCAACCGATTTGGGTACGTTTCAAGCGTGGAACCGTTTTCTTGCAACCGTTTTCACGCAACCGTTTTCTTGCAACCGTTTTTACGCAACCGTTTCCGTGGAACCGTTTTCGTGTAACCGTTTCAGTATGCAACCGTTTTCGTGTATCCGTTTTCGTGCAACCATTTTCGAGCAACTGTTTTTGTTTACGCTTAGCGCAGTATGGTTAGGTATGGTGCGGTATGTTACGGTTACGCTTAGCGCCGTATGGTTAGGTATAGTTCAGTTACGGTGTCACTTTTTACGAAATTTATCGTTTTTTATTTTCAAAGAAGAAACGTAGCATTCGGGATATGATGGATATACGCTCTATCGATTGCAACATTAAAATTTCAGTTCCGTTCGATGGTTAACCCGTAGATTGAACGTTCAAATTTTGACATAGGAAGAAAATTCAAAAACCTCTGTCGGCATTTTCCGATCCTTCACAAAATCTATAGGCTATTGTAGGACATATTGAAGTATATCATCAAAAAAATATGTAGAGAAGAAATCAACTACTGATGGGGTCCGTCATTTTCAACGTGCGATACCCAGTATGTGCCAGTTTGATTCTGTTTCTTTTTCGGTGATAGGAGATAGGAGAGAGACAGATTGACAGACAGTCAGAAAGTCAAATTGATCGAAGCAGAACAAACTACTAAACTAACCTTATAAAACGTCTATTTTAGTCACATTTTCGCATGATTTGTTTAATTGTTTGAATAAAAATTATAAAAATGGATTTTTTGGTTCATTTTTCACGGCGATAAATAGTAGAAATATACCTCGCTATCAGTTATCAAAAACCGCGGAGACCTGAATTTCTATTATTATGTTGGAATTATCAAAACCACAGAGTAACATTGCATACATCAGAATTGTTGTTTATTTGAGAAGATTGTAAAACGTTCTTTTCTTATCACCGCAGTCGTTATGAAAACACGGTATTAGACCGGTGAGCTTCATTTGATCAACGCCTGAAAAACAGTTACTTTATTTTTGTGTGTTTATAATATAGTGTATTGTTTTCACCAATCTTCTGAAAACTAGGTAAGTTTCATTTTATATTAATTGAAGTGCTTGAGTGAATTAATTTGGTTTATTTAGAGACAATTTAGGACATATTGGCGATTAGAGTGTAAATAATTTCAGAAATTATGGAATTTCTTATTCAATACATAAATCACGGGGTGTTTTATACATAAAATTGAGCTGTAGGAGTAATACATTTTGTTAGTTGAGGTCGGGAATACGTTTTTGTATAGGATTTAGATTGGGTGTGTAGTTTTCAAAATTACTTCAGATATTGACGAACAATGGCAGAATTTCCCACACAAAACCTTAGCAGACATAAGTGAGTTTTATTTAATCATTGCAAGTCATGACGAAAATTGTGATAATTTGTTAAATAATACTTCTCATGCCAACACTCGGGATGGATTTCAAAGGGTAAGTAAAAATTCATATTTTTTTTGGTATTCAAAAGGGGTGTCAAGTTATTATATGAAATATGTTTAAAATTATGAAGTGTATGAGAAAGCAGTATGAAAATCATGTGTTATGAATGCAAATCAAAAATGCAGGAAAAATTTCGAAATCGAAATAAGAAATCGTGAGTATTAAAAATAGGCGTCAAGTAAATATATGAAATATGTTTGAAATGTTACGGAATATGAGAAAGTGTTGTGTTGTGTGTTGTGAAAAATCATGTGTTATGGATGCGAAAAATTTCCATGAAAAATTCAAGGTTCGAATGAAAAAATTATATTTTCGTTAGTATTGAAAGCTGGTGGTGGCAAGTTTTTAATGAAACATGTTTTAAATGATACAGTCTATGAGGAAAAATTATGAAAATTGAATGTTATGCATGCAAAAAAAATTATACAGGAATATTTTCTTGAAAATATCAATAAGTAGATAAAATATTCGGAGCATGAAAATGAGATAATAACCCTCGTTTTTTTCTATACTTATTTTTTCAATCATCATTATCAGTTTAGAGAAAAAAATTATGGCATCCTCCAGAAAAAAAGTCGTGTTGGTAAAGATGAAAAAAATATATATATCTATAGAGTGTTTCTAAATACGTCGTTGAAGAAAAAAACGGGGTGGTTCAACGGGGTCATAGCATTTTAACGTGTGATCTCAATGGGCTAAGGGGTGTTCCAAAATTCAGCGTTCAAGTAAGAACATGCCGGTTCGACGGGAGTCTAGCACTTCAACGTACGATCCCAATGAGAAACGTATGGAGGATGTCTCAAAATATATCATTTGAGAAAAAACGTGTCAGTTTTACGGGGTCTGACGTTTCCACGTGCGACCCCAATGAGGAACTTATACTAGCTATCTCAAAATACATCATTTGAGAAAAAAACATGTCAGTTTAACGGAGGTCTGACGTTTCAACATACGATTCCATACATACCATACAGTCGAAAAAGACATAGCCCTCACATTTCAACGTGCGATGAACAAATACTGCAAATGAAAAACATAGTAATTGGAGAGTAACAGGACGTTAGCGTTTCAACGTACAATAGTGTTAAGTTCATAAATAGGAAATATTTGAATGATATAGTCTATGAGGACACATTATAACAAATATGTGTTAGGTATGCAAAAAGTGTCACGAAAAAAATTCGAATTTCAGGTGTCAAGTTAATATAGGAAATATGTTTCAAAAATGTTACGGTATATGAGAAAGCATTGCAAAAAATTCATGGGTTATGGATGCGAAAAAGTATGGAAATTTTGGTAAATAATTTCACTTAGCTGACCGTTGGGTGTACTTTTGAGGGTGTGTAGTCTTGCTTGCAAATCCCGATGTCATGTATGCATATACATTAATTAACAACTACAACGGAATGTTGCAGACTCCCTACTCACGTTCTTTAATAGTAAATTATAACATTGGAAATCAAAGTCAGGTAGGTTATAATAAATGTGAGACATATTTTCATTATTTATTCAGCATATTTTGTGTTATTCTAAAGTAAGGGTGTTACAGCGTCGGCATATTTTATCAAATTATTCTTAAAAACATGTCAGTTTCATCAATAAATTTCTAAGATCATCCGCATGCTTATTGATGGGGCATGCAATATCAAACATGTTCCAATTGAAGTCTCCTACTTCAATAAGTCTTCTTTGGTACTCATTGTACTTGAAGTATGTATTTCCCATGAAAAAATACATATGGCGACCTATATAGCGAAACGCTGAAGTGATGTCATTGGGGATGTCAGGGAAAGCATCTTCGATACGACCCCTAGTGATAATTCCCGCTGCATTAATATTCACTCCATCAAATTCAATGAAGGAAGTATTATCATACAAGATAAAATATTTTCCTGCATGTGTTTGAAAAAGTGCATTTATTTTAGCGTTTGGAGGTAGACGGGGCATTTCTACATCTTTATCGATTTGTAAGGTCGGAAATGAACTTGAATATACTTTATTTTTGCTGAAAACCAATAAATTACCATTAGAAGTTCAGAAAACGTAATCTACGCCATAGGGTCTTAATTCCTTCGGTAGATAATTCTGTAGTTCTTCAAGTTCAGTAATTTTCTTCTTTTTATCGCTAATATCAAACTTCCATATCATATCCTTCACAATAACATACAATCGTTAGCTTGGAAAGCCTGGAGCGTACGAGTTATTATGTGCTTCTGAAAAGAAAGCATGACCTAAGACTTTGCCAGGACCATCAAAAGTCGAAGGACAATATGAATTACCCATACAATTCCTTCGATATTGATGATAACTTTTAAGGAATATTATCGTGATATCTGAATTAGGTTTCGTTACCATCTCAAATTGGGATTTGAACCGTTCAGTTTTCCGTCCGACTGTTTCAACTATCTTCGTGTATTTGTCTCGTAATCCGGTGTGGATGGACGGCTTCCGCAAAGTTTCGGATTTCTCCGAAACCATCCTCAGCCGCCCACCGCTCTGCTCCAAGTGACCTGGAGGGCAAGGACGTCGTCACCCAGGGATTTCGGGTGGCAACTCCCGTGTCCCAGCCGACACCTGACTCGAAATCTGCCTTCGTAGCTCTTGTTGCTTGAATTGGCTGTGCATATTGTGGTATCCTTTGGGAGGTACGCTGAACCCGCCCCTGGAGAGATATGGGAATGCGAGCATTCCCAACTCCCTCCGAGAGCCTTCCACCACCCCCTAGTTCTTCCACTAGGGCCTAAGCATCACCCGGTTCCCTTAGGGTATGCACATCTACTTCATCTGGCCTCCGCTGTGGTGCGTGGGGCACACCCGATGACCCCGGAGCACTTCGGCGCATTCCGGGGGGGCGTACCCCTCGAGCTTCGCCAGCACGGACTCCTTCATAGCCCTCCGACCTGCAAACAGATACATTTCTTGTTAATCGGAATTGTTCGAAACGGGCTTCCAAAGGTGGAGTTGTGACAACTCCCGCGGAATCGATAACTAACCCTACCTGAGCCGACGGGGAAGGCTGCCTCCCTCCGTCTAAGCTCGACTCTAAAGTACCTTGGTCTAGCACACTTCTCGGGGACAAGGTAGTTGACATCGTCAACTCACGGTTTTCCCCGGTAGTACGTACCTGGGGGACGTCTCCGTCGAGGCGTCGCGACGCTTCGGGGAATAGACGCCTGGCGTCTAGGTCACCCGAAGGCGGAGGTGTCCGAGAAAGCCCAGCGCCGGCGAACACGGCTTGGGTATTCTCCTCCTCGAGCATATGAGATCTCAATCTCATATTCGTCATTGCTCTAAAGGACAAACAATTACTGCTGTAATGTATTGTCGGGCTACTTGCGTGTGCAAGTGTGTGGCAAAGGAGAAGTGCACTAAAATCGACCTCGCGTCGACCCAACTCAAGTGTGACGATGAGAGGGGTCACCCTATAGCTAACTAACCTAACACCTAACAAGACCTCGCCTGGAAATGGACGAGGGAGGAAGGATTCACGGTTTAGAAAAACTATCTAAATAAAATTTCCTAACTTCAAAATTGTGTGAAGCACCAAAAGGAAAAATTAAACTTGAAAAATTTTTTACTTCAAAAATTTACAACTGGATGTGACAAAAACCAAGACAAAGATTTGGGTAAAAGGATCATGGAGCCTAACCAGACTGTCTCAGGTGGAAAAGCCGAGAACAGCCGCAGGAAATAGGTATGGGAAGGACGCGAAACCCCTAGGTACCACAGGAAATGTGGCTCGCCAACGACAAAGTCGCAGCTAATGATGTCTTGACAGGCCGAGGAATTTAAGCTCGAACGATACAATCTTCGTGGAACTCTACGATCGAGCCGATTGTATCAGGTGAGATCTCGTTTTGGTGCCTGACCCCTTTTCATACGATGGGGATTTTTCGTCAACGTCGCGTACAGGTATTAAGTCGGGAAATAACTTTGATGAAGTTAAATCCCTAAGTGTCCGTTGCAAAAGATCACTTTACACTGATTATTGCTCGAGAGTTAAACTGCCTATCAACGTACTTTCGTAGCGCGAATAAAACACCTGTAATCCGTACAAGTGAGTCTAACCCCTTTTAAGATAGAAACAAAACGTTATGAATCTACTGTGAACTGAATTATTATTACCGAGAACCTGACTCTAACTGCTAGCCAAAACGATGAATTGCAGAGACAAAAGGCAAAGCCAAACAAACGTAAGTTATTTAACGGAAACACGAAATTGATTATTACACTGCAATTCGACAAGAAAGAGTGGCTGTCTGCTGCTTCGCTGCTTGCATATTTATGCAATCCTGACTGCTGAATCCGCGACACCCATTGGCCTAGAGGGCTAAAGTGGGCGTCGCCCTTGGCTGAACAAAACCCTAGCTCGCGAAAACGCGCGGGATTTGGACAAATGACCGTTAAAGTCCCGTTACCTGCGTTTTCTAGGGAGTATTTGACAAAAGTCACTAAATACTCCCCAGATATTCGGAGAGCCCCGAGAAAAACCATAAACCAACGTGATTCTTGAACGCCGAAGAAATACACGTATTCCTTCGCCGAGGAATCTATACCCGTTTTCCGATTTGGCCAACCTGATGAGAAATCGAATTGAAATAAAATAATTTGTGAAAACAAATGGAGCCACGGAATCTTTCCACCCAACAAGAGACTAGCGTGTCGAAACCTTGCTCTAAGTGTTCTGTATACCGGGTGCTCGACTGTTTGGAGCCACAAATTAATAAAATTGAAAACTAGTCAGGAATTTCCGGTAAATCGGTAAAACTACGTACAGTGGAGTTCCACTGGGTGGAGATTGGGACTTTACATCGTACAGGGTGAGACTAGACTAGTGACCTGAATATAATGCAAAAAATCTAATATTATTCGACTGGCTTCTAGGTAAAAATTGGGAGTTATTGAGTGTAAAAATGGCTCACTAAAGGTGACCATACACAAAAAAATCATCGTAGGAGCGCGGCGAGCCTGCACTGCGACATATTTGAAATAACGCACACTTCACTCAAAAAATATGACAACGTGCCATCAGCATTTTGAAGTTATTAGTCTCGTTAATGATGCTTTTTTACGAACTTGCTCACTTTTCTCGGCATAAGACTTGTTTAATTGAAACCGGAATTTGCCAGAGTTATGGCTGTCTGAGAGTGCTTTTTCAAGTTCTTCATAGGTGACGCAGCGAGCGATTTACTATTGGTCGCTACTTCATCTGTGAGGAATTGTTAGTTAAATGATGAATTACGATTACACTCATTTGTGTACTACAAACCAATGATGAGGTTGGTCATAATCGTGCTGGCTGCTTTCTTACCATTACTAGCAGCAGATTCAACTTTTCTACAACACTATCTGGAAACATATGGGTATATTGATAATAGTTCGCTGACAGATTTTTCAACAGCTGTTAGTGATTTCCAAGAACGTTATAATTTACCTGTAGATGGAACTTTGAATAATGAGACAATGGAGCTTAATACGAGACCCAGATGTCAACATGGCGAAACCGAGTATACAGTTTCAACAAAATGGAATAAAACTCATCTGCGGTGGTACTTATCTCACTATCCGCTCAACAAAAATTATAATGAACACCTTGCAGTATTGAAAAAAGCTTTTGAAATGAGGCAGAATGCATCCATTTTAACATTTTTTGAGATGGTAACGAAACCTAATTTAGATATCACGATCCAGAAGCACATAACAACTCTTGTATAGAAATTCATTTTGACGATGAAGAAAAATGGTATACAGGATATAATGTTATATTAGAATTTATTGATGACAGCCGTTCATGAAATTGGACATTCTTTAGGTTTAGGTCATTGCGATACGGAGGACGCAATCATGTATCCATGGTATCAACAAAAATGTGCCCCATCCATCAAGATGACATTAATGGACTTGAGGTACTATATGGTCGAAAGTACCGATTTGTTGCTATACCTAAGTATATACCGCCAGATACAACTACTTCACCCCTCAAAACTACGCTCCCACTCCATACTACAAGCAAACAACACCTTCCTCATCCACCTAAATTCAATAAAACTTTATGTGAAGTTAAAGCTCCACCAGATATAATGTTTTTGGCGTACGCTCCAGGCTTTCCAAGCTAACGATTGTATGTTATTGTGAAGGATATGATATGGAAGTTTATTAGCGATAAAAAGAAGAAAATTACTGAACCTGAAAAACTACACAATTATCTACCGAAGGAATTAAGACCCTATGGTGTAGATTACGTTTTCCAAACTGCTAATGGTAATTTATTGGTTTTCAGCAAAAATAAAGTATATTCAAGTTCATTTCCGACATTACAAATCGATAAAGAAGTAGAAATCCCTCTTCTACCTCCAAACGCTAAAATAAAGGCACTTTTTCAAACACATGCAGGAAAATATTTCATATTTTATGATAATACTTCCTTCATTGAATTTGATGGAGTGAATATTAATGCAGCGGGAATTATCACTAGGGGTCGTATTGAAGATGCTTTCCCAGACATCCCCAATGACATCACTTCAGCGTTTCGCTATATAGATCGCCATATGTATTTTTTCAAGGGAAATACATACTTCAAGTACAATGAGTTCCAAAGAAGACTTATTGAAGTAGGAGACTTCAATTGGAACATGTTTGATATTGCATGCCCCAACAATAAGCATGTGGATGATCTTAGAAATTTATTGATGAAACTGACATCTTTTTATGAATAATTTGATAAAATATGCTGACGCTGTAATACCCTTACTTTAGAATAACACAAAATATGCTGAATAAATAATGAAAATATGTCTCACTTTTATTATAACCTACCTGAATTTGATTTCCAATGTTAAAATTTACTATTAAAGAACGTGAGTAGGGAGTCTGCAACATTCCGTTGTAGTTGTTAATTAATGTGTATGCATACATGACAACGGTTAGTTAAATGAAATTATTTCCCAAAATTTCCATACTTTTTCGCATCCATAACCCATGAATTTTTTGCAATGCTTTCTCATATACCGTAACATTTTTGAAACATATTTCCTATGTTAACTTGACACGTAAAATTCGGATTTTTTTCTTGACATTTTTTGCATCCATAACACATATTTGTTATAATGTTTCCTCATAGACTGTACCATTCAAATATTTCCCATTTATGAGTTTAACACTATTGTACGTTGAATCGCTAACGCCCTGTTACTTTCCAATTACTATGATTTTCATTTGCAGTATTTACTCATCTCACGTTAAAATGTAAGGGCTACACCTTTTTCGACTGTTGATGGTATGTATAGAATCGTATGTTAAAACGTCAAACCTCTGTTAAACTGACATGTTTTTTTCTCAAATGATGCATTTTGAGATAGCTAGTATAAGTTCCTCGTTGGGATCGCACGTGGAAACGTTAGACCCCGTTGAACTGACACGTTTTTTCTTGAACGATATATTTTGAGACATCTTTTATACGTTTCTCATTGAGAACCACGTTGAAGTGCTAGACTCCCGTCGAACCGGCATGTATTTTACCTAAACGCTGAATTTTGGAACACCCTGTAGCCTATTGAGATCACACGTTAAAATACTATGACCCTGTTGAACTACCACGTTTTTGTCTTCAACGACGTATTCAGAAACACTCTATAGATATATATATTTTTTTATGTTTACCAACATGACTTTTTTTCTGGAGGAAGCCATAATCATCGTTTCTTTCTATATGTATTCTTTAAATCATCATTATTATTATCTCATTTTCATGCTCCGAATATTCTATTTACATATTGATATTTTCAAGAAAATATTCCTGTATAATTTTTTTTTTGCATGCATATAATCTTATTTTCATAATTTTTCCTCATAGACTGTATCATTTGAAACATTTTTCGGTAAAAACTTGCCACCACCAACTTTCAATACTAACAAAAATATAATTTTTTCATTCGAACCTTGAATTTTTCATGGAAATTTTTCGCATCCATAACCCATGATTTTTCACAACACTTCCTCATATTCCGTAACATTTCAAACATATTTCATATATTTACTTGACGCCTATTTTTAATACTCACGATTTCTTATTTCGATTTTGAAATATTTCATACTGCTTTCTCATACACTTCATAATTTGAAACATATTTCATATAATAACTTGACACCCCTTTTGAATACTAAAGAAAATAATAATTTTTACTTACCCTTTGAAATCCATCCCGAGTGTTGGCATGAGAAATATTATTGACTAATGATTAAATAAAACTCACTTATCTCTGGCGCGGTTTTGTGTGGGAAAAAACTGCCATTGCTCGTCAATAGCTATACAAAAACGTATTCCCGACCTCAACGAACAAAATGTATTCCTCCTACAACTCAATTTTATATATAAAACACAATTTCTGAAATTATTTACACTCTGATCGCCAATATGTCCTAAATTGTTTCTAAATAAACCAAATTAATTCACTCAAGCACTTCAATTAATATAAAATGAAACTTACCTAGTTTTCAGAAGATTGATGAAAACAATACACTATATTATAAACACACAAAAATGAAGTAACTGATTTTCAGGCATTGACCAAATGAAGCTCACCGGTCTAATACCGTGTTTTCATAACGACTGCGGTGATAAGAAAGGAACGTTTTACAATCTCCTCAAATAAACAACAATTCTGATGTATGCAATGTTACTCTGTGGTTTTGATAATTCCAACATAATAATGGAACTTCAGGTCTCCGCAGTTTTTGATAACTGATAGCAAAGTATATTTCTGCTATTTATCGCCGTGATAAATGAACCAAAAAATTAATTTTTATAATTTTTATTCAAACCATATTTCATCAATACTCGCAAGCTAATATGGAGCTGACACTGCATGCTATGTGTTGAAAGGGCATCATTGTTTTTTCCATTATATTGCCTAAAAGGAAAACATTTTAGGAGTATTTAAATATTTTTTCGACTCAATCTTCATGTTGAAGGGCTTTCTATTCGGGCAGTCAACCATATAAATTAGTTATTATTGCAATTAAGAGTATAACGTTTTTATTTTCATCAACCGGGATATTACTCTATACTATGCGTCTGTATTTTTACAAAAGTTTTCATTTATTTTTGTTAAGCAGTATCTGCCTAAAATTTCATGCTGTTTCTTTCCTATAATATACTTTTGATATGAATGACTCTTTTTGAACTTCCCAATATAGACATCCGTGATGATTTCCTTCTAAAACACACCTATACAGCTTTATTGATGACAAAAACGCGTTTTGTTGAATAAAATACATCTATTCAACATTCCCCCAAAAAAATAGTTTACGAAAGTATCAAAATTTTCCTTTTCGCACTCATATCTAAAACACCTCAAAATTATGATGCGATAAGGAATTCAACTACATTAGTCTAGGTCTCATATAATACTTTACTTATCTCGACTACTTGGCCAATAAATGGTCTACAGTATTTAGACTATAACTTTATAACGGAAAGACAAAGAACAATGATTGAGCTTTCAAAATATGATGCTTTTGTTTGGAGAATATGGATTCAGGCAGTCTTGGAGAAATAACTGGCCGCATACTTGCAATGGGCGGGAATTAATCAGCATGGTTTCAATTAAACAAGTCTTTTGTCGAGATGAAAATAAAGTTGCCTGACCCTCTCCCCACCCACCTGATAATGAATACCAAAAAAGAAACAGAGTCAAACTGCAAAAATGTGATCAAAATAGACGTTTTTCGCGTTCCAAAAAACAACTAAAATTTGAAATGCCTAAACACGCAAAAATGCAACAACAATAAACGATTTCGCGTTCTAAAAAACAGCCATAAATGAAACCGAAAAAAACTGCATGTTTACATGTATTTCTTATGGAGATTTGACATTTCAAAATTGCTCAAAATACACGTTTTCGCGTTCGAAAAAAACAACTGAAATTAGAAACACTTAAACACGTAAAAATGCGACCGTAATAACCGTTTCTCGCATTCGAAAAAACATCTGAAATTTGAAACGCTAAAACATGCAAAAATGTGAATAAAATAGATGTTTCATAAGGTTAGTTTAGTAGTTCGTTCTGCTTCGATCAAACTGAGTTTCTGACTGTCCGTCAATCTGTCTGTCTCCTATCTCCTATCACCGAAAAAGAAACAGAATCAAACTGGCACGTTAAAAATGACGGACCCCATCAGTGGCTGATTTCTTCTCTTCATATTTTTTTGATGATATACTTCAATATGTCCTACAATAGCCTATAGATTTTGAGAAGGATCGAAAAATGCCGACAGGGTTTTCTGAATTTTTTTCTGATGTCAAAATTTGAACGTTCAATCTTCGAGTAAACCATCGAACGGAACTGAAATTTTAAAGTTGCAATTGATAGAGCTTGTATCCCTCATATCCCGAATGCTACGTTTCTTCTTTGAAAGTAAAAAACGATAAATTTCGTAAAAAGTGGCACCGTAACTGAACCATACCTAACCTTACTGCGATAAGCGTAACCGTAGCATATCACACCATACCTAACCATACTGCGCTAAGCGTAAATAAAAACGGTTGCACGAAAATGGTTGCACGAAAACGCATACACGAAAATGGTTGCATACTAAAATGGTTACATGAAAACGGTTGAACGGAAACGGTTGCATATAAACGGTTGCACGAAAACGGTTGCACGCTTGAAACGTACGGAAAACGGTTGAAACATCCACACAAAAACTCGAAATGCATGTAAAACGCACGTTATCTGGAATAATCATCCCTAAACACGTTATATCTGCTTCTACTGACAAAATTATATTATATCCTCAATATCCAATAAAAATTGTCTTGTTAGAGTACCCGCACGTCGTTGTACCTTTGCTAATAATGAAGTTAGCCTCCTATGCCTTTTTGGCATTTGAAAATGCTTAAATATGTTTCTTGACATCGAAACAAACCCATCGAAATCGGACAACCGGAAGTGAAAACCGGAAGTGGCCATTTTATTGCATATTTGAACTCTCCTCATTGTGGACAATCCGAATTCACTATTACTTTTCTTCTACCTCAATTTTTTCAAACCGGAAGTGCTTATTTTTTGATGATTCGTATTTTAAATCCCCATGTCCCCAATGATACATTTTTCTCCACCCTAAACAGCCATGTTTTTTTCTCTCAAATGATACGTGAGACGTATGCTAAATGAGACAAGCACCCACCATGATTTTTTTTCTCTTAAATGCTATGTTTTGAGACACCTGGTATACTTAATCTAACGAGCAGCCGCTATGTTTTTTTCTCTCATAAATTATATATTGATACACCTGGTATACTAAATTCGACAAGCAACCTCCATGTTATTTTCTCTTAGTTAATATGTTGGTACACCCGGTATACGAAATCTAACGGGCAGCCGCCATTTTTTTCTTGAATGATACGTTTTGAGACACCTGGTATACTAAATATATCGAGCAGCCGCCATGTTTTTTTCTCTCATAAATTATATATTGTTACACCTGGTATTCTAAATTCGATAAGCAACCTTCATGTTATTTTCTCTTAAATAATATGTTGGTACACCGGTATACAAAATCTGACGAGCAGCCGCCATTTTTTTTCTTGATTGATACGTTTTAAGACACCCTGTATTCTAAATAAGACAAGCACCCACTATGTTTCTCCTCTTAAATGATATGTTGGTACACCTGGTATACTAAATTTGACAGGCAGTTGCCATGATTTTTCTCTTAAATAATATATAAGACATCCCATATATATTTCTGCTGAATACTCTGCTACCCTCCATTGCCCCAATGACCCATTTCCCACATGATATTTGACACACACACACACACCCTCACCCACGCAGCAGTCACGTTCATTTCTCTTAAATTATACAATTTGAAACACCTTGTATACTTTCCTCATTGGAATCCCACCTTCAAACGTTACACCCTCTCGCAATTTTTCACATTTATTCCAAACATCATTATTATTATCAGACAATCATTAATTTTTTTTAAATTTTCAAACAGCGTGCTCTGGTAGCTGGAGAAATATGTATCCCACATTATTATTATCAGACTCTTTTTTTTTTAATATTTAAACAGCGTGCTCTGGTAGCTGGAGAAATTATATCCCACATTTGTACATCAACTTGTACGAAGTCTCCGTGGAGGCAAGGCTAGCGTCGCTCGCTACTAAGCGAAGGGACGATGGTTCAAACCTCTGCTGCTGAAATCTTTTTTCTTTATAAATTCAATTTAAAATATGTGTGCGCGCTCTATTGGCAAAATGTTATCAATCTAAGGGATCTCTCTCGACTACGTCACACGATGAACGCGAAGCAGCGTCGACTACGTCACACGCGAAGCAGCGAATAATCATTTTGCTACTTCCGCTCCAGTCCCCCTGTTGTCGATCTACTGAACAACTTGAGTTTTCTCTACATTTACTGTTAGGTCATAACAGCTAAACCATTTGAATATATTTTTTAAACAGTTTTCAGCTGTTTCTCGTACTTTATGCCATGAATCCCCATTATAGATTAAGGCGGTATCATCAGCAAACGAAATGATGATTCCACAGTTTTCTTTAATTAGTATTTCGTTTAGGTAAATTATGAACAGAACTGAAAGGACAGTCCCTTGAGGAACGCCATATGTTATGTCCATTTCATTGCTTATATCGTTTCCTATTTGAAAACTTTGCGGTTGGTAAAACAAATTTTCAGTTAATTATGAGTTGTTCCTCGAAACCCTAAACGTTCTAGTTTTTTCAACAGCAATCTGTGACAAACAGTATCGAATGCTTTAGCTAAATCGATAAAAATTCCCAAGCACGCTTTTCTTCTATCTATTGCTTGATTAATACTATAGCAGCAATGGTGTCCTGAGTGGAGAGATTATCTCGGAAACCAAACTGGGTTGGTGCAATCAGTTCCGCAGTTTTCGGATTTTCTCACAGATTTTAGAAATCGTAGAAGTAAGTGATAAAGGATTATAATTGCAAACTTTTCTCTTGTCGCCATTTTTGTAGAATGGTAACATAATGGCGTTTTTGAAGTGGGTATATTGATGTCGTCACCAGTTGAAAAACATGTATTTATAATGAAAGAAAGAGGTCGTGCTATATGTTCTGCTATGGATTTCAAAATATCGTAGGTAATTTCATCTGCGCCAGGTGCCTTTTTAGATTTCAGTTCTGTTATTATTTCCATCACTTCAGACGGATTGGTTCCAGTTTAAAATATAGATTGAGGTTGTCTACAGGTAGTTGGTACGCATGGTCCAGCAGTTCTCTGTTTGGTTGCTAAATTCTTTGCCTACATTAGAAAGCATTCCGCAATATTTGTCCCATCACAGACAAGGTTGCCATTTTCTCGTTCAATACAGTCAATAATCTGCTTTTTGGTATTGTTTCCTGAGTACTCTATTATTGCTTTCCACATTTCTTTGGAATTTTGAGAGTTTTGGATTATTTTATTTTTATAAAAGTTCAATTTAGTTTTTTTTTATAAGGAGGTTCAATTTGTTACGGAAATTTAAGACACTTTTGATGCAATTGATCTCTTTGTTTCATCGAAGCTATGATTCCATTAGTTATCCATTCTCTTTTTTTGGGTTTCATGATTTTCCTAATGGTTATTGTTGTGGTTTTGATATGATGTTGGAGTTTTTTGCCAAATACATCAGTCGCAGTTTCGACATTTTCTGAGATGTAAACATCATGCCACGTCTTAGTATTGATTGGAGAAATTTATTTTTATTCAAATATTCGAAGGTGAAATGATTATGATATACAATTGAGAACTGAGGAATTTCTTCGCACCAAATCAGATTGAAAATTTATGGAGATAGACAGATATAGTGACGCTACATGATTATCTATAAAGCATACCAAGATTTCACCAGTTTCTTCAACTCAAATTGGTGGTGCGTACAGTTTTACATGCTCAAGCAGATATGGTCTATCTAGCATATTGTTCAGCAATTTTGAGAGGATCATAAAGTAATTTGCAAATCTTTGGTGTTCAAGTTCATCAATACCAAATTCTTTTTTGAGAGGACTGTAGGGAATAAACCTAGGACTTACACCATGAGTTTTATAGCACAGTTATTCAATGAGTTTATTTTGTATTGACTCTTTGCTTTGAGTTTTGTTGTTGAGCCCTATTCCATTTTACTATGAATCAATGAAAGGAATAAATATTGAATTACGCTTGTATCGGTGAAATCGGAAGTGGTATGTTACAGAAAACCTGATAATTTGCTGGCTCCTCTGCAATGTTGAAAATTTAAAATCGTTTTGAAAAAGAATACCTAGATCATGTGCTTCCTACACCCTTTCTAATACTAAGCCCTGCATCGTATATAAATGAAATTCAGTTTTCTTAATGTTCTTGTTGAAGTAAATCACTTTACATTTCAAAAGATTGGATAGCAGTCTATTCTTCATCGACTAGGCAGATATTCGATCAATATCATTTTGTTGTTCTAGATAATCATTTATATCTGAGATTTTGTGATATATTTTAAAATCATTGGTATATAGAAGACAGTCATATGATACTTCTAAGGGAAGATCATTGATATAAATCAAAAAAAGAAGTGGTCCCAAATTTTATCCTGCTAAGTATACATGAGATATCTCGCCCCCATAAGTGACACACTGGGGCGTCAACGGAAGATAGGATTTAAATCAAAACATTTACGAGTAGAATCCAGAATAATTAATGAAGTAATTGTCTGTGGTAAGGTTAGTTATCAAAATTCACAAATTCAAAAGAGCTGTTCAGTTCTAGTTGGTCATTGAGGGTTTTGAAGTTAGGGTTTTTATTCAATGTATTTATTTCCAATGCATCCAACAAGTTCATTTCCCTTTCCTTACTGCATGTAAGCAGAATTTTCATGTTTTCTTTATTTATTATTTGTTTCTTGTAGATGTTCAAATATAGCTGATTTTTTGTCAGATAACACATGCACACGGTACCTTGTTCAATATGCCCCGCACCATATTGATTGAAACCTTACGAATCATCATCAATAAGACTATAAATGATCAATATATTTTCATCCCAAATTTGTCTTATTTCGGCTAATTAATTAAATTAAAATACGGCATTTGTACGAGCTTTGACCGTTTCAATCTCAGAAACAACGAATACAAAGTCATTCAACTTCAGATATCCTTCTAAAAACCCATCCTACACTATAACATAATGAAAAATCCGCTAGTTCGATCAAGCGAGAGCCAATTTTCCATGTTTTTGTGCTGGAATCTTCGCCTCATTGGTTCAGAACTTATTTCAACTTAACTAACCAAGTTTCATCGTTCTAAATTGGGATATATTCAAATATACCTGGTTTTTACAAGCAGAATACTCAAAAAAAAAATTATTGCAGACAAATTTAATCAGTGGTAATGGATATCCTGTAGAAATCCACGAAATAGAGACTGAAGATGGTTACTTCTTGACTGCGCACCGTATTCCAAATGGTAGAAATCTGTCCAGCATACCCAATAGAAATCCAGTTCTTTTATGTCATGGATTGGGAGGATCTGCCGAAAATTTTGTTTGGTTAGGTTCTGGTAAATCACTTGGTTTTGAGTTGGCAGAGAATGGTTACGATGTGTGGTTGCTGAACTCACGAGGATCGTGGCATTCCTTGAAACATAAAACGCTGGACCCCGATAAGGATAAAGATTACTGGAAGTTCTCGTAAGTATTTGAAATATGGAGATGACTAGATTAATATAAAATATGTTTCAAGGGAAATGGGACATGGGTGTAATAGAATTACTAGAGTAATTCGGATTTTCATTTTCCATTTCAATTGCCGCTCATATAACTATTCATTTATAATGATTCACAGACCCCAATACTATTTTATTTAATATTTTCTCAGCTGAGTCATACAGAGTGTCCCGTAAAAACCTCGTCAGATATGAAAAAATTTCCGTTATAAAAGTCTTACTGTTTGCGAGATATTTGTTGTTATCTAAAAACATTGAAATTTTACCACATTCAGTATAGTTTTGTCGGTGCGGGAGTTACAATTGTACACCCTCTCCATTAATTTTTTTTGGAAAATATTGCTGAATGATTATTCTAAGGATTATTCAAGAATGTACTCCCAAAATTTTAGAGGAGGGCTGTGAAAAACGTTTATACGGGAAGATGGGAAGTTTTGGTAGAGGATTTTTTCATGAAGTTATGCCCATCTTAGTGAAAACTGGGCTAATATTGCACATTACAGCAGTACATCACCTATTTCATGGTGTTTTCCAAATGGTTTAACTCAAGTGGCTTGCATGGTATCTAAAAAAGATTTGGCTATTTTTTTTAAAGAGTACGTTTCCGACAAAGCATAATTTGATTTTTTTTTATCTTTGGGTGTTTATAGTGGCATTGCTCATTGAGATCATCAGCCACATGTGTTTGGGTAGGTTGTATTACTAACTACATACGCCACCTTACGATTGAAAGCAACAGTGAATCGTGCAGGACACACCCCAGGCAAGCCACGATATTTTGACAATTCAATTGGTGAAATTGAATTGAAAAAATCCCAGCTCTGTCTGCGGCTTGAACCTGGTACCTTTAGAATAGAAAAAAAAACGGGTTTAAAACATGGTTTATTGAGCTGGTTATCGCTCGACTTCTATATCTTCATGAAAAATATCCAATGCCTGGTAAATGAGTCCACCATGCTTTCTTGCCCTGTTATGGTGGGTTGACTGCTGTAATATCTCTTGTCAATGGACTTCCGAGGATGAAGTAACTATGAAACTTTTCAGATATGGTTTTAATGCACTATTCTATTGACTGAGTATCGGCCAGCTCTCGCAAATCTACCAGCCGAATGTATAGATCACTATTCGTGACGATACGGAGTACTTTCTTCTGCATCCTCTCCAGTCGTACCATTTGATACTTGTCGAGGCTGCAAAACAATGGACAGGCATAGGTCATCGTTGGCCTGATGACCTGTTCGTAAAGCAGTATTTTGTTTTCTACTGCCAACCAAGAGTTCCTCGCAATGAGCTCTGACTGCGGCTTGAATCCGGAACCTTTAGAATTTGATTGTTATGTAGGGTTCCAATATTTTTAATGATATGCAATATGGGACATGTTCAAAGTGGCGACCTCCTTCGCGTATACAGGCCCTGCATTGACTGAGAAGAGATCTTTTCACTGCCCTCAAAAGTATGTCTGATATTTCCACTGCAGCAACTCAGATGCGTTCCCTCTATACGGCTTCATCGCGTATGGGTTTTGAATATACTTTGACGATGCACGACCTAAGCTGAGTTAAGTCACATACTGAAGGAGTGACAGTTCAAATTAATCAGAAGCAAACCCACAGATGTAATGCCTTTCAGTTTTCTGGCTAGTCCTAGTGGATAGATGAGCGAAATATCAAGTACCTAACTTGTTTTTTGACAAAAGACCCTATCAAAGACAGTGGAGGGCCGTTACATTTTCGCACGTAAAAAATTAAAATTGTATACTAGGAAATGCAAAATCGAAGAATTTTCATAAGAACTGACAAACTAGATTTTGTCAGTAACGTACCCATCTGGATAAAAGTAGGTATACTTTCCATTTTCTTTATAACAAATCACTTGTGAAAGGTGGGGTGGCCGGTATCTTAGAGTAAAGATCTCTGGCTATGGATCTTCTGGTTCTCATCAAACAGAGGTTCAAGACCTTGGTACGCGAGATTTTTTTTACTAGTGTAGGTCTCTTCAGGCGGCCATATGCATTGTTGTGAAGCAAGTTTGATGTGAGTTGCCTAGATGCCAATCTGGCCGTCTGGTCTGACCACCCGGGGTGGTGGTGAGTCTGTAGGTTTTCCGGGTTTTCCTACAGCTTAACCAAACATGAGTGGGTCGCCCGAAGCGCCACGGCAAATATCAATAATACTCGCACAGGCTATGTGTTTATGAAGGAGTATTATTATTATTATTATGTGTTGCAGTAGCCCAGTATATTGCCCCCTCTGAAATGTTCAGAGTATGTTGTTAATGTTGACGTTGAAATAATTCATTTATATTTCATTGGAAAAAATGTGTAAAATCACCTGCACACACAGAACTACTGAGAGGTGCAAGAATTCAATGTTTAAACAAAATTATAAATACTTTGAAAACGATAAGACTTTTGCAGTAGGGATTTCCTTATTGCAGGTAAGGTATCCTTTGATCTACTTGACTTTCTCCTTACATTTGAAGTGGTCTTTACAGCATACCCTGTATACTGGTTGAATGAAATTCGAGTAAATGCATGGGGATCTCGTAAACGGTAAGAGCTACAGAGATGGTTAAATGGAGGCAAAGTTGCGTATTATGGAGCTCATTACTACGATATTGAAAAATCTGAGATTACAGGCAAAAACGAAAAATTTGATTTTGGTTTGTCACTTAGATCTGCTTCGATACAATGGATTTCCAGAAACTTTCAACTTTCAACTTTCAATGGTCTGTAAAAATATGTAAACGAAAGTGTTCTACAGTGTATTGTTTTCCTTGGGCAACCCCAAATCTGAGAATTAGAATGAGCACATTTTTTATTATTGAATGACTCGAGAAGGTGACTCCAAAATGTCGAACAAGTTTTATCAATTAGCGTCTGACTATTTTCAAATTTTGTCGCCAAGGATCTCTGTAGTGGAAGACTTAGCACTCTAGAAAACTGAAGATTTGTCATTTTAATTAAATTTCGTTCAAACTTTTCAGCCAGTGATTTTTGTTCATTTATCGGATGTGCAAATTATAGGTGATAAAATAATTGTGAAGTTTTTTTCTCTTCAACTATAACAACCTATTTTTTCTAAATGAAACGAATAATTTCAGCGGAGTTGAAATGCCATTGTTTCCAAAAATTCACGAGGCAAATATCCGAGAGAAAACAACTACTCCTCACGGAGATTGAACTTTAACATTATTCATACGTGCAACGTTCTTCAAGAAATACTCTATGGCAAGTGAAGAGTGTATTTATTATTGGTCGAGAATGACCACCTGCAAACATGGTGTGTTTCAAAGTTCTCGCCTTTGGGGTAATATTCAATGCTCCATAACAATAATCACTTGCAATAGTGCCCTTCTTGACTTTATTGAGGAATATTGTACACATAAGTAGATGCCTAATGTAATACAACCTCCGTGAAGGGAACTGGCTTTTTTCTGTCAGATCTTTGCCTCAAATTTTCCACTTTGCGGAAATGTGTGAAGAGTAGAGTATTTCGACTTCGTCGAAATTATGCGAAATGAAACTTTCGATGGTTGAAGTAATTTTTCAAAAACAAAATACGTCTGAATATTACAAGAGCTACCTCATAACTGAATTATAAAATAAATCTTCCCATAAAGATAAATATACTTACGCATCAGCTTCCTGGAATCGCGAGACTTTGCATCGGCATAGTCAGCGTTCACATGGAAATGGGCGATATAATTCCTTCCCCTGAAGATTCAACGTATGAGGGTTAGCGAGGAAATTGAACCTTGAATATATCGATTTTTTGTGGTTGTTCGTTTGGTCCCTTGGTTCTGCAGCCTTTGAAGCCAATCTTTTTGTGCACCATTGATACTATGACCACCGATAAACATCGTTCAAATACTTGAAGTATGTGCTGATTTTTCGAAGGATGTCATTTGTTCGGTCTCCATTAATGCTGTTTTTATTGAGTGGAGTTCATCCAGATTCAGGTCATTAAGTTGGACCCCTATGCTCGATCTGAGTGGCTCTTGCTTTTTCTCGTCTGAGTCTGGTAGGATGATTGGTTTACTATTTATGATTTGGTGATTGTAGATTATAATTTGGTCACCACAAGATAATTGGTATCCTATTGGAATGTTAAATAGGTAACTTATAGGGAGCAGGTTTTTATGGTTTAAGCACCTGAGTTGATCGTTTGTTGAGAGGACAACCCATTTTTTTGAGTTGTCTAGTTGTCTGATGGCTGGTCTTGATAGCTAATTGGTTGTTTCATCAAACTGACTCTTAGTTAATGTTGGAATAGAAAATGAATGATGACAATTTAATTTTGAAAAATGGGAGACTGGAATATGTGAAATAAAGGTTATTCTGAAATTTGATATATACTTTCGAAATATGATTTTTCGAACAGCAAAGTACTCTCGAAATTTATTGGTAGTTGGTACTTGTTGATGATTTTCTTTAATTTCTGCGGTTCATTGAACTAATTTTCCATTTTTATTATACTAAGATGAAAAATGTTCAATGAGGAAAATTTTATTGAGTTTTTGATATCTTGTAAAATTGAATTTATGATTTCGTATGTGTTGATTATCTGGTTCATGATGTCTTTGATGAACATAAAGTTTTCTCTAGACGTTTGATTTTCAACAATTTTATTTATTTTTTACTATACAAGCTGCTTGTATCTTTCACTTGCTGAACTGTACTATTGAACTGATCGAATAATGAGATTGAAAGTGAAGTTTGCCTTTTGATGTTTGTTACTAGATTATTTCGGTTATTTTGTAATTCGTTAATCAGACGATGGAATTTTTCTCCATCACTGGAATCTAAATTTCCAGTGACTGATCTGAAAATTGAACAAATACCATTTGAGACCACGTTTTGTTCTGAGCTGATGTGGAAAGATGTTTCGTAAGTCTATCAGTTACCCTTTCTTTCGAAAATTGCGATATTTTCAAATAGTTTTGATGTATCCCATGAGTAATCTTTGTGACCGCCAACAAGTGTTCTCACATTTTTAGAGTGAAATTTTAATTTATTCATCTGAATAATTATTGAATTCCAGTCGTAGTAATGGATAAGTGAATACACGTGTGTTTCTACCTTGACTGTTCCAAGTTTGAGTGCAGAAGTCCTGGAGTGTTCTTAGGTTTTGTTCAGATATTTTTTAGACTTCGAGATTTCCAGATGATCTGAAGAATTAATAAATCCTCAAAGGGAGATGGGTATATTTTAAGAGGGCGTTTTAAATTGTCCATGTGAATTTTTTGTTGGTTTTTCGTAGATATTGTTTTCATTGTACGACCAACTGTTATGATTTGAGTTGGTTTTTGAAATTTATTCGCATCTTTCTTCCTGATATGTTTTCTGTTTTGTTTTGGATACAATTGGGTCGGCGATTATTTTCCTGATCTACTATCTTTTTCTTAGCTCTTCATGATCGTTAGTGTATTCATTCATCAATTTTTGATCAATTTATCTATTGAAAGGGTCATTGACTGAAATTTGCCTACCAATGATGTCAATTCGTTTGAACTTTGTGACCGAATGTTTAGAATGGGGGAAATATACCAGAAATTGATATTTTGTTCATTTCAGACTTGTACTGCGAATATCGATATCATATTGCAGAAAAGATATTTATGAACAGAAACCTTCAAAATTCAAATCCATCCCAATTTTGGGGTAGTTCATACTTGCAATTTTTCGAAAAACTTTGCCGACCGGTGGTTTCCATTGAAGATATTTCGTTGAAACAGTAGACTTTAATGACGAAAGATATACTTCTTATGCCACCAATGAAAAAAAATTTAATCAACCCCTTCTAAAGGGTAGTTTGTACTTGCGATTTTTCGAAAAACCTTCGTGACCGGCGATTTCCAGTTAAGATATTTCGTCTCGTATTTCGTTAAAACAGTAAACGAGAACTGCACATTTCATACTTCTGATGCCACCATAGACAAGATTTGAATGAACCCCTTCTAAAGGGTAGTTTGTACTTGCGATTTTTCGAAAAACTTGGCTGACCGGAGGTTTCCATTGAAGATATTTCGTTTTAACAGGAAACCAGGATTGTCTATTTTATACTTCTTGTACCACCATAGACAAGATTTGAATCAACCCCTTCTAAAGGGTAGTTTGTACTTGCGATTTTTCAAACACTTTGCTGACCGGCGGTTTCTAGTGAAGATATTTCGATAAAACCGTAGTCTATGATTGCCTAAATCATTATTCTTCTGCCACCATAGGAAAATCCTTCAGTTAGTCCTTCAGAGCCTCGGTAATAACCTAAAATAGCCAGGAATACTTTCATCTGTTTGATGGTTTTTGGGACATTTTTGATGGCTATGATTTTATCCGGATTTGGTTTGATACCTTCAGGGGTCACAACGTGGCCAAGAAGGCTATTTCCTTTCGTAGGAATTCTGGCTCATCCAGCTGAATTTTGAACTCTTCAACCGATTGAAGACAGACTTGAGGCGCTCAAAATGTTCTTGCATAGAAGTTGACATAATGGTGATATTGTCGAGGTATACCAAACACTTTTCGTTCTGGATACCAAGGAAAATATCTTCCATTACGCGCTCGAATGCTGCCGGCGCATTCTTCAACCCAAATGGCAATCTCCTATGTTCCGTATCGAAAGCTGTTTTTTTCAATATCGTCTTCTCTTATTTCAATTTGGTGGAAACCACTTGCTAAGTCGAGAGTATTGAAATACTATAATTGTTCCAGTTTGTTTACCACATTAGTGTATTTGTAATCTATCATCTTCTCCTTGAGCTTGCGAAAGTCAACGACAACCCTCCACCTACATTTTTGTTTCCCAGAAGCATCAACTTTGTTGGGTACCACCCAAATAGGCGATGACCTAGGGAAATTGCTTTGCCTAATGATTTTCTGATCAAGCATTTTTTTGATATGATCTTCGACTTCTTGCTTGTGTACCGGTATGATTTTGTATATACTGGTACTTCATTAGATGTTCAAATTTGGTGCCTAGCATGGTTTGTGAAATTCATCGGGGTATCTTCAAAGAAAATATGTCAGATTATTCTCTTCACAAGTATCTTGAATTTTTTCCTTATAATTTCAATGGTCGCAATGTTGTTTTGCCTGAATGGATTATCCGCAAAAAAAGTAAGTTGATCAATGAAATTAACGAATTTTCTGACAAATAATAAGGTAGTAAGGCAAGGTTCAATTCTTAACCTAACCTAACAACGAGAACGATTCAATAGTAGAAAAAGAGTATAATGAAATAGTAAATAATTTATTCAAGTGGTGCTGCACAAATAATCTATGTGGTAATGCAAGTAAGACAAACATGATACGATTCCATACAAGACAAAGTTATTGTGAAACTTTTGAGATCAACATTACCAATACGGCAATCACAAACACAGATAATGTGAAATTTCTTGGTATACATTCAGTAGAAAATCTGGCCTGGAAGAACCACTGTGAAATTTTATTATCAAAATTATTATCAATGGCTTACTTACTTGATCTATAATATTAGAGAAATTTTAAATAATAGGCAACTCATCATGTACTACCATTCAGAAATTAAATCTCGACTCAGGTATGGCACTTTCCAAAAATCTTCATTTCACAAAAACAAATGTCACGCCGCATGGCTGGAAAACGAACAAAATTCTCATCGAGATCATTATTAAATTTAGGGATTATCTAATTCCGACAGTGTATTTCTTATATATTTTTGAAATGTCACTATATACCAATAAACTTTGATATAAATTCACAACCAATTTTTTTTATCACAATGTGAATACAAGGAAGAAATGAATTTTCAACTCACTTCCAACCACAATGCACAGCTGTGTCAATATACATCAATTCAAGAAATCATTGAAAATTGTACTAAATAATTTTTTTTTCAAAGCAATAATAGTATGTAATTGTGATATATTTTATTTTACATGAATTCAGATGTAATGTTCCTATCATTTAACTTTTAGCTTTACTTTTCCACTTATACACTAAGACTGTCCACAATTTTATGTCCTGTTGCTGTTAGTTTACTTCCAGTTTTGATGTAATTGTGTTTGATTATTCACGCGAAGACTATTCCTATACAATGTAATATGGTCATTAAGGGAAAACATGGAAAAAAATACCTAACTCTGCAAAAATACAGAGAACTAAACTATACTGAGGTACCCAGTTTCAATAATACAAACTAATATCTGAAAGGCGATATTTATACAGATAATCTCACGATGAACGGAACACAGAAGATAATAAGACTAATTTAACTGTTACCTAGCCCCCTCCCAATGAATATCGATAAGTAGGTATGAAATCCACAAACAGTTGAGTTTCACTATTCACGTTTATCCTAATATCTCTGAGAAGTATTTAAGGAACCGATTGCCGATGAAACGCTGCTACGATATTGCCAAATTTTGAATTACTATCCTTAAGTCTTCTGCCGTGTGAAGGTAAAGGGCAGTAAGTAACATTTTTGACAAAATGCATATATTCATGTTGCAGACCTCGGCAGGCAAAGTAGAAGATTTCTTTCTTTTGTGGAAAAATAATACTTATTCAATAACGTCAGTGAATGCTGTTTGATTTGAAATCGGAATTAAAATAAATCGTGGAGAACAGAAAATACTAGAATGGCAATAAGTAACTCAAAATAATCACTCTTGCACATACTGCTCTCTACCTTCACACGGCTTGTAATCCACACACTCCTCGCACAACAGATAATTTCCCAAATAGATATGTCAACGTTGTTTGCCACCTCCTTATATAGATAGCGGTAGCAACCAGACATACACTGTCATCAACTTCACTGATCAAATTCGATTCAGATGATGTAAAAAAATGGTTATGAATTCATCAAATAATTAATGTGATTTTCACGAGATAAACAGGAGAAACACTGACTCAAAACGTGAAAAAGTAGCCTCAAAGTTGCACTATCAACAGATATATCAAATAACCAGTATTTAACATTAGGTAGAAATATGTTCTCATGCCGCTAGCATACTGCGATTCTTTTTAGAACTTCTTCAGTTAATAAGATGACAGCTGAGAACTTAAAGGGTGCTTGCTGACTTCTGCTGAAATGCGGTTTAAAAATTGTAAACCAGTACATAAAATCACTACATAATTCCGCATATACTAACTCTATGAATCGATGGTTTGCTTTTGCTCATAAACCATGAACAATTAGTGCGCGAAGAAAGAATTATTTGGAATGACATTGCATTGGACGTGGAATAGCCTTATGGTTCAATTTGCTTGTTGTGAAAGGTGACTGCAAGAATAAACATGAGCGGTACATGTTGAAATGCCACCAAATTGACTGATGAAAATAATGAAGGCTCGAATAAATGATAGAATAACTTTGCTGCTTCAGGTCCTAGCCCTCATTGATTCAATTACTATCGGTGGAAAAAAATCCCAAGCACCAACCACCATCTGGCAAGAATCATATCCCGGATTGGTTGAAACGGTATCCAAAGACTTACAGATCAATAACATGATTGAATGTATGTTATAATATGCATTTATCAACTACTTTGGAAGACTCCCTTACAATGGAATTACTTTTAGAAATGTAATTCCCATATTCGTTGATTAAAATTAAAATGAAATTGAAATGTGATAGATAAGATAGAAGTAACATTACCATAGGGTCAATAGGTATCCAATAATACTTATTGGGAACGCACAACCGGGAAAATTATTTTTCTACATGCGTGCGTGATTCACTATATTCCCCCAAGCTATTTAGATTTGGAAGGTGTCAATTTCTCGCACTAGTACGGGAAGAATTTTGAACTACGGTTTGCGTCGTTCGGGTAACAGATTCACTAGTGTGGAAAAAAGGTTTTTTTGCACTAAAAGTCCCTCGTGCTATTTTCACATCTTGCAAACGCAATTAGCAAATGGCAGTGTTACCCTGATTGTCTGAAAAAGGCACTGGTAATACCTATCCTGAAGCCGGGCAAGGATGGCCACCATCTCGATAGCTACCGCCCTATCTCGTTACTGAGTGTAGTCGCCAAGGTAGATTCTCTTTAAACAATTGATGTCTCTCGAGGAGCATTTCAAAATGATCCCCGCTGAGCAATTCGGCTTTCGTGCAGGTCACAGTACGACTTAGCAGATCGTCCGGGTTGTTCACGAGGTGAAAGAGGCGGCTCACCGAGGGCAGAACACCGTCATGGTCCTGTTGGATAGATACATTCGGTTAGATGCGCTGAGCGCCTTTGCTGGCGTCGACTCCATCCCGATATATTTCAAAAACCTGTCGGATAAATTCTACAGGTTCCACCTCCCCAACAGTTCGCTAACCACAGACTTTACCAGGCTCAGAATACATGATTATCAGCCCCGCAAACATGGCGGGCTGATATATCAATCGTTGGCCATCTTTCAGGAAAGATGGGAAGAACCGGTTCCATATGGAACCAAGTTGCCTATAGATAGAGCGCGAAGTACCTCGACCCGGTTTTGTGTACTAGCCTTTTCCGAGGTTTACTCGAAATAACCACCTCTGAACAAAATTAGACAACACCGCAATATCTAAATTGAATGCCATCGAACGACGACATGCATAAGCTTTGCAGGAGGCATGGATTATACGAACTACCACCACTATGCGATGAAATATTCGACCTACCGCTACCATCAACGGGGGCGGATACCAGCGCCCCTTGCCGGAATCCTGTGTACACCTTGGCACAAGCGCTCCTTCGCTCTGTAGCCAGCAATGTCTGCGGAGTAACGGAGGCGGCTCTCAATGCTTCCTCCCGACCTCTCTCCACCTGAGCCCTCCTCGGGCGAAGCGTTGGATGAGTTTGCTGGAGTTATGAATATATCTTTGCAAGTGTAGAACCAACTGAAATACTATGCCTTTTGATAGTATTCATACAAGCCATATTGAGACTTTCATGTTAATGTTATGTATGATTGTATGTATGTTTTACTACCAATAAAAAAATATTATTATTATCATTATTATTAGGTATGTAAAATAAACCTTTATTTATTTATTTATATTGACCTCTGACGAAGAGCACGCGGGTTCGATCTTCGCCCGTGGATAATTTTTTTCATTATGATATTAAAAAAAAATTACACTTTTCAAATATTTTGTGTTTGATAGTAATTATTAAAAATAAATTAAGTCAGAATGGTTCCCAGTCAGACTGTTCATTAAATTTTCTTGGACATTAGATTGTTAGATAGTAAACTTCTTGCACTAAGCCGACGAATCCGCTTCAAAAAATTCTGAATCATCTAAACAAAGCAAAGACTTTTCAAAATATATGTTCCTTTCTTCCTTTTCATTAAATAGTTCCATATATCAATTCCCTGCACCTAGTCAGGCAAGCATGTAATCATCTTGCTAAGTATTTATTATATAATATAAAAAGCAGGCTTTAAACAATTTATGTCAAACGTCAAAATTTATTTTGAGTATGAAGTGAATGTTAGGATATTACCTAATTGTGCGTAGAGGCAGCAAAAATATCCTCACTAAAAATTCTACCAACAAAATCTTGAAGCAATCTATTTGAGAAGTGTGAAATTTTTCATCTTCTTAAAAAAAGTTTACGTGGGCGAGGATCGAACCCGCGTACCTACTCTTCGTCAGAAGTCACGTCGAATCCCGCTGCCTACCAATTGAGCTTACGCCTCGTGCCACAATATTTCCCACTCGTGTGAAAAATGCCACTTTCGGCACTAGTGATGTAATACTATTTTCATACTAGTGCTGAAAACCGATACTTTCAGAACTCAAATGAGTGTGGAACTTATCGTGCGCACACAAAAATGTTCTAATTTCTAAACGTGGTGGAATGAAAAATAATCAATATATCGGTGCTAGCAGTAACCTTCTAGAAACGATTAGATGATTACCGAAATCGGATCAGTTTTATTCTAAAAGCTGTACAACTTGTGACAACTTGAGCACATTCTCCGATCAAGTAACACAACCTAGATTAGTAATACTAAAATAGTACTGAATGTAACATCTTTTCATAATGTTATCCCTCAAATCATGACATTGTTGTTAAGTCGCAATTTTTTAAGCACATCAGCTAGATTTTGATTTCTGTCGGATATATTCATGGCAACGAAACCCAAAAATACTCTCTTGGATGGAATATATAACAATAAGAAGGCAATTGAAATCTTCATTGCAGCTTGTTGGGAGCATATAAAAACGATAGTATTTCCATCGCCGAACGGAGATTCTTCGTTGTTGATATAGTACTGCAATGCTGCATTTGATATTTGACGAAAGAACAACAAAACATTTCTGTTTGTTTTCGTCTTTGGCTTATTGTAGTATTTTTCATAAATAAAGGGCACATTCTGAGTTAATTCGTGACTATAGTTAGTTTTTATTATTAGGCAATGGTGAAGAATTGTGAAATGTGTAAAAGACCATTTGAAGCTGGAAATCAAAATATGTCATTTCATAGGTAAGCTACCAGTGTCGTAACTATCGAGAAAGGGAAACCGAATTGGAAAAGAGTAAAATTAATGAGTTACGAAAAAACATGTCAATTCTCAAAATCCTGTAGACCATCATAATTTCAGTTTTCCATTCCATATTGGGTTTCCATTATTTCTATTTTATTGAATCTCAATATTTCTGTAAACAACGCACGACACTGCCGGCGTGGGAAGATATATCCCTTACAAACAAAGTTTGACGTGTGAGTTACTCATCTAGGTTGTGTTATATGATCGAAGAGCACGTTATTTAAAATTCCTATTACTCCAAATTCCTTCAGCCTTTGAAAGTGAATTGGGAAATATCCACAACTATTATACATCATATATAAATTGAAGTAGATTAGTGCATGCCTATTCTGACAGGCAATGAGATTTCTTCAGTTTCTTATCGACCCATCAACTTTCAATTGAAGTGATAAAAACCAATGCAAAACCTACCCAGCTCTCCAAATAACTGATATAGTTATTATTTTTACAAATACGGGAAGACTACCTTTCCCGCATGCGACTGCCGTTCCCCGATCAACGCAAAGCAGAGTTCGGCTAAGCAGTCGAGTGCGGGAGCGTATTTTCCCGTATGAGTTAGGTCAAGGTTTCTTCTATAAGCGCATTGAACATTTTCTGTAGCTCTCTTGAACAAACTTACTTGAAGTGACTTTAGCGTGCGGGAGAATTTTCCCGCACGCTAAAACCTTAAAAGCCCTTGGGTTTTATTCAGAACATAAATTCAACTCGATGAATTTTCGAACAAAATAATTTTTGTCGAAATTGAAAAATTGATTCGCTGACAAAAGAGGTCTTGTTATATCAACCCCGAATAAAACCCGAGAGCTTTCAAGCTCGATGGTTTTATTCTTTAAACATAACTCGTCGAATTTAACGAGTTGAATAAAAATGTTTGAATGAAAATTCCAAAATTTATTCGATATGATAAACGACGGTCGAGTTATATTCGATCAGATTATTTCATAAATATGTCAATATTCCACAACGTACATAATTATTTTTATTAAAATGAACATATTATGTCACACAACTTGTTAAATGTGTTGCATACATTCAGGCAACTGTCGCAAAGGACCATGCAGTTTATTCCATGCTATTATTATTATTCGCAAAAAGAACGAAGCGAGTATATCAGCGAATAAATTTTGGCAGATGAGGGAAATAATCGAGGATAATACCACAAGAGGTTTTTATTTTATCGGATAAACTTTAATTTTGAACGAAAACTTGGTTGCTTTGGTAATTGACGAGAGCAAATAACATGATAAAATCACGACACCGAAGGTGGAGTGATTTTATTTAATGTTATTTGGTCGAGTCATATTACAAGCTACCAAGTTTGAGTGGAACAAAATTAAAGATTATACGATGAAAACAAAACCTCGAGTGGTATTTAGTGAGATAATTTAACGAATCAATAAATGAATTAGAAGAAGAACATAATTTATTAAATTAAATCAATAATTCATTGCGCAAAAAGTACATTTAACAGGAAATATTATTTAAATGTACAATTAGTGAAAGTGCTGTTTTGGTATACAATCCTACCCGAAGAGGACTGCTGAATTTGATTATTTTCCTCTCTTAGATTTGTCACTAAACTGGAATGTTGCTGTACTGAAGGTATGGCTTCAGAGAATTGGCGTTCGAATGTCCAGTCAGCTTTATAATTTGTTGTTCTGAGACTCCTAATTTGGCAAGAGTAGAAATAGTGCTAGCCCTATGGGAGTGATTAGTAATTTTATTTTTCAGATCAAGACCAATTTTTTCTGCAGAAATTCTGGTCCACTTTGAAATTTCGTTTACACCAATGGGCACATTTTTGTACCGTCTCTTGGCATTTTCATTTTTCCAAAACGGATTTGGTGTTAAAAACAATCTATCTGAAGAAATATGTTTGTTTCGTTTTTCTAGAAGCATTTTCAACATTCTTACAGGAAACAAGTTCGGATTTTCTTTATTTGTAGTCAACCACTTACTTTTACTACACCTTTTATCTCCACCTTGAGCTGTTTTAGAAAAGACCGTGTTGTACTCCACTCTGCTTGTCAATGTTCCTTCATTGTATTTTTCGGCTTTAAATTAATAAATTTCACACTGCGCACTTTCTCCAGACTAATTCAAAAGCGGCGATATGAAAAAGTTTTTTTTGAAGTCCCACTGGAGTATTTTCATCTCACTGCTCTGTCATTTTTATAACTTCTTCTTTACTTAATGCTATTGAACTTTGTCTTCTTTTATCTGAATTGCTCTGCAGTTGCTTGCATTTAGGATTTTTAGCGTTTCTAGCGGCTTGAAATGTCACATCTTTGAATGGGTCAAACACAATCTTATAATCCATATAATATTTTTCTTGTACAATTTTGGCTACAGTATTTCACAATGTTTTAACTACGTAGGTACTCCTTGTAGTCATTTCCGTCAAATTTTTTCATATTATACGCCCAATCTGCCAATATGCTTGAGATTTCCGGCTGCGACGTTGAAGGTAATAGTTCATACCCCTTTTCTCGACAAAATAATTCAAACTGCCTCTAAATTGATGATTTGGTTTTTTTGGTGTTTTTTGGAGTGGCGTTGTCTATTGCAGAATTTATTATTTGAGTATAGTTGCACTACCAAATCTACCGTTAAAGCTAATTTGGAATTAAAAACAACACTTACTAACAAAAAGTATGAAAATTTTTTGTCATTTGGATTTGTTGATAGCAACGCGTCCTTGGGTACAGCGTCGGATTCAATAAAGTCATACGACAATTATTATTAGTTGTTGCCGTGGTGAAGGTAAATAACAGTTTATCCACTTGCAGTTACGTTCCTATTTATCCGATATCAAACTGCCAAAACTGACGTTTCTTATGGACGATTTTATACATGAGTTGAATTATCAACAGTAAAAACACAAGAGCTTTTTTTTATCGGATAAATTTCTTTTTGTAACGAAATAATTTTGTCAATCAGTAATTTTACGAGAAAAACTGACATGACTAAATCGCGAGACCCGATGGTCAAGCGATTTCGTCAAATGTCAGTTTTTCGAGCAAAATTACTAATGGAAAAATTTTGATTTAAAAAGAAATTTATCCTTAAAAAAAAAGCTCGAGTGTTTTTTGGCAAGATAAATTAACGACCGAATATATGAATAAACAACAACAATAATTTTCTTTATTGATACAATTAAATTATTTAAATGAACAGTAATTAAATACACAATTGTTATAAATTGTTTGGTTTGGTATACTGATTTCAAAATTTTCTTTTCTGGTATTCACACATGTAGAATATTCATTTTGATTTTTCTCACTCGAGGCTCGTAAGGAACTAATAAGATTTTCGTGATGTTCAGGATCAATTTGGTGGTAGAGTTTAATAGAAGATGATGATGAGTGTACCGTTATTTTTATAAGTTGTTGGTCACTTACTCCTGCTTTGGCTAACTGGGAAACTGTACTAGCACGGTTCGAATGATTAGTAATTTTATTATCTGTGATGTCGAGTCCAATATTTGGTCCAAGTAGAAATCGTATTAATACCCAGTGGAACATGTTTGTACAATCCTTTGGAATTTTTATTTTTCCAAAAGGGATTTAGAGTTAAAAAAAGTCATTCAGATGTTATGTTTTCATTTCTTTTTTGTAACAGTTTGTTATCCATTTGCTGTCTGCCAATTTTTTCGACCCACCCTGTGTCGTCTTTGAAATTATTGTATTGTAGTCAAATCTTCTTGTTGAAGTTCCATCTTGATTTTTTCTTCTTTAAAATGGTAAATTTTACAGTTTGCAGCTTCTCCCCCCTCCAAGCTAATTCATAAGACGCTATATGAAAGAATCTTTTCTGTAATCCCTCTGGGTTGTCTATATTCCATAATTTTACCATTTTTACTATATCTTTCTTGTTCAATGCTACAGAACTTACTTTTCTTTTCTCTGGAATTACTTGTAATTCTGTCCGTTTACTATTTCTCGCATCACGAGCTTCTTTAAAAGTTATGTCGGCAAAAGGATCAAATTTAATATTGTATTCCTTGAAATATCTTTCTTGAATCATCTTCGCAGTTGAATTCCAAATTGATTTAACTGCATATTCTTTATATTCTTCTCCATTCCTCTTTTTCATATTATAGGCCCAATCCTTTAATATATCTTCTACTTCTTGTAACGGAGTTATTTTCGACAGTTCGTAATTTCGTACTTGACAAAAACTCCATAAATTGCCTCCATATTGACGCTTTAGTATTTTTTGTGGATTGCGGGATTGATTTTTCTATATTTTTTGTTATTTATCGAAACTTTCCCAAAACGATTCATGTTGTAATGTTTCAGTATGAACTATCAACAATACTTAAATAACTGACAGGGCAGACATTAAAGTGACGTAAGCATATTGGATGTAGACGCTAAAGAGGAAGAGGCGTTTTTATCGGTGATAAAAAACGATGCACCTTTTTATCGCTGTCAAAATGACAAAACAGTCATCTTTAAATGACACATTTTATACAGGAGTTAATTTATTTATAAAAAATATGATCTATCACGTTGTTACCCCTGAACAATGAACAATGAAATATTTAGGTTGGTAAACCGCTAAAAAATAGATACCTATACACTTTCAAATGGGGAGGTTTGCATGGCTCATATACAATATGTTCTCGGCTTGAATATTCTTTAACTATGAGAACATTTCATTGCCGTGAGATATCTGCTCTCATCCTTCGAGTTACGTACTTGAGAGAATCCTGGACGGACATATCAGACGGAACGCTCTTTGCACGCTCCCACTGATCAACCACCAGTATGCCTATCAAACCGGCGAATCGACAGATCCAGCATGACATAACTTCTTAGAGAAAATCACCCAATCACTCTATAACAAGGAGATTGCGGTGACCGTATTTTTTTATATTGAAGGAGCATTTGATAAAGCACTACCAAACTCTATTTTGACTAAAAGAAGAATAAAACCAACCATATCAGGCTGGATCTACGCCATGCTCATGAACCGAAATGCCACTATACTCTTCAAAATGGGGTCATTAGGTTCAGGGTCTCCAGGGAATGCCGACAAGGAGGGGTTCTTTTCCCCCTTGTACTCCTGAGAGACAACCTGCTCAATGTCTTCGAGAGGAGAGGGGTGGAGCTTCAGGCTCATGCAGACGACCTTGTCATTCTGGCCAGGACCACCTCGGGAAGGGTAGCCTCTAATATCCTCCAAAGAACGTTGGATGACGTTCACAGTTGCCAGTCTGTCAACCCTGGCAAAACTGTGACTCGAAGAATTTTATCCAAAACACATCATTAGACTCCAGCAGGAATGACCTGCCAATGTCGTTTGAATCATCACGTGACGAGACTAAAACTGTCGGAGGACCCGACATGCCGTTTCTGTCTTGAAGATAATGAAACAGCAAAGCACATACTTTGTGCCTGCCCCGCCGTGGACCGAATCAGGTTTTCGACGTTTGGCAGAGTTTCACTATCTCTTTCGTTTCTGACAGATCATACACCAAATAAACTTATCGGCTTGGTCAAGAAGCTGGATTTATTTGATGAAATTTGAATTGGGATGAGCCACAATAGACCCTTATGAATCACAGTGAAGGGCCGAGCAGACCCGCTCATTTCAAACCTAACCTAACATAACCTACATACTTGAAAATGTTTTTAAAATATTCCTGTATGATTGCCAACACCACTATAACATTTGAATAATCATTTTGATTTTCTACCTTGATTCTCCAAAACACAAAAACTAAACAAATATTGAATCTTTATCTCTTTAGATGTTGGTCACAATAATAGTTGATCTGTCTGCTCTGTGTTGGGGGTCTTCCCTCTTCTGTTCATTCGCGACTGACGGACGGTTTTCTTCGTGGTGTAGAATGTAGTAGCTGGTTTGTCGCGATCGCACTGGTCCTTTATTTTCTACACAAGTGGTATAACACTTTCAGTGTGGTCATGTTGGATTTGTTCGATTGTACTAAGGCCGCTCTACCTACTTCCGCGAGGTTGTTCTGCTCTTGTGCTGCGATTGGGAGGTGGTTTTCCTGCTCCATGGTGCAGATAGGATTAGCTGTTCTGTGGCTATTCGCTTTTCAGTTTCATAATTGTTCCCACTGGTTGTTGGAATGCTCCTCATGATTCTGGTACAGTTATGTGGCGGGAGATCTGCATATTCCATATTCGATGTGGGATTTTTTGATTTTCCATTATAGGAATGAGGAATTCAAGGCCTCACAGCCTCCTTCCTCCTTTGCATTGTGTAGTTTTGACCGTGATTTAATTTTAAATACGAAAAACTGCTTCATTCATTCATTCATTCATTCATTCATTCATTCATTCATTCATTCATTCATTCATTCATTCATTCATTCATTCATTCATTCATTCATTCATTCATTCATTCATTCATTCATTCATTCATTCATTCATTCATTCATTCATTCATTCATTCATTCATTCATTCATTCATTCATTCATTCATTCATTCATTCATTCATTCATTCATTCATTCATTCATTCATTCATTCATTCATTCATTCATTCATTCATTCATTCATTCATTCATTCATTCATTCATTCATTCATTCATTCATTCATTCATTCATTCATTCATTCATTCATTCATTCATTCATTCATTCATTCATTCATTTATTTATTTATTTATTTATTTATTTATTTATTTATTTATTTATTTATTTATTTATTTATTTATTTATTTATTTATTTATTTATTTATTTATTTATTTATTTATGTATACGGGCAAGCCCAATTAAAGATATTACAAGATATACATTATGTGAGTAATACAGCAACAGTCACAACATATATGATATTGATAATAATGAAGACATTAAAAAGATCAATGGAAAGTAAAAGTACAAGAACAGTCAGTGTAAAAGTGGGGAATAAAATGACAAATAAAAAATGACAAGATGGTCACTGACACAGTTGATTTTTAAACTTAGGAAGAGGTATTGAGAAGATGTCAATATCGAGGCAATTAGCCGCTCTAAGGGATCTTGGGATATAGCTGAAATAAGCAATGTTGGTACGATGGTAGGGAGTATGAAAAGTAGCTATCTGTCTAGTAAGGCGACTACTAAACTGATTTGAGATAGAAGATCTGGACAGTCATATTCACCATTTAATATCTTGTAGAGAGTCATTAGATCTCGCTGACTACGTCTATTCTCCAAAGTTGGAATATTGAGATAACTCTCAATTGAGACGTAATCACTAAAGATGTTAGATTTGAAAGAAACATATCTAAGAAAACTTTTATGAACATGATCAATCTTGGATATATGGGTTACATAATGTGGTGACCAGACAGAGGAACAATAATCGAGGTGAGTTCTAACAAGTGTGCAGTATAGGATTTTAATGGCACCCAGATTAGTGAAGTCCCGAGTTGTCCTCTTTATAAAGCCCGACATTTTGGTAGACCTGTTGACAATGGAGGTTAAGTGGTAAGTGAAGGTTAGGGAGTCATCAAGAATTACTCCAAGGTCCTTGGCACGGTCGACAGCATCCAGGGGTTGTCCATTGATGGTATAGTCGAAAATGACAGGTTGATGTGAGCGAGTAAAACGTATGATATGACATTTGTTTATGTTTAAGTCCATACCGTTTGACAAGCACCAAGTAGCAAGTCTGCAGATATCGCTCTGCAACTCATCGGCGTCATCTACACAATTCACAATACGATAGAGTTTTAGGTCGTCAGCGAATAGTAGGGCATTACTGTTGTGAAAGCATGAAGTGATGTCATTAATGAACATGTTGAAAAGTAAGGGGCCCAAATGTGAACCTTGGGGAACGCCCGAGGTTGCAGGAAAGTCAAAAGAGTAATGGTGCTTGAATCTCACTATTTGGTACCTGCCTGTCAGATAATCCACAATCCACTACAGAATCGCTCCTCCGAAGCCATACCTACTGAGTTTGTGGGTAAGAAGCTCATGATTAAACCTGTCAAAGGCCTTGGAGAAATCGGTATAGATTGAGTCGACCTGACTACCCCTATCAAGAGCTTTAGATAGAAAATTGGTATAGGTGATTAAGTTGAGTTCAGACGACCTTCCGGATGAAAAGCCAAACTGATTTGAGATCAGTAGCCCTGAGCAGTCATAAGTCATATAATCTGTAACGATGCTCTCGAACAATTTAGGGATGGTACTAAGAATTGAGATCGGACGATGGTTACTAATGTCAGATTTATTACCTGATTTATATATGGGTATTATATAGGAAAGCTTCCAGTAGTCTGGAAAGATTCCAGTATCCAAGAATTTGTTGAAGATGTGAAATAGTGGTCTAGACAATATATAATTACAATTTTTAAGAAGAATGGGGGGAATAGCGTCAGGCCCCGGACCCTTTCTAACATCGAGGTTGCTTAGCTTCTCAAATATGGTGGAGATAGGAATATGGTAAGAGCAAATGTTAAGTTGAGTGTCGATATCACAATCATTGTGGTTTAGGATATGATCGGTGTATACTGAGGAAAAGTGGAGTGCAAACAGATTTGCGACTTCAGTGCCGGAGGAGGCAACAGAATCGCCAAGAAACATTTTATCAGGTATTAAAGAGCACCTAGAGCCATTAACAAAATCCCAGAAGGCCTTGATGTTATCGCCGATATTGACCTCAACACCTCTGATGTAATTCGAATAATACTCTCTAGACAGAGTCTTACAACGAGCTCTGAGCTCGCTAAAAACTGCGTAACTTTCATGAGTTCTAGTAGTTTTATAAATTTGATGTGCAATCCTCTTCTCTTGTGTCAGATGCCTAAGCTGTGGGCTGAACCAAAAGGGAAACCAACGATTGGTGATCCTCTTGAGTGGAATGAATACCTCGATAAATGAGTACAGGGTATCGTAGAAACTATGCAGCATTCCAAATAGGTCCTTATCCAGGAGAAGGGCGTCCCAGTCGACAGCACCGAGATATTGGCATAATAGTTCGTAATCAACGTTGAGGAAGTCATATGAGTGTTCTGCGGCCTGAGACTCATGAAATTCAGTTCCCACTTGCACTATTGTTTCAATGGCTGGATGGTAAGCATCAGGTAGCAACAACACATCTGCAGATTCATTAACAGTGAGTTCGGTAGGGGTTAATACGAGATCCAGAATACTCCCTCGGTTATTTCGTATATTGTTTGACTGGAATAAATTGTGGAGTGCACATAGATTGGAAACAACTTCGATGGCCTCAGCTTCAGCTGGTGATGAGCCAACAGATGGAGAACCGAGAGAGCAGTAATCTTCAACTTGCCAAGTGATGTTGGGAAGATTGTAATCGCCAAAGATGTAAACTTTAGTATTCGGGTTCTGTTCATTAAGGGATTTCACCAGGTCATAATGTATGCGGTACATGTTAATATTTGACTTCGGTGGGAAGTAGACGGAACCAAGTATGAATTTGTAACTACCTCCACCAACGAGTACAAATATTTGCTCAACTGAGGGATCGGTGGGCAATGGACTAACGGGGATTTCTTTCTTGGTAGCGATAAAAACCCCTCCGCCCCTGTGGAAAGGACTGGAGGCTGGTGACCGGTCCTGTCTAAAAATATTATAGTTTGTAAATCCTAATTCTTCATCATTGATTTCATCTAATAACCATGTTTCAGTGAAGATGATAATGTCATAAGCACATGTGGAGATGTTCGTATGAAGTTGGGAGAGTTTGGTACGTAGACCTCTGACATTCTGGTAGTATACTGTGAGATTGCCCAAGTCAAAATTCCTTACAAGTTTTTTTTGGAGATGGTGGGTGCATTATTGACGTATTTAATAAATAGATTTTGCTCGCCATTATTCTGACGCCTCAATAGCTCAGCTCTAACAGCGTCGAGCTTGTTTTTCTGGAGGGGGGTTTGGTCAGGGTGAATAAAGATCTTATTTTCCTGACCAGCCTTCAATTTGTCCCTGAGTACCAAATGGACGTCATGCGGGTTTGCTAAAACAACCTTTAGAGGACTGTTACCATTTTTATTCTTCTTACCAAACCGGAAAGCGCTACTGACAGTTACTCCTGATCCATCACCAACTGCTTTACTAATAATGGCAGAGACACGATCAATCTCGCTCCCTGCCTGACGAGATTCAGACATATTGAAAAACAAAAGATTGTTTGCTCTCTTTTGGCGCTCGTGAAGTTCATTGATGATTTCATCAGAATCAACTTCCCTCTTTACGAATTTGAGTTTAGTAATCTCTTCTTTCAGTTGGTCAACTTCAGACTTGAGTTTCTCGATCTGCCTTAGTAAGCTAGGTGCACTCTTAAAAGCAACCCGACAGTCTTTGCAGAAATAAACTAAAGTTCTTTTCTGAACGACAGCCGCTCGTAACTCAGAAACACATTGTCCTGTGCAGGCCTCCGTTTGGTGCATGGTGGCATGACAGCTATCACATGAGATTGTCTTGTCGCCCAACACATCACCACAAGTATCACATGGACTTGCCATCTGAGTTTAAGTTTTGTAACCAACAGTTCCTGGACTAAAATACCAATTCAGTTTCAAATAATTCTAAACACAATTCACTGGACTATAATTGAATATAAACACAGAAACTTTTTATGGATGGCACTATTTCTTATGAAGTATCAGAAGTTTTTTGCTGTAGATTGAGCAGGAAAACGATGCAATTGCAGGTGAGAGATTGTTGTGATGGAGATGAAAAAATGTGGTACCTTATACTGGAGGTCAGAGAGTTACTCAAAAAGTTACAGTAGTCCAAAGAACGAAATTTATAGAGTATGTTTAACACTCAAAAAACATTTAAAATCACTGACTGACACACACCGAATTGAAAAAATATATTATAAATCATTTATTTTCTTCTCCATGTAAGTAATCTTATATTGGGCTTGTTTATCTTTAGTTGCATAGTCTTCTTTTATTGTAGAATTCTTGAATAGCTGATGATGGTTCTATATAAGACCGAAACATGTACTACTCTTTGATGGCTATCCGATTGATAGCGGTCAGTCACCGTTTCACCATTCTATCATACTAGATGGGTAATTAAATTGTGAATACGACTTTGCGTTTTACTGAATTGTATATCTATACCACTCCACTTTGAGATATAATGGACTGCTACCACAGATTTTGATTTTTGTTTCAGTTTGTTGCCGGAGTTTTGAATATCTATAGGGTACCACAGTACATATCTGTGAGTGATTTCCACAAATATTTTCATTTTGTATGTGGTCGTCGATTCAGTCCTATTTATTTGTGCAAACATTTGATGTTTATAGTAGCAGGAAACGAGCACGAGCAGTTTGAAACGGTAAGAAATTTTATTCTTAATTGAGTACAATACCGTCATTTGTATCACTAGTACAAAAAAATTACTGGTTTTGGAAAGGATTAAAAAGCTCATAATACTATACTGAACAGCAAGTTTAGAAAAGCAAAGTTTTACTAAATGAGTATAGCTTTTGGGTACGGGTGAGCACAGCATAAGAGTAACTTAAAAAAAGCTATATGAGTTTAGTAATCCTGCCGTTTTACGAGGTTTGTTCATACTATTTTATCGCATTTTGTGTTAGTAATTATGAACAACTAGGAATATACATAAAAACATTACAAAGTTAGAATTTAAAAAAAATCATTGTAAACTTACTAAACTACTTACTACGATGTTATTATATTTATACTACTTATCTGAGTGGCTAATTGCATTTATTATACCCCCTTACATCAAATTGTCTACTTAAATTATTTTCCTAATGGAATTTTGCCTACATTATACCTGCCTACATTGTGTACTTGCAATAATTATTCACTTATTTACCTCACTTCTGTATTCAGTTGCTATAAATTAATTTTCTACCTACTTTGTTTCGAATTCAATGACACATTCTTCAAAGGACTGAAACTTTCATGGTACTATGAACTTGGTTCCGGGCCTTCATCTGTGTTCATACTAATTTTACATTCTGCAATTTCCAATATCTCGATATACGATATTTTGAATGAGGTATACCTCGCTTTGAAAAGATGAGAAATCATGAAGGGGTTTTTTAAATTTATGTATCCTTATCAGTTTGTCCACCAAGTCCAAAGAATAATCCTTCACTTCATCAGCTACCTAGCCCTCCAATGATGATTTTCTTAGTTTTGGATCAATACTTTTTGAATGGGAATGACAAGAGTCGATTCACCAAAAAATTCAATCCTGTAATTTTTTGCTGTATGCAATGGTGGGAACTCTTAGGGATGTATCTGAGTGAACTTGTGCCTTTTCTGTGAACATTGAATTCAAGGTGATGTTGTTTGTTTGTAATCATTGAGACATCTATAAATGGCAACGATATGGCTTTGAACTGGCTATTTGATTCTGAAAAAAAAATTGCCCTCGTTGACCTGTCAAACCCAAACCCATTCAGGAACAAATTGGCTACAAAGGGTAGTTCGCAAATCCAGTTGTTGAAATGAAAGCAATTCGTCCTCAATCAAATTCTGGAGAGGGTTCAATACTCTCTGAAAAATTTGTTACTGAAATCATTGATCAGCAGTAATTCTCCTAAATATTTCAAGATTCTGGGTATTGGTGCACTTGGAAACATCATCAAAAAAGATCAAGGATTCTTCCTCTTCCAGTTTTACATTCCTAATCTGGTCGACAAATTCTAGTCAGTTATTCACGCTTAATCCTTTTTGTGCCACTGGAAGATTCTCGAACTATTTAGTGAACTATTTGACGTGATTATTGGTCATACCGACTTCTCAGGATTATGATTCTTAGGCAGACAATATATTTCTGGTGCATTCAGATTCGACAGTTGTAGTGTTTTTATTTAAAACTTCGATATTTAGGGTAGTGTTGACGCTCCTAGTGTTTTGAACATCGTAGAGTGAGACCATTCGAGTGATAAAGTGACGATGATAAAAATATAACAGTATACTGTTTAAGATAATTTGAGTGAAAGTATAACAGAATAAAAAATATCGATAAGGAACTGTCATGTCAAATTGATATAAAATTAGAATTAATTCCAATTGTGCGGAGTTTTCAAAAATGGCAGTAAAGGACTAGTTAGGAAAAGTAAAGAGTATAAGGTTATGTCTCAATTGCTTGAAAAGAGGTCATCACAGTAAATATTGTCGTTTGAGACACTGCAAAAGGTGTGTTAAAAGCAATGTTTTAAGCCGGCTACTCACACGCCTGCCGCAGGGGTAATCTGGGGTGCAAGGTGATTGGGGCAATCTAGGAGGCGTCTCTACACACGTATATACCTGGTTTTTGAATTTATGGATGTTTAAGTTTTCCCAATAACTATAATTCACTTATCGATGAACAAATACAAATCAAAACACAACAAGACCTAACATTCAACATACTCCACGAAAAAATACACACCCCCAGAAACAATGTACCTAGAGAAACACCGACCATAATATTACCTGATATAACCCAGGTACAGGCAAATTCAATAAGACGTCCGGATGAAATACATGACCAGACCCTAACTAATGAACAAACAATAACAAATTTACCGAGGCGATCTAATCGTATAAGAGAACAGATAGGAAGATAGAACGTTCAGTAGAGCCATGAAGATGATAGCACAGACAGCTATCGAAAGCGCCTGCATGTAACAATTAGAAGCCGGACGCGCTAAGCACCTTTTTTTTATTGATGGAGGGATGTATGAGTGTATGAAGATAAAAATTATAAAATTGTAATTTTCAAGTATTAAACGAATGAACAATATATTTTTACTCAAAGGTACTCGCATATTTATTACCCCTTATGTGTTTTGCTCGACAATAACACTTGCGGATGTGTTTCACGTTGATTCAAGTTTAATTGATAAAAGATATGAGACTGATTCTATTTCCGAAATATTTGTATGTATAATAGATTTCCGAGCTTTTTTTAAAGCTAAATTCGCGGTACTTCTTTTATAGAATTATATTCATTTGATGAAATGTTTCTGATTAAAAAAGGGATATCATTATTTTTCAGATATTTGGCAATATGTACCATTCTTAAACAGATGTACAGGCAAACTATCTAATTCAAACTGTAAAATAGTTCTGTACGCTATGCCAAATGCATGATTCAAATTAATTATTGAAGTTTTGTTAAGATCATTTCTGTCATTGAGGTCGTTTTCACATCTCATTGATTTTTCGCAAATGTCTCTTCTAAGTCTGACAAATGAATATTCTTGATCAAAGTAGATCAACAAAGAGAGATCCATGCGCAATATGGTCAAGCATGTCAAACGCTAGGGAGTCGGCGTCGCTGCTTCGCGTTCATCGTGTGACGTACAGCTTGGCAAATCTAGCTGTGAATGTCGAGAAACGTACGAGATGCGCGAAGTTAGAATGAGAAAGTAGTTGAACGACAAAGAGGGTAGTATACGCTCCGGTAAAATATTTCTAAATTGTACATTCAGTAATAAAAGTAAAAGTGTAAGTGGTTGTGGTATTTCTATTGTAGTTTGCAATGAGAATTTAATGTACCTGTATTAGAAATCTACTACCTAGTTAGAACTTTCAAAAAGTATTGTAGTGTATTTTAATATAAATTGAAATTTGACCAACTGATGTCATCATTTTTTGTCTTATTGTATTTTCATTTTTTATTGAGGGAGGAGTATTGGGAGTAAAAAGAAAAATGACATGTCGTATAGAAATAAATTAGTTTGAACAAAAAACATTCATTGCAGTACTACATATGCATTTATTATTCAATATACTGGATGAACTCTTCATATGTCACTGTCATTATCGTTTGTGTCACTCCCATCATTTTCTAAATCTGAAACGTCACTGTCGTCGTCCTGTAGATTAATTATAATTTGGTCTATTGCTGAATCAAGGCAAGGTTCTTGGTCCATATAAAGTTTTTCATACTTTTCTGCATGGTTACACCGCGATTTCCACTCATCTTCATTGAACGTATTAAAAAATTCGGCACAATAGTTTTTTACGTCTGTTAGGTTAAAATTCACGTTTCTGTCTGCTACATATTGTTTCAATGATGCCCATACCAGTTCAATTGGATTGAGATCAGGGTGATAAGGCGGAAGCCTTAGAGCTTCGTGACCATGGGATTTTAGAAGTTGGTCGATTTCATAGGTTTTGAAGAGTGGCTTATGCAGTTTAATTAAATAGTATAAATCAATTTTGAGCATATCAGTTGTGAACGGAATGTTTCGTTGTCTTAGCCATTCTTGCATTTTAGCTTTTCTAGTATTGTAGTTTGGACATTTTTCAATTTCTACATTATGATAAGGTGCGTAATCACAACTACACTTTTTGGTGGTAAGTTAGGTATAAGTTTTTTCACCAGCCATTTTTTATAGTTAATGTAATTCATTTCCCCGTGATAATCACCCGATTTGGTTTGTGACTGGAATATTAGGCAAGCATTAGGAACAAAACCGCTTGCACTACCTGCATGCACTATGATTAATCGTTTACCTTTCGACACCGGCTGACGCAGACCTTCATTGGAATCGTCACTCCAAGACTTTCTGTGTGTATGTGATGAATGAATATATGTTTCATCCATGTAAATTATTGGCCGATTTTCTTCCCGAAATTTTTTATGCGTCTCAAAAAGTTTACTCTTTTTTGCCTGATATCGGGTTTCTCCATCAACAGTTTTCTATTTGTTTTAGTTTTCCTCCATCCAAATCCCATGCTGTGAATGATTTTTCTTAAACTTTCTCTTGAACCCGTGTAGCCATAGTCATCGTGAAATATTTTATGTATATTTCGCAGAGTTGGTACTTTCCTATTGGTCACTTGGCAATTAAAAATATATGGTCTCAGAACTCATTTATCGAAATTATCCAAGTCTGTCTTTTTATGTGATACTTTTCTTCTTTTGTTTGAAGTAGAAAATAATGAAGATTCCCCATTTTCTATTTTCCGCATCTCCTGTTCAATGTTTGAAATAGTATGTACACTGACACCTGCGGCAGTAGCAACACGTTCCTGAACTTTTTTAATATTTATCACAGGTTCATTTTGTGATGCTTCGCGTCGCATAAAATGAATCACATTTGCCAAAATTTCTCGACTCTGTCCACTCAAAACTTTTCTATTCACTTTGGACTGGAATTCCATTTTATAGTCAATAAATCACTTGACAGTGCACTTCGCGTTGCGACAGATAGTAGAACTGACCAGTACATTAACTAATACTCGTTTAACAGACTGTACTGAACCCTTCTGATACTGCGCATCGGCAGGCGTGGCGATTTCACATTCAGAGATAGATTTGCCAAGCTGTAGTCGAGTAGATCCTTAGATTGATAACATTTTGCCAATAGAGCGCGGCGCACACATTTTGAATTGAATTGAATTTAAAAAGAGAAAAGATTTCAGCAGCAGAGGTTTGAACGCTAGCCTTGCCTCCACGGAGACTTCGTACAAGTTGATGTACAAATGTGGGATATATATTTCTCCAGCTACCAGAGCACGCTGTTTGAATATTAAGAAAATAATGATTGTGAATGGAATGAAAGTCTGATAATAATAATTATGTTGGAATAAATATGAAAAATTGCGAGTTAACGAGGGTGTAACGTTTGAAGGTGCGATTTCAATGAGGAAAGTATACAGAGTGTTTCAAAATGCATAATTTGAGAGAAGTATTCAGCAAAATTATATATAGGACATCTTACATATTATTTAAGAGAAAAAACATGACGGCTGCTTGTCAAGTTTAGTATACTAGGTGTATCAATATATCATTTATGTGAGAAAAAAACCCACGGCAGCTGCTCGTTACATTTAGTTAGATTTAGTATACCAGGTGTACCAACATATTATTTAAGTGAAAATAACATGGTGGGTGCTTGTCGAATTTAGTATACCAGGTGTATCAATATATCATTTATGAGAGAAAAAACATTGCGGCTGCTCGTTTGATTTAGTATACCAGGTGTATCAACATACCATTTAAGAGAAAAAAAACATGATGGGTGCTTGTCTTATTTAGTATACAGGGTGTCTCAAAACGTATCATTCAAGAGAAAAAAAAATGGCGGCTGCTTGTTAGATTTAGTATACCATATATATTATAGTATATTATTTAAGAGAAAATAACATGGAGGGTGCTTATCAAATTTGGTATACCAGGTGTATCAATATATAATTTATGAGGGAAAATATATGGCGGCTTCTCGTTAGATTTAGTATACCAGGTGTCTCAAAACATACCATTTAAGAGAATAAAAACATGGTGAGTGCTTGTCTCATTTAACATGCAGGGTGTCTCACGTATCATTTAAGAGAGAACACATGGCGGCTGCTCCTTTGATTTAGTATACCAGGTGTACCAACATACCATTTAAGGGAAAAAAAAACATGGTGGGTGCTTGTCTTATTAAGTGTACAGGGTGTCTCAAAACGTATCATTCAAGAGAAAAAAAATGGCGGCAGCTCAGTAGAGTAGATATGAGAGAGCAAAAGGATTCAAGGTCAAATCATATGAGAGGGCAAAAGGATTCAAGGTCAAAACTTATGAGAGAGCGTTGGGAGGAGTTCAAAGGTCATTTCATGGAATTCGATGATGTCATGTTTCCGGTTACATGTCTAGACAAGTAAAAGAAATCTGAGATGGATTCAATGACCTATTTCAAGTGCTCGTGTCAAATTACCTGGAATTTGCTGACGTCATGTTTCCGGTTAAGGTAAGCTGGTCCAACATTGACATGGGGGAAACATTGTCATTTATTCGTTCAAACATTACTATTGTATTATTGGTCCACTTATCACAACGATAGGCATCTGTAAATTTTTTACTGATATTATGCTACTCACCCTGTAGGTGGCGCTGCAATTGAATACGTGCTTGAATTTTGTAATGGCTATCCACGAACAGCTGTTATAAATTCATTGTGAATTGAACCAACAAAACTTAGTGTTGTGAGTGAATCAGTTCATTCTGATATCATTAAATAGAGTAAGTTGCAGTATGTTATCATTTCAGTTATAGTTTGCATGAATAATTAACGTTGATTTCCATTTTTTTTAATTGTTTTCTAATTTTGTTATGTAAGGTTGTGTTTGACATTGTCAATATTGAACCCATAATGAAAATTGACATGTCAATGTTGAATTATTTTAAAAATTGACATGGCAATATTAGCCAGAATCTAAATAGTTCAGTCAATAAACCAATGCGAAAGTACTTTTTGTTCCTTTTTCAGATGCCGAGAGCAAAGAAACCGAAACGTCTTGATGCCAGAATTTACAAAAATTATGATTCTCAGAGAATGCAAAAGGCGATAGAGGACTGTCGAAATTGTGGAAGTTATCTGAGTGTGGCCAAACGTTATGGCATTAATAGAACAACTTTGATGAACCATGTGAAGGGGTACAAGTGCAAGAAAGTTGGTCGTCCAACAGTCCTAACCCAGGACGAAGAGGAAATGCTTGTACAATCCCTAGTTAAATTAGGTGAATGGGGATATGGTTTTGATAGACTTCAGCTTCAAAGATGTGTTCAAGACTATGTTCGCAGATTAGATAGGCCAAACCCATTTCAAAATGGACTGCCTGGTTTGGACTGGTGTTTAATGTTTGAAAATCGGTGGAAATCTCAAATCAGCCGAAGAGTAGCACAAAACTCACCAAGAAATCGTGCTGTGGCTGGGAGAAAAGAAGTAATGGAGGGTATGTATGAGAAACTAGAGAGAGTAATAAAACATATCGACTTACAGAATAAGCCTCAAAACATTTTTAATACAGATGAAATTGGCTTTCAAACTGATGCTGGCATACAAAAAGTACTTTGCAAAAAGGGAAGTCGTAACCCTAATAAACTAGTAGGGAGTGTAACGAAGGCAACCTACACAGTACTCATGTGCTGTAATGCAATAGGTGATTTTTTGCCAATGTTCATTAATTACAAAGGAATTCATTTGTATTCAACATGGTGTGTTAATGGACCTGCCAATGTTCTTTACAATTGTTCTCCATCTGGTTGGATGGAGGCAGCTCAATTTCTGGACTGGTTTGAAAAATGTTTCGTTAAAGAAACTTCCCACATGGAGTTGATAGAAATGGCCATCGAAAACCATATTAAAATATTCTGTTTACCTGCTCATACCTCTCACCTATAACCTTTGGACGTTGGGGTATACAAATCGGTAAAAAATTCTTGGCGGGCCATACTTCGTCAGTTTTATGCAGAAACTGGATACAAGATGTTGACAAATTAGTATTTCCTTCATTAATGAAAAAGTTATCTGAATCTGGATGTTTGTCGAGAGATAACGCTGTGGGTGGTTTTGAAGGAAGTGGAATATTTCCATTGTCTAAAGAGAAAATGCTCCGAAAGGTAGAAATGGCTGAAATTGTTAGTGAGAGTCATAGCGCATCATCATCGTCTCTTATTATTAGTGGGAGCACCAGAGCATCTCCGACACCTCGGATTGCTGATGAAAGTACAAGCGTCCCATCAGCATCTTCGTTAATTGGTGAGAGTACAACCGTCACATCAACAACGCACATTGCCAGCGAGTCTAATATAAACGTCCCTTCAACATCTGGATTTGTTAGTGAAGATTTGAATAAATCAGGTGCTACTGACAATCCAGGAGGAAAAAGTAGCATACATGGGTCTTCATTATCGTCACTCACGTCCAGTACTGCAAATGAAATGACTCAGGCACTTATGTCCATCTTGAATGTTCAGAATAAAAAGGCAACCACTCCTGGGAAAAGGAGTCGGGTGAACAGAAAGTATGCAGAAACTTTAACAAGTGCAGAAATAGTTGAACGGCTTCATCTTGAAAACGAAAAAAAACAGGCTAAGAAAGGAAAGGAAAATAAGAAAAAAAAGGGAAATGAAAAAGAAAATAAGAAAAGAAAGGGAAATAAGAAAGGCACCAAAAGAAAAACTATTGAAGAGAGTTCAAGTTCTGATAGTAACGTTTCTGTAACTCTAGAAAGTGAAGATGATATTTTTCGAGAATGGCCTAGTAACTGCTGAAAATGAAATTTCATCCATCGATGAAATGGAAACAAATGATGTAGAGAGTGTAATTGATGTAGACGACGAACCAAATGATGAAGTGCTCAATTCAGAGATATTGAAGAAAAAACTCAAGAAGGGTTCTTGGGTTCTAGCTAAATACGGAAATGCTAGTTACGTTGGTAAAGTTCTAGACATAAAAGGAAATAAGGCGGAAACAATGTTTTTGCGTAAAAATGGACTGTATTTTGTCTACCCTCACGTTCCTGATCAAGAATTTATTGAATTTGAGACAATTCAGCAAATATTGGAAGACCCCCACATACAAAGAGGCAAACATTACTTCAAAATATTTGACATTGAGTTAGGAACCGTAATCAACTGAATAAATATTTTGTTTTGAATAATTAACAATGGCACATATTTATTTTATTATTTTATAAGTGTGTTTCTTTAGTTTATTGTGCCACTTTGTATCTAAATTAGTAATTCAAAAGCATTATATTCTTTGGCAATCATCATTTAATAATCAGGAACATCCACCAGCAGTGTCAATGTTCACGTAATCAGAATAAACATTACCAGAAATGGTGTTAAAATGACTATTCAATCATTTTAATGATATGTGTCAATGTTGTACTTGTATGGGGGTAACAATGACACCTGCCACTATTTTAAAAAAATGTGCTTTGACTCACTACCATTCATATAAAGGCCATAAAATTGATACATAATGTTCACATGACTTCATTCTTCTCATAACTATGAATAATTTGCATTAAAAATGAAATCAAGAATTTTCATAAATATTTTTTATAAGATATGTCAATGATATCCCCCTTTACCTTACATATTTAGACAGATCAGCGAAATTTAATATGAGTTCAATGACCTCTTTCGATTGCACGTGTCAGGTATCAAATAACCAGGAATGTGCTGACGTCATGTTTCCGGTTACATATTTGGACAGATCAGCAAAATTCAATAGGGGTTCAATGACCTATTTCCAGGTCAAAGAGTGCAAGTGTCGAATTACATGGAATATGTTGACGTCACGTTTACGATTACATATTTAGACAGATCAGTGAAATTTAATATGGGTTCAATGACCTCTTTCAATTGCACGTGTCAGATATCAAATTACCTGGAATGTGCTGACGTCATGTTTCCGGTTACATATTTAGACAGATCAGCGAAATTTAATATGGGTTCAATGACCTATTTCAAGTGCACGTGTCAAATTACCTGGAATGTGCTGACGTCATGTTTCCGGTTACATGTCTAGACAGTTCAGTGGAATTCAATGAGGGTTCAACGACTTCTTTCAGAATCAATGAGTGCACGTGTCAGAATATGTACCTAACTCCAACAGAGTAGCGCAGTTTTCGAAGGAAAGGAAGAGTCAGACAAAGGCATCTATAGGTGGAAAGAGATTGCAGTGTTAATTATTCATTTTCAAAATTCCTATGTTTCCAATACCCACCAATAGTACAGAGTACAAGTTATTGATGATACAAAATAATTCCACTGTACAAACAGACAGAATCAGGCTTTACCCCTCCCCAATAATAGCTAATACAAAAGATGATTCAAAGTCTACAATAGTTCCATCTCTTGTTTAATACATAGCTGTCTGCTCTTCAGTGCTTCTTCTTTCTCCACTAGTTGAAACATTCCAGAAAATATGGAAATCACTTACTGCCTGATAGATCTTATAACCGAACATGAGAAGCTCAAGTTTACTGAATATGAATTGCGACAGTCTCCACTACAATATTTAATTCGTAAAGCTAGACCTGGGGAACTTCTTTTGGCATGACACAAACTACCAGAGGAATATATGAGCAACTTTGAACTACAGGTTCAGCTGCCTTGCTACATTCATCATAATCGACCTGAGTGGATGGAACATATAGATGGTCCGGCTCCTCCTCAATCAAAATGTTATTCATGCTTGAGTAGTTTGAATTGATCTGTTTAAGGTGTTTGAATGAAAAACATATGCTCAATATTTTCGTTTTATTGAATAGTAAAAAGAAATCCAGAATTCATTAATCTATCAAATTATCTGACATTAATAGTAGTTCTCATCTTTCGGATGCAACTTACGGTGACCTCAGGCTAATGTTTGAACATTATTGGGTAAAACAAATCTTTTGTCATGACTAGATGATAACGCAATTTTGTTTCTCAACTCCGTGTAAATCGTGTGTAAATAAGAAGTGAAAATATTCATTTTCCGTAATATAGTACCACCTCTTTCAACAATTCGAATATAATCTGAAATTTGAAGTGTGTTCTCTGTCACATTTTTAGAATCTTCTTTCGCCTTTTTCATTACAGTTGTGCTCTTGATGCAGTATGCCTTCGCACCAGTGCCATAAAAACATTCTATTGGAGATCCGGAAAATTCATCTTTCATCACTGATACTGTTTTAGGAATGTTGTGGATATTATCGGTTTTGAAATTAGATGTGTCAAAGTATTCTATGCTTTCCCTTATATCATCGTATACATTTTCTGTGAATATTTCCAAAATCAATGAATCGGTATCTGTGTAACACACGTTTGCTTTATTACCATATTTTGTTTTGATGTAGCCATAATAAAAATCATATATGACTATTTTTGAAAGTGAAAATCCTACATGAAGTAACTTGTCATAAGTGACTGCTACTTTCTCCAATTGGATAGCCACTGTTACGTTGTTCTTTGCTAAATGGATTCCTTCATTTTTGGAGTAGAAATTGGTCTGATTCACAAAAAAAATAGTAACAAATTAATTTGTAATGGTCATTCTCGACCTATGATCGAAATGTAGGTAATGAAAATAATAAGAATGACCACTCGGCTAGCTCAACAGTTTGTAGGGAGTGGGTATGGAGAAATAAATCCACCCTGAGGTGTCTGTAGTTCATGAAATTTACAATAATTTATTTAACAAAAGTGTACATCAACAACGAAATTTCATGGATTGTAGCAAACAATATTTCTGGAAGGTTGTGATAGGTACCCTATGAGAATAATTGTGTGATCACACGAATTGCTTCACTTTCTCTTCCTTTAAAAAAAAAGAACACTATTCTACACACAATATAGGTAAGTACAACAAATATATACTAAAAGTAATACATAAACAATGAATAATAATTATACCGACAATGTAAATGAGTTCGGAAATGTGATTCAGCGGTCTGAAGTTGGGGTGAAATTACAGCGGCATATGTATATGTAGTATAAAGCACTAATGGCAAAATTATGAGCGGTACGAAGCACTAGAAGCGTAAATCACTGATGAAATACAATAAATAAATACCAACCACCACAATGGATATAATGTGTGTAACATGCATGTATAAGTTTGTAAGGGTGATTGAAGTAAACTGTCCTTTTGGTTTGTGATGTGCGTGAGAAAAATTGTTGAACTACGAAGCTAGCAAGCGTCTGTGAGCCATCATGCACTCGTATTGTTCTACACTACGAGCAAAAGCAGGGTTGCAAGGATTGCCGAAAGCAGGAATTAAAGGTGAAAGTGGTGACTCACCACTGGCCTAACTTGTACTTATCTGGTAGGTATGCAGCGTTCAATCTAGAAGGTGCTGAATTCAGATCAACTGCATGTTGTTCCTCAGCAACCCGTTGACTTGATGGAAAATGGTGGCTCCTCTGCCACAAGTATATAGACTCGAACTCCAAAAATCCGACCTCCTGTCGAAGTAATCGCAAAGTTACCTCCTGTAACTGCTTATCCCTAGATCCGCTCCACTGGTAGCCCAAATTAACTTGGACAACGACAAATTACCAAATTTTATCGTCAAAAATGTAGAAAGGACCTTCTGTTCTCTCGTCTTTCTCTTCTCGAAAAAGCCACGTCCTCCCTGCTCACCTGCTCAACTCCCCCTCTCCATTTCCGCTTTTCCAACGCCTTTCCACAATACCGCATTAAATCGAATCCCCTTTTGACCTATTCAATTTTCTCCATGCGCTCCAGAAGACATCGTAACGGTTTGCCGTTAAGTAATACCGCCTATTTCTATTTAAGTTTTCCAAATCAAACCTTGCCGCCAGGAAATAAAGGCTGACTAACCTTGTAGCCGATCATTCACCAGTACACCACGACGACCGCTACGACCAACGACCAGTTGACGAATCTCAAAGTCAACCAAATATTTATATATGATAAACAAACTGAGATAAGAACAAACAACCAAGTTCCATGTAAGTATCGAACATAGTGTATTCCGTATGGTCTTCTTTTCTTATTTCCCTAATATATATTTTCTTTTCAATTACAGGTGCTGCTGTGACAACAAACTTTAGAGACCCAGATTCCGAAATGTCTATGAAGCAAGAACTCCCTTTACGAATATATATTGAAGTGAACAATATTTACCAAGGCACACCCTCAGCGATCCGGTCTACAACCAGTATTGCAATGAAAATATCGATATGTTTGGATACTTTTCCGAGTGCTCAACTTTTGCTCTATGAGTTCCTGAATTTGATTATTTTGAGTGCCCCGTTATTGAGTTTTGATGTAGCTTTAATATTTAATCTGTGATGTTATTATTCTTTTGAATAAAATATCAATTTGTTTTTCTTTAGAACGGTTATTATGATACAGCCCTCATTTCATTCAATTCTATAAGTAGGTACCCAACTATACACCTTCGTACAATTTTGATTGCCTATCACCTTATTGGCATTGATAAGAAATAATTGTAAATAATTGTTGGTTGACTACTTTTAGGATGACTAGGTATCCATGGTAGATTCATAATTCTGTTACGTGCCGAGAATTTGACACGTAACACCACTAAATTCTCATCGAATGCTGAACACGATTTGGATTTTAGAAATCCTTCAGCTCCAACAGATCCTGGCATATTTTTCCAATGACTACATAATTTAATGTCTTGCTTCTTATCCACATTCTCCATAGTTTTTCCAAATATTGAGTTGATGATAAATTTGGAGAGGTCACGTTGAAATTCATTCCTGGCAGAATTCCGGAGATCGGTATTCAAATCAATATATTGCTTCAACCATGCTGCTTGTGTGAATTCCAAAACTCCATGGATCTTCTTCAACTTCAATCCATATTTCAAACATTGCTTCAAATTTCTGTAGTATATGATGTATCTCTCCTTGTTCATCAAGTTTGGAGTCAACTTGGAATACTTGCTTCCAGGTGGCTTAATATTCTCTGGACAAAACGGAAGTTCATTATGATCATCATGCAAGATTGATGGATAGTCCGAATCAACTTCGATGATGAGTCCCCAATTTTGAAACAATCAAAATTTTCTATCTCATACTGCTGAAGCCATCTGAAATCCCGCATTGGAAGATATTCACTCATAGCAGCTCCATACAAATTTTTTGCATCAAGATATAAAATATATGAATTTGGCTTGGAAGGATCATTAAATGATATGAATAGATTGTTAGCTATAGCCTTTCTCTTACTGCATTGGCTCACTCCACCACGAATTCCTTTCTTGAAAAAGTGAACCATATCTTTATCAGTGAGGAGCTCTAGTTCGACCTTAGTTAAACGCAGCATAGCATCCCAACTGAGTGAAGGAACTGTTACATACTGGGCAGGATCAAGTTCATATTTTTCCAAACAGATATCTCTCAGAGTTGAACATTCAAATTCCTGCCATACTTCATGAGCTCGATTATTATCCTCATCAGAAATATCTCTACCATTCAAAATATCGAAGAACTCAGCTTGATATGGGAGTCAACATATGAATGAGGAAAAACACCATTGCGTCTTATCATGCTGAATTTTTTAACATCTGGAAAATATTTCCCCACCTCCCGACATTGTGATGGTTTCAATGTTTCACTCAGATTATCTAGAGATTTGGATAAGAAGCGGAAAGAGTCAGCAAACATCAGAGTGATGAATCTCTGATATTTGGGTTTTCTGATTTTTCAACCAATTATGTTTTCGAGAATGAAATATATCTCTCTTTATTTTGAGCAATCACTGAGATATTTTCTTTATTCAGAGACAGTTTTTTTATGAAAAGATGACAGTCATAATTTGTCAGATAATGAAAGAAGACAGGAATGAATTTCACCAGTTTATATTGCAAATTAACCAGTCATGTGACAGTGATCTCGAACTTTGATGCCTCCAGGCTTATAGGAGTTACCACAAATATTATATTCTGTGGAAATCTGAAACTGAAACTTATTTTTCAGTAAGTCGTAGCATTTCTTTGACATATTTAAAATGTTTGTTATATAACTTCAAAACGATCTCATCCAACATTCTAACAAAAACCTCAGCACTATCACTTCCACGATATTGTATGAATTTCGAGAATATGTCATCGAAATTACATTTCACATAGAAAGCGAATGAATATGGTTCATGTACATAAGCTTTTAATGTAAATGAATGCTCATCTGATGGTTCACTGTGGTGAATAGGTTTCAGCAAACTCTCAAAATCAACATATATCACAAACGGAACTGGAAGTTGTTTTTCTGAATTCGTAAACTTGAGGATATTTCCAGGCAATGTTTCACCATACTTGTTGATAATCATATCTGGTTTCGAAAGTAGCACACATACATGATTACAATCATATTGTTGATGAGCCGTCAGTTTTTCATTCGTGGGAAAGAATTGAAGACATCCATCACAAATATATACACGTCCATTGTGCTTAGATTTTTGCCTTGAAACCAACCTTGAAAAATCTGTTATGAGGCAGTAGTGACTATTTTCATTCAAATCAGTGATCAATAGAAGGTTCACTTGTGTTGCAGAACGATGTGTTGAAAAATATAAGGGCCCCACGATGTTGGTAACCATTTTACTAACTATAAATTGCGTATCTATTCTAAAAACATTAATAGATATGTTGTTCATTCTTTCAAATTTAGGAATATCCTTCAATTTCACTGGAGAATCAATATCTTGAAAATTAAGTAATGTATTATAATGTAGGTATGAAGATGGACTGGAAGGATCTCCATTCGAAGGAAAGATCGCTGCCATAATGGACCAAGCAAAGCAAGCATTATCCAAGTTCATCACATTCAAAACAGTTTGTTTTATATCGATTGTTTTTGGCAACTTAATATATAAGGAGGCTAATAGTGGATTGTATTTGTTTATATTCACATCCAGATACCAAATCTTCTGTAATGACCAGCCTGAGACTCTTTTCTGGAATTCTGAAGCCTTGGAAATCATCTCATTTCTGAATTCCGCATAAAGCCAATCCGAATCAGTGGAACAAGTTGAGATTTTGTTTTCTGTATTGAAGGATTTCATATCACTCAACTCTTTCTCAGGTAAGACATAAAGTCCAAATAATTCAAAATTCATTTTCGATCTCTTGTGTTCCTCCATATACTCAGAAATGTTGTTCAGAACTTTCGGCTTAACTTCTTCCATGAAGTTAACATAATCAACATGTTTTTGTTTGTTTGTTATGTTGTTTGTTTCAAAATTGTTTTTTTTTCGTTAACCAGCTGTCACCCCCCTACGAACGACAGCCCTCAGAAGTCGGAACTTGTACGAGCTAAGGATTAACGAGGTCTTACCTTTTAACGTGCGATTCCTAGCACGAGACCAGTGACCATGCTGGGAATCGAACACACGTCCCTCTGACCTTTACTTCCATTACTTTTGAATCGATAACTTGCTATTCTATTTTTGAATGCGTGTTGAAGTTTTTCGATATCGTCTTCCACTTTCGATGAAATATTCAACAACCTCCAACGACTCAGCTCAAGCAAGAATTGAAACACAAAATTGAATCATCTCTTTCGAGTTATCAGTCGTCACCCCAAAAATCAGATCGACCAATACCTCAAGAATTTTATCAAGAAACATCAAGAATTTCACCAACCAACACCTCTAGAATATTATCAGATCACTCCCGATGAAGAGACATTTCAGTATGATTCAACCATTCCAAAATCCGACTTCGACGAGAGTTATTTTGACGAGAGTATGCACCCTGTAATGAATCCACAGGAACAATACTTACAACAGTTTGCGGCTCCTTTGCCCCGTGCATATATAGGGGACAGAATTGCAGACACGCAAAATAAATTTGATGATACCTTTGGAGTATATTTTGATCTATCTAAGGACAAATTTGCCATAGGTAACACAACTGTGAACTTTGGTGGGGAAGATATTATTATCAATGATAAATTCAGATACAGTGGAACTCCAGGTTTATATGAATTGATGTTCAAAAAACAACCCCTTGGTTACAAAAATAAAGATCTCGATTCATATATCGATCCTACATAGGGTTTATCAACATCGGATCTAGGAATTTTCTTCGAAAGCAATTCTTTGAAAACAATTCTTCGAAAACAATTCTTCGAAAAACAATTCTTCGAAAATGCAATTCTTCGAATACCATATTCTTCGAATAAACAATTCTTCGACTAATAATTCTTCGACAGCTTTATTATTTGGATTTACTAAAATCTGGGATAAGTTTTCATTAGACAATAATCAATATTTCTCGCATGATATATAAACGTATTTTGCGGATCATACTAATAATAAATGAAAATTATAAGGTCATTTTGTTTTTTGAGAATACCTATAAATGTGGGGTTATTAATGATGGGTTATAAATGACATAAATACTATCAAATACCAAGGTAATAAAAATATTATAGATTAATATGATATGTTGTGAGCTAAACCTCTAATGTATTCTATTATATTATTTTTATCATACTGATTTACAAGAGTTTTGATTCGTTGATTACAATCTTTGTACTTCGTTCTTGGTGTTTGTGGTTCAAATCCGCTTAAATATTGTTCTACACGAAGTTCATTTAGACTTTGCTCATTTTTTATACATTTTATAAATTTCCACAAGTTGGGGTGAACTGCTGATACTTGTGTTTCAAAACTTCGATGCCTTCCTTCTACCGAATTATTTGTTCTCGGTAAATCATCCAAAACTGTTTGATATAGATTCCACAATTCGTATGGATATTGTGGTGGTTTTCGCTGTTTCCGATTTGGTCGCCCAATCCACGTATCTTCAAAATAATTAATAACACTTTCGGCTTCTGACGGAAATATTTCACTATCATATAATTGTTCAAAAGCCATAACTATATCATCCACTGGGACAAAAGCAATAGCACACAACATTTTTAGTTTGAAAGCAAATTCACTGTCAGTCTCATAGCGTTTTTTTAATCCATTCTTTTGAATCATTTGAAAAATGCATTGACTGAAGTGGAAAAAACAGCCTCTTTTTCTACAACTTGAAAAAGCACTATTGCAGGCATTAATCAATGCTTTTTCGAAGTCAGTGGTAATCGTTGCAGGCACTAAAGATGATTTCAAATTTTTAAGTTCTTGAAAAAATTGATCATAAATTCGTTCTGATTTTTTTGGTAAGAGTGCATAAACTAAAGGTACCGATAAATTGTGTTGCAGTCCGTGAACGGTTAGTAATTGTTGGAATACTGTTTCATACTGCTAACACTTGGAAGCTTGGGAGCTGCCGTTATGGAACATGTAGTCGAAGCAATTGATATAATTCTGTGCGGAGGATCATTACTTATTTTCGAGTTGATTCGAATTTTTTCGTACACTTTGGTCGCTTCCACCTCTGAGGCGTCAGCAATATGATTATGTTCTTTTGTTATTTTACTGATTTTATCGTCGACAGTAATTATTCTCGCTGGACAGTTTGTTTTTCTTTTTTCAAAAAATGCGCACTTCCAATACACTTTTTCACCTTTTTCAACATCTTCAAAATAAAAATGTCCCTCGAACAAAAATTTACGTTTTCCTTTTTCTGAACAAACAAATTCTGCATCCATATTTACTTGCACAGGGTTAAATTAAAACTAATTTTATTTTATGGAACACAATCCCTTTTATACCCACTCAGGTCAGTTGCAAACTTGGGATTAGATAAATTAAAGCTAATTTTATTTTATGGAACACAATCCAAGGGATTATCGTCAGTTGCAAACTTGGGATTAGATAAATTATACCTGATTTATATCTCTGAACAAAGTCATTCCTTTTGGATACTTCGAAGAATTGTTATTCGAAGAATTATTAGTCGAAGAATTGTTTATTCGAAGAATATGGTATTCGAAGAATATCATTTTCGAAGAATTGTTTTTCGAAGAATTGTTTTCGAAGAATTGTTTTCGAAGAATTGCTTTCGAAGAATTTTCCGGTTCCCATCAACATCACATGCGTCAAAGTGTATTATTATAATAAAACCACAAATAACAACACTATGCTCCATGGCTAAAGAACGCAAACTTAAAAAAACTCATGAACTTAAACAAACAAAATTATTTATTCCTAAGCCCAGAACAAGAATCATTTCAGTTTGATGAGCTAGTGGAGCGATTGAAGTTTCTGATTGCATCACAATATGCTGGAAATACCGGTGTGAATAATGAAATCATAAGCATAATTGAGGAAACCATGCCGATCAATATATTCGGAAGACTCCAAAAGCGGCACCAATAAGTACACCTTTCTACCTATGGAATCTATCTTCACATCATACTAAATTTGTTCTTCATTTGAGGGCAGCCAAGGATATCAGGAAGAGTGTTGGGTTTTTTGTATTGGAAAATGATGCCACTTCCTATGAATTTCCTGTTACTGGAAAAATTTTAAGCATCAATTCTCTGCCAAAAGATATATCTATATCACTAGGAGAAGAGTATGCGGATACAGTTGTATTGAGTAGCCTAACAGGAAAGTTTTTAAATAAAGGTGATAAGGTAACTTTCTTAGTCGATCAGCAGCATCTTAATCAAATGTATGTCGAAATTGTACTTCAGTGTCCTATAACTGAAAATTAATGAAATCAAAGAAGACATTGTAGTAGAATTACATAGAAATTCACGAAGACGATTCAAAAGAAGGCGTGTTATCATTAAAGGTTTTAATGATTGATCTCCTTCAAGCTGATTTGGTTGAAATGATTCCCAACTCCAAATCTAACAACGGATTCAAGTATATTTTGGTGGTTATAAATGTATTTTCCAAATATGTTTGGTGCGAGCCTGTTAAAAGTAAAAGTGGAGAAAATGTAACTCATGCGATGCAAAAAATATTGAGAGATATGAAAGTTACAACCAGGAATCTATAAACGGATATGGGAAAAGAGTTCTACAATCGAAAATTCAGACAGTTGATGGATGAGTGGAAAATCAACCATTATAGTACTTTCTCCAATTTGAAAGCAAGCATAGTTGAACGAGTTAAGAAGGCTCTGAAAAGAAGAATGTGGAAACAATTCAGCCTACAAGGAAGTTACAAATGGTTGGATATTCTACCAGAAATAGTTTCTAACTGCAACAATTCAGTACCATAGGAATGAAACCCAAAGATGTAAATAAACGACATAAAAAGTATTTACTCAAAAGCTTCTATAGTCACCTCAAAACAGTAGATTCAAAAAAAGAAAATTCAAAATCAATGATTACGTAAATACCGAGAAGCATTTGATAAAGGGTATACACCAAACTTGTACAATGAAATTTTTACTGTGAGAAAAGTCTATCAGTCGAATCCTGCTGTGTATTTTCTTAAAGATCATGAAAATGTTGACATACAAGGTGGATTTTATGAAGAAGAACTCCAAACAGTTAAACACCCTGGTGTATTTCTGGTTGAAAAAATTCTAAGAAAAAAAAGAGACAGACTCTATATTAATTGGTTAGGTCTGAGCAATAAGTATAATTCGTGGATGACAAAAAATGATTTTATATGATACTTTCACAAATAAAACAATATAATATTCACATGAAAGTTTAATTTATACCATATTTACATTATAAATTATTCACAAAATCTATTATTGTAAATTATTCTTCTATGGGTTGAATCCAAAATGGGTGCGATGATATTCGAAGTTTTTGATATTCGCCTCTTGAAGCGCATTCTATCTATGGCTGCATAAATCCAATAAGGTTTTCGAGAATCCTTGTACGCAAATTTCCATGTGAGCATATAATAAGTTTTATTATGACTCTCATCAATTGTCACTCTTTCATTCATGTTACATCAGAGAATTCAGCTCTGAAAACTTCCGGATGCAGATTAATGAATTCCAAAGTTACACTTATATTTTCGCTATTGAGAGATATGCCTGGCTGAAGCAAGTCTAAATCATTTTGCCACTCAGCTTGCAGAGTCCGTTTTTCAAAATTTTAAAGTATTGTCCATAATGCTGCCTTTTCAAAATATCTACCGTATATTCAATTAGGGGTTGCAGTTCCCATAGCTTGCATACTGTTTCGAAACCTGAATACACGGTGGAATGATCTTTTGTTATTTTGACTACTCGTCCATTTGTGAATTGGGTAAACTCAACGGTGAATCTATCTTCTTCAATGGTCCCAACTTCATCGGATGAGTAAAAATAATTGGTAATGATTCCTTGGTTCGTCAAAAACTGGTTCCACTCGGTTTCTGTGAAAATCACTCTATTTCTCTTATTTCCAGAAATTTCAATACATGGTGTGAAGTTCAAATCATATGAGAGATTAACAACAACAAATTCACTTTTAGATTTGTTTAAAGGGACATTTCTTTCACTCAATACCACTTTTTATTTTTCTTTGCAAAAATATTCGCTTGACAAGTTGAAATTGGATTGGTTTTTACTCATTTTGATTAGAGAATGTCTGTCATCTTATTTTATCCTGTTTATATTTACTTTTTATCAGTGGTAGTGGGGGAAAATTCCATCTAGGATTATTTCAACTTGACATATTTTTGGAACTATATTTCTGCGTATAGTGGGAATAAGCACATAAGTCAAAATATCGCATTTTTGAATTAAGTCATATTCGTCGAAAACAACTGCAAATATAAACATAAGTCGAAATGCTTCAATATACGGTGGGTATAATAATATAAGTCAGACTTATGTTAAGTGGCTCATTTTGACTTATGTTCTTTTCCCCCTACACGCAGATTTGACACGTGCATTCTTTGACCTTGAAAGAGGTCATTGAACCCATCTCAGATTTCTAGACATGTAACCGGAAATATGACGTCAGCACATTTCAGGTAATCTGATATCTAACACGTGCACTCTTTGAACTTGAAATAGGTCACTGAACCCCCATTGAATTTCGCTGATCTGTCTAAATATGTAACCGGAAACATGACGTCATCACATTCCTGGTAATTTAATATCTGACACGTGCAATTGAAAGAGGTCATTGAACCCATAATAAATTTCGCTGATCTGTCTAAATATGTAATCGGAAACATGACGCCAGCAAATTCCAGGTGATTTGACACGTGCACTCTCTGACCTTGAAAGAGGCTATTGAACCCGTCGGAAACATAACGTCAGCACATTCCAGGTAATTTGATATCTGACATGTGCAATTGAAAGAGGTCATTGAACCCATATTAAATTTCGCTGATCTGTCTAAATATGTAACCGGAAACATGACGTCAGCAAATTCCAGGTGATTTGACACGTGCACTCTTTGACCTTGAAAGAGGCCATTGAACCCGTCAGAAACATGACGTCAGAACATTTCAGGTAATTTGATATCTGACACGTGCAATTGAAAGAGGTCATTGAACCCATAATAAATTTCGCTGATCTGTCTAAATATGTAACCAGAAACATGACGTCAGCAAATCACAGGTAATTTGACACGTGCCCTTGAAATAGGTCATTCAACCCATATTAAATTTCGCTGATCTGTCTGAATATATAACCGGAAACATGACGTCAGTAAATTCCAGATAATTTGACACGTGCACTTGAAATAGGTCATTGAACCCATATTAAATTTCGCTGATCTGTCTAAATATGTTACCGGAAACATGACATCAGCACATTCCAGGTAATTTGATACGTGCACTTGAAATAGGACATTGAACACATATCAAATTTCACTGATCTGTCTAAATATGTAACCGGAAACGTGACGTCATCGAATTCCACGAAATGACCTTTGAACTCCTCCCAACGCTCACTCATAGGTTTTGACATTGAATCCTTTCGCTCTCTCATATCTACTCTACTCTGCTCGTTAGATTTAGTATACCAGGTGTACCAACATATTATTTAAGAGAAAATAACATGGAGGGTGCTTGTCGAATTTAGTATACCAATGTATCAATATATAATTTATGAGAGAAAAAAACATGGCGGCTGCTCGTTAGATTTAGTATACCAGGTGTATCAAAACATACCATTTAAGAGAAAAAAACATGGTGGGTGCTTGTCTCATTTAGCATACGTCTCACGTATCATTTAAGAGAGAACACAAAAAAAAAACATGGCTGCTTGGGGCAGAGAAAAGATATCATTGGGGACATAAGGATTTAAAATACGAATCATCAAAAAATAGGCACTTCCGGTTTGAAAAAATTGAGGTGGAAGAATTCGGATTGTCCACATCGAGGAGAGTTAAAATATGCAATAAAATGGCCACTTCCGATTGTCCGATTTCGATGATTTTGGTATCAATGGATTGGTTTCGATCTCAAGAAACCTTTTTAAACCTTTTCTGAAACCAAAAGGGCATGGGAGGCTATCTTCGTTATTAGTAAATAAGACAACTTTTATGGGGGATAAAGAAAATAATAGAATTTCCTTCCGTCAACTGCCATAAGTGCCATAAACCTCACATTTTATTGCATTATGTACTCATCGCTCAAATGTTAGAAGTCGGTTTGTTAACGTTTGACATTTTTCGTTTAGAACGTCGCTCAATATGTCGGTGGTAGGAAACAGACAGATTGACAGACAGGCAGAGTGACAGATAGTCAGTTTGATCGAAGCAGAACGAACTACTGAACTAACCTTATAAAACGTCTCTTTTAGTCGCATTTTTGCATGTTTTAGCGTTTCAAATTTTAAATCGTCTCACACATTATTTGGGAGAAAAAACATGGCCGCTGCATGTATGCATCAAATGTCAGGTGGAAAATGGGCCATTGGGGATAGCGAGGTATATACGTCTTACACATTATTTAAGAGAAAAAAAACAACAGGTCGTCTGAAAATGCAGCAACTACTTGCCTATGCAGAGAGAAGGAATTACATCAGACTTTCAAAATTACACCGTTTCGTTTTTTTCAAAACGCTTCGTTTTCAAAATAGCGCACCGTTTAGTTTTTTCAAAACGCTTCGTCTTCAGTAAAGCACACCATTTTGCGTTTTCGTTTTTCATCATCAGGTGAGATTGGATAAAAAAATATTTCAAATAGAGAAATGTATTATACAGTTTTATTTTGGACACCTATCACAAAGCCATTTGTAAACAATATCTACGTTTCGAAGACTGCAATTATAGTGGGGTTGATTATCAATGTGATGCATACAAGGTGAGATACCATCGTTGTTTCCGAATGCTGGAACCATCCATGACGTATTATCATAGTCCTCCAAATTCACAACATGTGTAGGTAGGTCCAATTGATGAATTTTCTCAGTAAGATAGTCACGTTTCTGAAGTCCTCGTACATAAATGATATCAACATTTTGTAAATTTTTCTTGAGGATGGAATCTAATTGATGATATTCCACAAAGCCAGAGGAATACCTCAATTCATGAACGTTTCGCTCTAAGAAACAGGCAGTACGTTTATCTGCTCTACTCGAAGAGGAAAATGGTTGGCAGCAGCAGAAAATTACTACTTTGAATTCCAATCCTAATGGCAATCTCATTAGGATGGAATTGTTGCTCGATGGTGAAGCCTTGAATATCTACAACAACTATTCTCATGTTGAATCTGTGATTGATACTGAAGTGAAAACCATATGTTCAAATCAATTTGTTAATGATTTTGCTGAGTGGGAGGTGTTCAATAGAACTGTCGTGCACAATGATGCAATAGGCTCTAGTATTTTGGGGAAATCCTTCAGTTGCCTCGATTTCGAGTTTCACATCAACAGTGGAACTTCGTGTGAGAGCAGGCATCATATAAAGTTCCCATTTTCTGAACGGCATGAGAATAGGAGTATCAGCTTGGATGGCCTTCAAGAGTTGCAATTTAATTTGATCATGCGGATAAATTCGTTTAACTTTCAGTTCGATATTTGTAATGTCCAACGTAACTTCCGTCTTTGGCGTTAGTGCTCCAGCGGTCTCCTCTATTTTGAAGCAGTTGCTATCATCTGCAGCTCGTACTAATCGGATGGTATGTTTGCCATAGGAAACACATTGAGAATCGTCGAAAATATTCAAACAATGTTTGATGGGTATGAGCATGTTGAATGATAAATCAGTGGTGTTGATAACCCCAGCGTTGCTGGGGAAAGTCCAACTTGAATTGGCCAAGTGCTTGATATCTTCATCGGTGTAGGTAAGAAAGCCTCTGACAGTACTAACAATTCCATCTTCACGAACCGTCTCTAATTCCTTACCACTTTGTTCATAACTAGCAGATTGAAACATGAAAGCGCCAGCATTGTTTACGAATGTTACACGACCATCTCCTTTGGTTTTCACAATTTTTCTACTGATGAATAACAGACTATCGTACAAAGCATCGTAATGTCAGATTGATTGATGTTGATTTCAATGACATCATTGTTGCGAAAGGACTTGACATATGGGTAGTAAGTCCGCCCTTCCACCTTTTGTATGAATTCATCGTTGTGTGATTTTCGGAAATTGATTGGACAACATGATAACCAAGAGATTCCAAAAACAGTTTATTCTCCGGTGACATTAGTTGACGCACGTTGAAGGTCTTGGTGAAGACTGAGTTGGGGTATGGTGGTTAGTTATTCTTATGAATAGTTAGCACTTCCGCTTCAATTCCAAACGAACGATTAATTATTGTGGTTGGACGTTTCGTCAATTGCGTAACCAGGATCAACAACAACAGCAAATTCGTATATCGTATGAGACGGTGCGTCGTTATAGAATGCTCCGAACGTAATGTTGCTATCTATGTGTATGGTACGTACTTTAATATCTACAGGTATATCTGATTCGTAATGCAAGTTGGGTTTGAGAAGAGTAGACGAAAATCCTAAAATGCGGGCAAAATTGTTTGCAGGTCGGAAATCGATTGAGTGTTTAAGGCAGAATATTTCGCTTTTCAGCGTATTATTATTCGGTTTGAGGTAGAAAAATTCCACGGGGTTTTCCTTGTACGTTTTGGGTGTGATGTGTTTGCTGATCAAAGCCTCAATATCACCAATTTCGTAAGAGCCATTAGGGATATTGATACTCTGTTTAGTTTTGCCACCGTTTTCAAAGTAGTAGAATTTTGAACCTTCTTCAATGTTGGGTATACTGTTGTACGAATGGAAGCAAAGCCAAACTGTATTCTGAATCAGAATCCAATTGAATGGGCGGATTGAAATCGATGGAAAGCAATGATGAACGACTCGTTAACGTCAATATCCTAGACATGACTGATATAGTGTCGGAAGCGGCCCACCTTAAATAATGAACAACGACCTGGATGAAAAATCATTTATTATTACAATAATAACATTCAAATTGTGCGCTAACTGGTCCATGATACTCTGCTTCTTTTAGTGATGCCGATGACAGTCCAAACTCATTTTGATAATGAATGAAACATGGTAGACGAATCTGCAAAGCAAATCGATTTTTATAGTCCTTTAGTAACCTATGCCATACATCCAGCAACTCCCAAGGTCCTACGTTCCCAATCAAATATTCAATTTACAAAGCTCGCAGTTGAGTATCAGTGAAATCTCGCAATGATTTATAATTATGCATTTCAGCCAACGATTTATGCATCTCAGCGGTGGACATTATGAAGTAGAAACTTTAGGCAGAGATGTCCGGCGTAACTCTGAATATAATTTTGATATTGACTATTATTATATGGAATTCTTACACCCCTCCCAAAATATTTTGCCAATTCCATTGGGGGTTTGACATTGCCGAAACTATCGAAATATTGTTCGACATTGCCGTTTTTATTGTAAGCTACCCAATGAGTGCCCGCACTCAAGTGGGAATCCAAGTTCAATATAGCGCATTCTCGCAGCCAAGGACCACAAGTTGGCAACGCATCACGCATAAAGACTTCACGAAAATGCGGTATTTTCAGCTAACGAGCACACTCCTGAATTTCCGAATCGTATAATGCTTTATGGGGCTAGCTTATCTAGCAGTTTTTCTGCTTTTTCAGGTGGAAACCTTGTCCTTTGCATTGATATTTTTTCAGAAACAGTCCAAATCCTCGAGGGGTTTTTTGCAGGTACAAACCCGAACCCAAATGTTCCATGGATTTATTGTGACGTTGGTCTTCTTCGAGTTTCTTTTTAACATTTTTTGCGTCTATCACTGTTTTTGCTATGGAGCTCGCTCTACCTGCCAACGCACCCAAAGCCGAAAGTGCAGCAAATATGGATATGAGGGGTAGGTTTCCTCCAGATTTTGCATCGAATGGAATTATTCTAGATACTCGTATTTTCTCACGTCCTCCAACTTGACTTAATGCCATTTTAGCTGCTCACAAAGCCGATGCACTACATTTCTTAATATTAGAAAGCTTGTGTTTCCAAATTTTTAACAATTCTTTTAGGCATTTTACGTCGAAAGGACACGTCCAAACCAAGCTTACGTTTCGATTTCATAGTGGAAGTAACAAGCCAAGCTGCAGTTCGTTCCCCAAATTTAGCGTCTTTATATTTAACTCGTTCCCAAGCTCTATTTTCCAACAATTGATCTGCTTTATGGAGATCTTCTAGGGAGTCGGATTGAGAGTATGCAATATCATGGTCTTTGCAGCTTTCGTCCAAAAGATTCACGCCAGTTTCTCCGCGTTGTAATCTCTGTCTCAATTTGGTGCCAGGTACGCAAAACGAATCTTATTGATGAGCGAATTGACAACACTTGCACCAGTAAGTCAACATTGATAATGATGAAAGATACCTTCAATGCTTTTATTTATAACCGTGGTGCGCTCATGTTTTTTCATCACATCATGGGAGTCGTTCAACAAGACAAGACACTACCTATTGAAAATTTAGATTTTTTGAATGGAGACCTAAATAGCAGTATAGTTGGGAAGCACGGTAAATTATTACCGAATTCGTTTCGTGCAATTATTTGTGGGCAAAGTGGTCGGGGAAAGACAAATGCTATTTTAACACTGTTATTCCACCAAAACGGAGCAAAATTCCAATCCAAATATGAAGTGGTTCAAGAAATTCTGGGAAAAGTTAAGGGGTTGGGCTATTATCCGTTCAGGGAAAATGAGGATATCATAAGCCCTCGCGAAGCCAAATCAAATTCCATATTCATTTTCGATGATGTTGCATGCGATGGTCAACAGAAAATTCGAGAATAATACTCTTTTTGCAGACACCGAAATATTGATGCTGCATACCTTTGTCAGACATATTCAAAAATTCCCAAACATTTGATACGAGACAATTGTAACAAGATTGTGCATTTCAAGCAGGACGAAATGAATTTGAAACATGTATTCGATGAACACGTTTCCCCAGACATGTCGTTCGATGAATTCAAGACAATGTGTGCAGAATGCTGGCGGCAGCATCGATATGAAACCGTTGTGATTATGAAAGATTTTGATATAAATGCTGGACGTTATCGTCAAGGATTCGACAAATATATTAGTATACAGAGGGATTGATGTATCCCACAGTTATCATCATGAAATCGTCGAGCAAAGAAACTGATGTTATTCGAAAGACTAAAATCAACGAAATTGCCAAAGCTATTCGAAAAAAATATTTGGCTCTGAAATTGAGTAGATCTGAAGACGAGTCGTTGCAAAAATTCTTTAAACCTGTATCGGTTCCATTGAGGAGAATAGCAGCAATGCCGCCGCAATCTCCCACTACCCCAATGAAAAGTGAGGCAAAATCTCGAACAAGAGGAAGTGGAAGAGGGTGAAACGTCTCCATTCGAATCCATCGAAACGACTCCATTCCAATCCCTCGAACATGTTGCAGGTACAGATGATAATGATGGTGATGATGAGGATATCTTTAGCGTAGGCACACAAGAGGAACAAGATAAGAGCATTGCGTCAGACATAGATGAACAAGTTTTACAGGAATATATCGATCAATATCCTATAATGGCTCAATAAAGAAATAGATTTCGACAAACGCACCGGATACATTAAAATGGGTGGATATCGGTGGAACACCCGATATATATGAACTTATATTCCTCAACACACCTGAAAACTATAATAATGAAGATATGCAGACATACAAATCAATTGTAGATTTATCGAACATTCACAAAAACTCTCTAGGTTATCCGAAATCAACGTACTGGTTTACCTAAAACATCCAACCCTGCAGCAAAAGGTAGCGGTTTGCCTAAAACACCTCTTGCAATGACATTCAATACCATGCCCATGGAGTTTGTTTATTGGGATGATCCCAACGAGCTATGCGAACGTTTCAAATTATTGATATCCTCTCGGAATGCTGGAAATACTTCACATGACAATGAGATTATTGCCATTTTGAGTGAACTCAAAGAGGCAAATATAATTCTATAAGATGACGTGCGTTTCTCTATACATTCACATTTTCAAAATGGTTATCGATAAGTTTGGACGTAGCGACAGCAACACCGGTGATAAAAAGTGAACATTACCTACGCCCTCTGGAGGCCGTTTGCTGCACACTCCAGATGGTAACATTGATTTTGACAATTTGAATGTAAAGAGCCCTACCAATAATACTGATGCTGCCAATGAAAAATATGTGGATGAAATCGATAGAAAAATTGCTGCAACTTCACAACATCAAGGTGAACAACACCATTCGGAAATAGTTCAACTGAGTGACAAAATGGCAAAGGTAATAATAATAATAATAATAGTAATGATAAGAGCAAAGAGGGTCAAAGAAGGGGGTCGCTGGCTGCAAGGAGAACCTGCTGATCTACAGATGCATCACGCAGGATTCCGTGCAGTATAAGCGTAACCTTTCAATGGCCTGGATCGATTATCGCAAGGTATTTGATACAACATCGCATGAGCCCATCGTGCGTTTGCTCAAATGCTTTGCGGTACCCGATCAAATAGTGAGATGCATTAAACAGCTGATGCCGCTCTGAAGGACTCGATCTGGTCAAGTCAGATTCCAAACAGAGCAGGTTATTTTTAGAAGGGGCGTGTTTCAGGGAGACTCCCTCAGTTCTCTTCTCTTCTGCATCTCACTACTGCCATTGTCCGTTGCAGTACGGAAAACCCGCGTATACAACTGCGGCACCCCCAGCAACCAGAGGCATAAGGTCACCCATCTGTTTTACATGAATGACCTTAAACTTTATGCCTCCGGAGAGAAGGACCTTCATCAGTCCTTAAGGGTGGTGCAAGAGTACACGCATGCTATCGGAATGGAGTTTTGGATCGACAAATGTGCCACGGTTCATCTCAAAAGAGGACGATGCGAGGAATACGGAGAGGACGTTCAGCTCGTAGACGGAAGCATATTACATCATCTGGATGCCGGAGAGACGTATACCTACCTAGGGGTGGAACAACGCCACACCCAAGAGGTAGCTTCTGTCAAAAACTCTCTCCGCGGCAAGTATTAGCACAAACTCCGACAGATCTGGTCATCAGAACAGTAAGGGAAGAACAAAGTTGCTGCAACTAATATGCTTGCCTTTACGATTCTACTCTACTCCTTTGGAGTAATGAAATGGACACAGGAAGAGCTGCGACAACTTGACGTAAAAACTCGAAAAATAATGCATCTTCATAGGAGCTTGCATCCTAAATCATCTGTTCCACGGTTATACTTTCCCAGACAGCGGGGAGGCCACGGACTTTTGAGTTTTGAGTATCTACACAGCAGAATGGTACTGGAAGGAGCCTGTAAAGTCATCAGGAGTTCAGATCCCCTTCTCTGCTTGGTATGCGATCATGAAAATGCAGGGATTGGAGCATTTCTTTTCAAGGCAGCAACCTGTGCAGCCGATGAACTTGGTCTCGTATTAGACACTGAACGGACGAACCCAAACTCTGTCACCGAGTTGGATCCCGTTCAGCAAAAAGCCCACGTCAAAGCTGCGGAGTGTGACAGGCTCCTACAGTTACATAAAGATAAGCTAATGCATGGGGTCTTCTTCATGAACATTGAAGACCTTGGCTTATCCAGAAACCTGACATTCGCTTTCCTCAGAGCAAGTGGGCTGAAGTCGGAAACCGAGGGATTCATAATGGCCTGCCAGGATGGTGTCTTCAACACCCTCGTCTACCGTAGTTGCGTGATGGGTATTGAGTTCCCTGACACTAGATGCAGAGCGTGTCGTGGGGCAGCTGAGACCATAATGCATTTGCTCTCAGCTTGTCCAGCTTATGCGGTCTCAGCCTATGTCCACAAGCATAACGTGTCCCTACGAGTGTTGTACTACTATCTACGATACTCGTACGGTGTAGACGAGACACCGGTGTTGCCTTATGCTCTGGGGGATATTGAGTCAGTTGTGTAGAATGAGAAGTGCCGAATCTATTGGAACTACTCATTTCCCACCCTCAGGCAAATACAAGCCAATAAGCCTGATGTAGTCCTCCTCGACCATCAAAGTAGGACGATTTTCGTCATTGAGTTCTCAGCTCCTGGCGAAACGAACATCGTCCGAAAAGTGGAGGAAAAACGTACTAAATATCGAGATCTTTTCTTTGAACTCCGCAGGCTTTATCCAAACCATTCTGTTAATATGGTGGTTCTGATAATAGGGGTCCTTGGTGGAATGATGGACACGCTGCTCTCAAATCTGAAAATCATACCGGCAAGCCGTGATGCGGTAGAAAACCTAGAAGAAAGAATGCAGAGGGCCGTTACTTTTGGTTCACTCCGTTTACTCAGGGCACATGATTCTCGGATCCAGTAGTCACTCACCCCACGGACGTGGGGAGTGTTTGCTGGGGTTAATGATACACCAGCGTGCCCTCCGGTAGTATCGGAGCTCCGGGGACAGGGCCTGACTTGTACATTTCGTATGGAAAATAATAATAATAATAATAAGCAGGGAAGAAGCATATTACATCATCTGGATGCCGGAGAGACGTATACCTACCTAGGGTGGAACAACGCCACACCCAAGAGGTAGCTTCTGTCAAAAACTCTCTCCGCGGCAAGTATTAGCACAAACTCCGACAGATCTGGTCATCAGAACAGTAAGGGAAGAACAAAGTTGCTGCAACTAATATGCTTGCCGTTCCGATTCTACTCGACGTAAAAACTCGCAAAATGATGCATCTTCATAAAAGCTTGCATCCTAAATCGTCTGTTCCACGGTTATACTTCCCCAGACAACGGAAATGCCGTGGACTTTTGAGTTTGGAGTGTCTACATAACAGAATGGTACTGGATGGAGCCTGTAAAGTCATCAGGAGTTCAGATCCCCTTCTCTGCTTGGTATGTGATCATGAAAAAGCAGGGATTGGAGCATTTCTTTTCAAGGCAGCAACCCGTGCAGCCGATGAACTCGGTCTCGTATTCGACACTGAACGGACAAACCCAAACTCCATCACCGAGTTGGAACCCGTTCAGCAAAAAGCCCACCTAAAAGATGCGGAGTGTGAGAGGCTCCTGCAGCTACATAAGGATAAGCCGATGCATGGGGTCTTCTTCAAGAACATTGAAGACCTAGACTTATCCAGAGACCTGACCTTCTCGTTTCTCAGGTCAAGTGGGCTGAAGTCGGAGACCGAGGGATTCATAATGGCCTTCAACACTCTCGTCTACCGCAGTCGCGTGATGGGTATAGAGGTCCCTGACACTAGATGCAGAGCGTGTCGTGGGGCAGCTGAGACCATAATGCAATTGCTGTTAGCTTGTCCAGCTTATGAGGTCTCAGCCTATATCCACAGACATAACGCGGCCCTACGAGTGTTGTACTACCATCTACGACACTCGTACGGTGTAGACGAGACACCGGTGTTGCCTTATGCTCCGGGGGATATTGAGTCCGTGGTGCCGAATTTATTGGAACTATTCATTCCCCACCCTCAGGCAAATACAAGCCAATAAGCCTGATGTAGTACTCCTCGACCATCAAAGTAGGACGATTTTCGTCATTAAGTTTTCAGCTCCTGGCGAAACGAACATCGTCCGAAAAGAGGAGGAAAAACGGACTAAATATCGAGATCTTCTCTTTGAACTCCGCAGGCTTTACCCAAACCATTCTGTCAAGATGGTGGTTCTGATAATAGGGGTCCTTGGTGGAATGATGGACACACTGCTCTCAAACTTAAAAAGCATACCGGCTTGCCGTGACTTGGCAGAAATCCTAGCCGGGCGAATGCAGAAGGTCGTAATTCTTGGTTCACTCCGCCTACTCAGGGCACATGATTCTCGGACCCAGTAATCACTTACCCCATGGACGTGGGGAGTGTTTACTGGGGTTAATGACACACCAGCGCGCCCTCCGGAAGTGTCGGGGCTCCGGAGACAGGGACTGACTGGGTAATTCCTAACGAAAAAAAATAAAAATAAAAATAATAATAATAATACTCCCAAAGGCGTAGCCTGTGCGGGTAGAGGACGCCTATTATTATTATTTTCCGTGGCGCTCCGGGTCGACTTACTGATGTTTTAGGTGATGAATTCACTTTTCAGCTGTAGGAAAACCCGGAAAACCTAAAGCACCACCTCGGGTGGTCGATGTGTACTCCAAGCTAGCACTAGACGAGATTGGCATCTAGTCAACTCACAATACACTTGTTTTTCAACAAGGCATGCGGTCGCCTATCGATCCGATATAGAGTATTTGAGAAAAAATCTCTTGTACCTACATCGGACTCGAACCGACTAGTCACTGGCCACCCACTTGCAACTTGATGCAACATGAAATTGAAAATGAATTGAATGCAACAAAAAATTATCTGGAAAAGAAAACTCAAACACTTGCAAGTAATTTTATTCAAATATCGCAACTAAGTGAGGTACGCTATAATGAAACAAGGTAATTTTTCAAAAAATTCAACCAACAATACAAAACTGAATATTCCTGGAGATTTTTTGAAAAAAATTTCTGAAATAACCGATTTGATTCATGCACACAATTTAAAATGGAATATTAAGCACACGGAAATGCTGCTAACCAAGAATGAGTTAAACCATTTTCGAACTGATATTTCACAGCAACTCACCAAAATAAATTCAGATATAGCGAGTGTAAAATCTGCTGTCGAGGAGATTACTAAAAGACAAAATGTAGTGTATGCATCACCATAATAAAATAGTAGGTTTCACAGTTTTGCCATCAAATATGTGTGATGGCTTCCAAAAACAAGATTCAACTTGTCCTAGAACTGCATAAACCTATTAGAAAAAAATTTCCTCGACGTCGCACCATCATTAAATGCTTAGATTTATGGCAAATGGACTTGGCTGAGATGAGACCGTACGCCCATCAAAATCGTAATTTCAAACTCATTCTTGTCGTTATGGATTGTTTCTCGAAATTCGTGTGGACTCGTCCGCTGAAAACGAAAACGGGTGAGAAAATTACTAAAACGTTCGCAGATATTTTGACACACACGAAACGATTCCCAAAAAATCTACAAACTGATCAGGAAACGAAATTTTATAACAGTAAATTCCAGAGTTTACTGAAGAAACATGAGATGAATCACTACAATACGTACAGCATCCTCAAAGCCTCTTTGGCCGAACGGATTATAAAGACTTTGAAAGAAATATTGCACAAGTATCTCAGTTTGAATAGCACTTACAAATGGCTGAATATATTACATGAAATCACAAAATCTTACAATGATACACGTCATTCAAAAACGGGTATGAAACCTTCGGAAATTGATTAAACCAACGAAAACGAAATTCTCAAATCAACATACAGCCACTTGAAAATAGCTGGACCAAGAAGATTGAAAGTCAACGATGTTGTGCGAATCATCAAGGCAAATCACGTTTTCGAAAAGGGTTACACACCCAATTGGACTACGGAAGTATTCAAAATCATCAAAGTCAATATTACCAACCCCGCCTTCATGAATGGAAGATATGCAGGGTGCTCCTATCAAGGGTGCTTTTTATGCGGAGGAATTACAAAAAAATGCAAATCCAGATATATATCTCGTGGAAAAAGTTCTGAGGAAAAAAAGCAAAAAAATGTACGATAAATGGCTCGGTTTGAATAACAAACATAACAGTTGGATCGAAAACGTTGATTTTGTATAGAATCTTATGGTAAACAAACACAAATCATATAATTTTGAGGGGTCTTCCAAATATTTTTTCGCAGTCAACAAGCATGCAACAACAATTTTAAAATTGGCCACGTGATCTGAAGCTATAAAAGCGTATGCAAGCACAGACAAATATTCAGTTTTAAAACGAAAATATCTCAAGATAGTGGTTACGTCAGTGAAGTTGAAGTAATGTGTGGTAGTGATGAGGAAGATTACAACGAAACTCTTAATGCCATCGACAGAGCATCAGGGCAATACGAAATTGCAGCTCGGAACGAACATCAGTTGATGTTATTGGACTTTTCCATGCCATCCTACGAAATTCGATGTAGTCTAAGTCCATCCAGAGATTTTAGCGTATGCATATTTTTGAAGCAACTGTTCTCCATTCGTTCCATCAATTTTGCTTTTTTTGAATGGGCAACCCTCAATGACATCCTGAAAGAAATTGAGGAAAATTTCTTTGAGTCACAAATCGATGAGTATGTAGATGAGTATGATCCAATCACAACATGTTGCGGGGATTACATTCACATCACACAGTACATCGAAAGTAATACCGAACAAATTCCCATTTCCAATGATATCACAAACATGGAGCTATCCCAACAAGATGTAAACGACATTCTACATACACACTTAGGGGTGCTGTCTGACCGTATCGCTATGCTGGATGCTATGAACTTTTGTGACTATTATCGAGGTGTTTTTGACAGTATTCAATCATGGTTACGTGATAATAAAACTAATTTAAGTTTGGAAGAAATTGTAGAAGGTTTTTGTCAGGTCTCATGTTCAGATAATATGTTGGCTAATGCTTTACGTGAATATTTATTCCATTATAAACAAAAATTTGTGTATGAGTTATGTAATAAATAAGAAAAAGAAATTATGTGTGTTCAATTTCATCAAGTTTACATTTTTAATAAATTGCAGACATTCAAATATAAAAACATTTTCAACTTACCTTTTTTTCTCAACACCATCCTCCATTGTAAGCTCAATCACATTTTCAAAGAAAATACTTTATTTTGTGATTTTTGGAAATAATTTTTAAAACCTTTTGAAATTATCATTAAAAAAACACGACTACTTGTCTCCCAGTATTACAATTAAACTTTTTTTAAATTAATTTCAGTTCACAAAATTTCGAAAATAAAATACATGATTATGCACTTTTTCAAAGAAAAATATTGTACCTACATCTTATTATTGATGATTGTGCACACAGTTTAACATCTATTACTGCTTGGGTAATCGAAAACTGAAATTTATCGCTCATCCCCAACCACTTTTATATCCCTAATGTGAGAAAAAATTTCATAAAAACATTCGAGAATACTTGATATGAAATTTCAGAACAAGCAAAGCAAATAACGCACTAATCGTTACTCTGTGGTTTTGATAATGAACGACTTCCAACAATATTTTTTTTGCACGGTTTTTCTATTACCGATAATGCTGGCTCGGAGATCGCGCTCCAATGCTAACTGATATGAAACGAATAACAGAAGTTGATAGCAGAATTTTTGTATGCTAATAATAAAAATAAAATTCAATTTCTCTCAGCCTCTACAATTATTTCCAGTACAACTCTTATCAATATACATGCCAATATTGTGGACACTATAATAAGAATTCTATAAACTTCAAATTCAACTTGTGACTTCTTTTTCTCTCTCCCTGCTGGAACAAATTCCTCAGATTTTGTGTCTATTTCTCGAAGATCTTGAAATATCAGCTTCAGCTTATAGTTGAATGCTGTATTCTTTGGAACATCACTGACAAATACTGCTAACTGCTTCTCATTGATCCGAGTTAAACGCATTGTTTTCCATTGTGTTCTATTACAACCATAATTGAAATCATTTGCCTTCACGCATATTGCCATGAATTTCACTTTTTTCGGCACGTTGACGTATAAAACATTATTCAGTATTGCAGTTGAAAGTATAAAATTTGTTTTCAATTGCGGAGACATATTCTACAATGCTTGAGGTTGGATTCTTCTCAACGTATATCTCGTTTGCTGCAAATTCCGATTGAACAGTTTGTTTTGAATGCTCAAATTATTCAGCAGCTTCAGCACATTCTCCTTTTCTTCATAAAATTGAATATCTTTCTTTAACTCTTGGACACGCTCCTCAAACTCCTCCACTTTACGTCTGTATTCTCTGCATGCCATTGTAATACCATTTTCACCAAATCTATACCCAACATGATCGTTCGTCCCCACCTCCTATTCATTTTTCGAAACTTTCTATCCCCATTATCCCAATGACCCATTTTCCACCTGACATTTGGCACATATATGCAGCAGCCATGTTTTTTTATGTTCCTGTACAACCATGTTTATTTATTTGTCTTATATTTTTTTCTTCAACGATATTACCATTTCGCGTCCCAAAAAACAACTAAAATTTGAAACGCCTAAACAAGCAAAAATGCAACCACAATAAACATTTTTCGCGTTCTAAAAAACAACCTGAAATTAAACCGAAAAACTGTATGTTTACATGTATTTCTTATGGAGATTTGACATTTTAAATTGCTCAAAATACACGATTTCGCGTTCGAAAACAACAACTGAAATTTGAAAACGTTAGAACACGTAAAAATGCGACCACAATAACCGTTTTTCGCGTTCGAAATAAGAGCTAAAATTTGAAACGCTAAAACATGCAGAAATGCGACTAAAAGAGACGTTTTAGTTCAGTAGTTCGTTCTGCTTCGATCAAACTGACTATCTGTCACTCTGCCTGTCTGTCCATCTGTCTGTCTCCTATCACCGATATATTGTGCGACGTTCTAAACGAAATATGTCAAACGTTAACGAACCGACTTCTAACATTTGAGCGATGAGTATATAACGCATTAAAATGTGAGGTTTATGGCACTTATGGCAGTTGACGGAAGGAAACTCTGTTATTTTCTTGATCCCCCATAAAAGTTGTCTTACTAGAGTACCCGCACGTTTCTTTATCTTTACTAATAACGAAGATAGCCTCCTATGCTCTTTTGGTCTCAGAAAATGTTTAAAAAGGTTTCTTGAGATCGAAACGAATCCATTGATGCCAAAATCATCGGAGTCGGACAACCGGAAGTGAAAACCGGTAGTGGCCATTTTATTGCATATTTGAACTCTCCTCGATGTGGACAATCCGAATTCACTATTACTTTTCTTCCACCTCAATTTTTTCAAACCGGAAGTGCTTATTTTTTGATGATTCGTATTTCAAATCCCCATGTCCCAATGATACCTTTTTCTCTGCCCCAAGCAGCCATGTTTTTTCTTCTCTTAAATGATACGTGAGACGTATGCTAAATGAGCCAAGCACCCACCATGTTTTTTTTAAATCCTAAATAGTATGTTTTGAGACACCTGGTTTACTAAATCTAACGTGCAACCGCCATGTTTTTTTCTCGCATAAATTATATATATTGATACACCTGATATACTAAATTCAACAAGCAACCTCCATGTTTTTTTCTCTTAAATGATATATTGGTACACCTGGTATAATAAATCTAATGAGCAGCCGCCATGTTTTTCTCTTTTAAATGATATAATGATACTCCTGGTAGATAAGACAAGCACCCACCATGTTTTTTTTCCTCCCTATTGGTATGTTTTGAGACACCCGGTATACTAAATCTAACGATCAGCCGCCATGTTTTTTCTCTCATAAATGATATAATGATACTCCTGGTATACTAAATTCGACAAGCACCCACTATGTTATTTTCTCTTAAATAATATGTTGGTACACCTGGTATACTAAATTTAACTAAATGTAACGAGCAGCTGCCGTGTTTTATTTCTCACATAAATGATATATTGATACACCTAGTATACCAAACTTGACAAGCCGTCGCCATGTTCATTCTCTTAAATAATATGTGAGACGTCCTATATATATATATTTTTGCTGAATACTTTGCTACCCCCATTGCCCCAATGACCCATTTCCCACATTACATTTGGCACACACGCAGCAGTCACGTTCATTTCTCTTAAATTAAGCATTTTTAAACACCCTGTATACTTTCCTCATTGAAATCGCACCTTCAAACGTTACACCCTCGTTACCTCGCAATTTTTCACATTTATAACATCATTATTATTATCAGACTTTCATTCCATTCACAATCATTTTTTTTTAATATTCAAACAGCGTGCTCTGGTAGCTGGAGAAATATATACACCACATTTGTACATCAACTTGTACGAAGTCTCCGTGGAGGCAAGGCTAGCGTCACTCGCTACCAAACATTAACCACTGGTTCAAACCTCTGCTGCTGAAATCTATTTTCTTTTCAAATTCAATTCAAATAATTCAAAATATGTGTGCGCCGCGCTCTATTGGCAAAATGTTATCAATCTAAAGGTAGCCATCCGACCGCGATAGGTGCGACAGAGACGACCAAGGCAACCATACGACTCTACTGCTCGAAGAGCAGTCAGGTCACATTGTCCGTAGTGGACGCATGTATTGAGAAACAAGAATTAACACTTTTTAGGTTATTAAAAATAAAATGACTCCCTTTTTGAGTGAAGAAGATGAAAAACTATTTCTTAGAGTGTGTGCTTTTTAGTCCACAGAAACAAAATTAAGCACAAAATTAAATTAGTCATAATTTAGTCTGCAGTATTTTCGAAATATTTCCTCAACATATTTTAGATGCCTTTCAATGAGCACATTTTATAAACCTTCAAGTGTTCGTGCTTTGTATAGTTCCTCAATTTATTACGGTGATCGATTCCTTGAGGAGGAAAGATGTTAAAAGTGATCTTTGGTGGGTAACAAAAGATTTATAGTGCCTTACCTAACCTATTAAGGCCAGACACTTGGCTAGCTCAGTGGGCGGTGGGGTAGGTAAGGTTGGTCACTAACTGAGAAGTGGATTATTCAGTAAAAAAAAATATAATTTCAAGTATTCCTTATATAGGAGAAAACACTCGGTTGACCTTCGTCAGGTTCGGAAGATACCCTTATAAAACAAATGAAATGCTACCAATATATAAATGTTCAGGTGTTAATTACCACCTGTAACGTCACCTTAAATATATCAATGAGTTATACCCTACCAAGGTGATCACCGCAGTTCACAAAAGGGGTTGGTATGCTCAAGGATCTTAAATGTGTGCTTTGAGACTTCCTAAAGCGCAGCCAGGAGGTTTTTGATCTGGATGCCTGAAGGGCTAAATTATATGTTTGAGGGCTCAGAAGACAGGTGCCTGAAGGGCTAAACTATAGACCTAAGGGCTCAAAGTACAAGTGCCTGAAGGGCTTAACTATATGTCTAAGGGCTCGAAGTACAGGTGCCTGAAGGGCTCAACTATATGTGCAGTAAAATAGGTTGATCGGAAAAAGGTATAATAGTTGCTTGTTCCACACTGTGCATATACTATACTTGGCAGTGTCGTCCAGAACGACTCGTAGTGAAACGGATTCTCGGGATGCCCCTTCGATGGCTGTGTTAGTTCTTTTCAAGGGAGTAGCCTATCCTGTATACACCCAGAAGGAAGGAACCGCTGTTCTGATTACTTGTCGGTGTTTACAATTCGGTCCTTGACAGTGGGCGAAGCACCCTGTCTCAAAATCTTGTACTAACAGTGATATCCCTAAATATCCTCTCCGGACAATAGCCCCTCCAAAGAAGTCCTACAAAGAAATTACTGTATAAGCATATGGCGCCAGATCGGTGTGAATCTGAGATGTGCCAGCACGAGGGGTTTGCCTACCTACTGATGTTGGATGGACTGGAAGTGAATGATCGTATGATCGACGTGAGTAATAATCCCCTCAAAGGGTTTTGGACGAATCCAACTCAATACCAATGGCAATAATTCTTCCAATAATCCCACCTTTCCTAGTGGAGAGAGAAATAACTATAATCTCAAATGAACAATATGGCCGATTGGAACTCACGTATCATGCCGACTGCCAGGCCAGGCCAGGTGTCTCTAGGACCCCTTTTTTTTCTTTGTACCCCCTCCTCTGTCATCAACCGGAAACAACGAAGTCCGACAAATCCCCAGGAACTGATTTTCGCCCTTACCCATTACCAAAAATAGAGTCAGCAATTGTATTAACTCGCAAATTGGATTAAATCGCAGAGAAGCCATTATTCAGCTCGACGGATGTGCATCATCAATAAGGAGGCATCATGCGCCTGCGTCAGACATTGTCAACTCGCTCATATCCTCCGTTGCCAAACCACAACAGCACTTAATGTAAATGAGTGGTTTTCCGACGACTCACGAATACTTCCGAACAAATTCAATAATTTCTCCCAACGATAAAACTACACGCTGATGATAATAACGTCCCAACTAACTTGATTACACCTAACAGAAATTCTACCGGTTCTAAACTCAATTAAATCATAACCCATGACTAAAACGCGTGTGACCAATAATCATAGTTTCAGATGTCAAGGTTTGCAACACTACCGAGGTCACCCGTCGACGAAGTGTGCTTTCGGAGTAGATCGTATCTTCTTAGCTCTCACTGCGATGAACACGGAACTGACTACACGAAGTTTTCAGTGGAAAATAAGCAAGTAGATTTGTTACGACCGAACGCACCATCTGTCGATCGGTCTGACCCACGACAAGAAGAAGAATTCCATTTAACCTTGTTGACATTTCGAAATATGGGTCACTAAAAGGGTTAGATTAGACAAACAAACAATGAGTTTCGAACATTAGGGCTTATGCACCATATTTCAATCGGATTTCAACAAGTGGTTAGTATTATCAGCTGTTTTGATATATCACAAATGTCAGTGTCCGTCCTTCCAGGTATAATTGAGAATTTCAGCAGGTCGCTCATTCCTTAGGATTTAACTATAAGGGACGTTATGTGCGGGCCAGGCCTGGTACGAAAGTATAGAAATTGCAATCTGTCTAGTACTCGAGCAGTCACATACCAGAATTAAAAGTTGTATTCGAGTGTTTCGAAGGTTAGCATACAAATTGTTCGAATCTTATTGAATTTTTGGTATCATTTTGCGGAGATAAAATCGTCCCGTAACAAATTGCTTCTCTTTTTTTCAGTCACTAATACGTGAAGTAGGATTACATCATCATCTTCTTCTTCCAGTAATAACTTGCAATCTCTCAACTTATTATCAGAATTCATTGTACTGAATACAACGAAAGTCAACAAACAACTGATGATATACCGTATCATTCAGGTCGTGCCGTACAAAGTCGCAGCTCTCGAAAAGGGGGTACAGATGTGACAGATCGCATTCGTCGCCAGTCGCAGCCGCATTAAGTCGCGGCCGCAATCATCGAAAGGCTACCTTTAGGGATCTACTCGACTACGTCACACGATGAACGCGAAGCAGCGACGGCCGACTCCCTAGCGTTTGGCATGCTTGACCGTACTGCGCTTGCGGCCCTGGATCTCTCTTTGTTGATCTACTGATCATTCATTGTTTTTGAACTTGTTTTTGAGATTTCGGAAAATTAACTCAAAAAATACTTCTATGACATATCAGTTATGTTCAGTTGGTAATGAAATTCAAATTGTTCTAGAAATTGCTGCCCTTACTAACACAGATGTTACCAGGAGGATCTTCAGTCAACCAACTGATTCACTACGGTCAAAACATCAGGAAGGGTATGATTACTATTTATATAATTTTATATAATTCTGATCAAAGAATTATATCTTTTTCAAAGAGTGTTCCAGAATGAAGGGAACTAACTCCTTCCCTAGAAAAAATAATTCAAAGCTACTCTCGAGGATAGTACCTACTTATTATTAGTTCTGCATTTCTCTAACAAATTTAATCATCATTGAAAGCTACTTAAATATTTTGATAAAAGAAATTATTTTATTCCGCTCTATTCTGAAACTCAACTTCAGATATTTTTGACATAGACATTATTGAAATTTTTTTTCCAAAATCTTCCCATTGTTTTTAATGAAATAATTGAGAAACAAGAAAAAAAATTACTTATTCAGTAGCGTGGAAGAAGATGTACTCATCTGCCGAACTCCCCTGTTTTACATTAATATTTTAAATTAATGAAATACTGTCAAATGAAGGACCGAATTTTATTGAAAACGTTGAGCCGTTAGAGGGTATGCTTATGAAAACTTCTATCCCTAAATTGAAGTAGTAGTAGTTAGTGGGGAGTCTGCTACTGCAGCCAAGAAAGTAGCCCCCCATGGGCTCTTTTTGCCATCTCTGGATCTATTCATTAAAGGTATACTCTGCTTGTTCCGTCTTCTCAAGTGTACTCCTGATCTTCCTCACAGTGTAGCCTCATAGTGTGAATGTGTTGGTGCTTGTAGAAGGATCAAGTTCCTTCAAACCATCCCCTTGTGAAAGCTACGGTAGGGCTGGTTCTCGACTGGGCGGTGCGACGGCTACGGGTGATTCCATCAGGCTACCAGTCCCGCAGTATTCGATCTGGGGCCCCTCCTTGGGTCCCATTTGAGACAGGTTTTCCAGTTCTCGCAGCAAGGTTCTTCAAATCGCTTTCTCTTGAATATCCTGGTAGGGCTGATTCCCAGCCAGACACTACGGCAGCCGCGGGTAATTCGTTCACTGGCTACCAGTCCCGCAACGTCCGATCTAGGCCATTCCTTGGCTCCCATCGAAGACAAGTTTTCCAGTTCTCAATGCGAGTTCCTTCATTCCAGCTCCTCATGAAAGGACTGATAGAGCTGGTTCCCAGCCGGACGATGCGGCGGCCGCTGGCGATTCATTCACCAGCTACGAGTTCCGCAGCTCCCGATCCGAGGCCCCTCCTCGGCTACCACTGAAAACAGGTTTATTAGCTCTCGCATTTCCCTGTCATGTATAAATGTGTGTTTTGGGTGTCGGAGGAATCATGTATGTGTTTGGCGTCGGTGTATGGTGAGCTAGGGGCTCGCTACTCCGATTGGCTGCGGCGCCTCAGCCACCCATAGAGTCCACTTCACTCTCGTTAGCTGTCATGCCAGGCACCCCCTCGAACCCCTGAATTGAATCTATCAAAGAAATTTGACCCCTTTAACCTGTAAGTCAACCTGGTTATTTTAGAAACCTAATGAATGTACGGGGTATTTCTTACCTACAGTTCCTAACTGCAGGAGGTGATTCGTTAGTTTATTTTAAGAAAAAAATTTCCCATGAACATATGTCCGGAGTTGCTTTTATTCTGAGATACAGGGCATTGAAATTTGAAAATAAACGGTAATTTAGGTAATTAGGGCAAGTGGCGTCTCAGTGGGCACCACAGTCAACAATATTGTAAAAAAGTACGCCACTGACGTTCCCTTTTGAAATGACCTAACGAATCACTCCCTGCAGTTAGGAACCGTAGTTAGGAAACACCATGTATAATACAATCGAAGCGGTACCGGGGCATCTTATCCTATACTTGCTATTGGTGGATTTTGACAGATGTCATTTTCTAGCCAATGATTGAGCTAGAATAAGATGCCACGGTGCCTGAAACTTTCATATGCAATATTAGTATTACCAACTATTACCAACGCATAAAACATAATTATTGACACTATCTATCTATCCATCAGGTTGGTGTCTTAGTTTTCTCTGTGGCTATCTCTGTGGATAAAATTCAAATACTTCATTGAGCCGTTCACTTTTTTTAATGCGTTCGTGTACCAATGGGTTACAATACCATATCAGTTACATATGTTGTCATACAGGAAGATATTGAGTTGGACGAAGATAATTTATGGAAACTGGTTATTCCATATCATTTTTCAAATATAACCTAATGAGGCTTAAGGCCGATTCAGTTACATGCGTGCCCATGCAGGGTATTAGAAGCACATGCATTTCACATGCATATTCATTTGCGACCCTTGTGCTTGAAAACTGCATGACAATTCATATATGTGTCTTTCACTTGCGTTTTTATGGAAGGTTCATATTTTATTTGGTTCTGTAATAAATTTGACAATGCTGGAGTAATGGACCTTCCCACGGACTATGAGAAAACACTGTAATTAGAAAATATGTACGCTTATATATCTTCGGATTTTTTATTTATTTTTTCTGACCACCAGTTTTTCTATAATTTGAAAAAAGTGGTTTTGTGACGTTATGTTCATCAAAATTGAACTTGGCAACGTCGTATAAGTTGTACACCATGGTATCTCAAATTATTATCACATCTGGATTGTAGTCTATGATAGTCATTTGATACAGATGGGTTTGTTCGTCTATTTCACGGAGCCTATCAATAATAATTGTTTTTCTCTGTTTAACTCATTTGCTTACCTTATGTGATACAAGATAGATGCTAGTAGATCAAATGCAAATCTGTATGCTGTAAACTAACAGACTCTTGAATATTTCATTGTCTGAGGTTAATGCAGTTTTCAAATTCAAAGTGTTGTTGTTTGTGTTACGTAATTTCTGTATGCTTTTTGTGCCAACAAAAATGTGATATGATTGTTATTGAAAGAGCCTGTGAAACCTTCTGTTCAAAAGAAATGAAACTTACTATTTAGGTTTTCGTATTCATAAAACAATATTGCCGACGGATTTACAGTATTCATTCGATGTTTGAAATACCACATTATTTTTAAATGTCACAAGAAGTTAATGTAATTGGTTTTAATATATTTGCGACTACATAAGTTTACTCGTTCGTTTCTATAGAAATGCGTTTTTATTTTAAATTTTATACAGTGCGGCTTTTAATAGTCCCCCCCTGTTAACTTCTTTTTTTTTAAATCAAACACATTGTGATTGCTCGTTGAAAAAATAATTCAATTTTCAACCATCTGAATTTTTTAGATTTGCGTCAATACGTTTTTTCACAATATGCATTTGAAATGTCAGTATAAGTGCAGATCTGGCGGTCCGAATCCCTTTTCTTACCAGATCACGATGGTTTGATGTGAAATAACGGATAACGGATTTTGATTCCCTAAGCAGAAGTGTCCATGGGCACAAAGAAATAGGCAGACTAGTTTTCGAAATACAGGGTTTCAATGATGAAAAGTGAAGCTTTCTGCTCAGAATTTTTAACAACTCACCTGGATCTCGTATCCATTATAATTTTACGATTTGTGCTCTACAAAAGGGTGAACACAGAAAAATCCAATTCGATCAATTTTAAACCAGCCAGGGTAAGTTCTTTCATGAGAATTAAAGATCCAATTTCACCCATCGACCAATCCTATTTTGTAGGTTTTCGGCTTCAACTTTAGCTTGAATAACATTCACATCATTAAAGCGCTCTAATATTCGTCTAGCAAACTGAATATTGGTCCCTGGCATTGTTATCAGACGATGAAAACGATTTATCAACGCACCAGCTATGCGATAGAAGTCACCCAAGTTCACAACATGTGTTGTGGATATTGTCCCTTTGAAGAATTTAAAAATTGACTTGAAATGTCTATTTCTGGATTCCACTACCCACCTAGTTTTGGTTATTTCATGGATGATAAAAAGAATTGAATAAATGAAAACTTTCTAAAGACAGGATTTTCTTATATTGCACTGAAATGTAAGAAAAAATTCTTTAGTGGTGTCACGCTATTCTGAGAGTAACAGATTCAAAAGCTTACTGCAATGTTTTCAGTTTGAATACAAATATGAATTGTTTAGCGACAAGTTTTTGAATCTGCCAGTCACAGAATAACGTGCACCCCTAAAAAAATATTATTTTTTCCATTTCAGTGCAATTCAATAAAAGCTCGTCTTCAGAAAGTTCCTTTGATTACCTATATTTATTCATAATTTTTGTATGAAATGAATTCAAATACATTTCAAAATTAGTTCATTGAATAAACGTCTAAAAAAGGAAATATTTACTATCGCGAACTTTCTTGTAGAATTTTGGGAAGTATAATACCTTCACCCTCCATTTGTTGATTGTATGCCAAATATCCCGTACCTAGGTTTTCGTCGGGTTGATTGGAAAATATCTTTTTTTTGTATAAACTACACGTTTCACAGAAATCATATAAAATATTTCTCCGTCTGAATTGAATAGCTTTCAAATACTGTAGAATTAGTTCCAACTTTGAGAGGGTTATTGCTTCTGATATATTTCAATTTTCTCTAGTTTCTTCGGAAACAGGGCTTTCAAATGAAAAACATTTCATTCGCCATGTATATAAGGTATTGCATTTTTGGAATAGGTACCGCACTAATCTAGCCCGAATATTTTTCAACATGAATTGTCCCATTTCGGTCTCCAATGAAGTATATCGGGTATCAATAAAATCTGTACATTCAAAAGTACTTATATAGCCGACAAACGAGTCCGGAGACCTATGCTAATATTGATGACATTGATGACAATATCTCGGACTCCTCAAATCGTACATTATATCAAAAATTCAAGAAAATTAACCGATTCTTTTTCGAAATACAGGGTATTCATTAATACTCACCCTATACATATGAAATGAGTATGCGACGTTCTCAACATTAAAGAATGTTTGATATATATATATGACATGCTCTCCCCTTTCCGATTCAAAAAACTGGGGATTGACGTACCCCTATTTTCGAACCACCCTGTATATAAAAAAATAATTGTCAGTAAACTCCGATCGAGATTGATGAACTTCATCCAGTCTCAACTGGTAGAATTATAATGGATACGAGATCCAGATGACATTTGTCAATTCTCGGAGTTGTTAAAAATTCTGAGCAGAACGCTTCTTTGACACCCTGTATCTCGAAAACTAGTTTGCCGATTTCTTTATACCCATGGACACTTTTACTCAGGGTGTGACATCATACCAAAAATTCAGGCAATTCAACCGAAAGCCATTTTCCATAAGGAAAGTGCGGGGTCCTTTCAATTTATGTTTAAAAAAAACGATAGATTCTCACATATCTCGTGTGTCACCCGGAATGGTGGAACAAGCCTTTCCTAGCAACTGCGGAGAAAAATATAGACCTACCCAATATCCACAATCAAACCAAAGCGAAAGGCAGAGTCGTATGATACCAAGTCAACAGAGCTTGCATTGAGAATCAGGTAGAAGCGTATTCTCTAAATGGACTAAAGCAACTTTCAAACGAGAAAGTTGAATTTACTTATGTTTGATAACTGGAGAATCATCCAGGATTGGGTCATTTAAACACGAGGAGTTTTGAAAATTATTCTATCGAGTTTCGTAACGAAGATATCGACAGACAGAAAACCATAAATGATTTTGGGAACATAGAAAATAGACCTGAAGAGGTTGCTATACACAGACTTATAGCACAGAAGTCTCAAACGAATCTAATTCGTTACAACAATAATTGATGGATGGATGCATGAAATTAAACTACCTACATGTTTTTTTACCTTATTCCTCTCTGAATTCTTGGCCTACAGAATCACTCACTGATTCTACTGTCTCCAAGGATGAAGAACCCGGTTATTTGTAGGTTGCTTGAAGAGCATATGAAAAAAAGTATTTTTGGTTATTAAGGTTGTTTTAACGAAACTACCAACTATCGAAGTGCTTGAAGCTTACTGGTTCTTTTATCTGGAGCTACTTCTCCAAAAGGATAGAAAGTTTGTTCTTGTCGCGCGAAAGAGAAGTGTTGAAGAAACGGAACATGATCATTTGAACAGTAATAATTTCATTAATCATATGAATATGTAGAAAAATTAAGGAACTCACAACAATAATAATTAATGTATTCTACCATAACTATTGACTTTCAAACGATATTCAAATTGCTTTGTATCTGCACAAAGATTTCTTTAAAGATTCGGATAGATATCCCTGTCTAATTTTGGTCCTTTTTTTTTTCTAAAAAAACACTTAGTCTTCTACTTCGACTAGAAGACTATTATTTTCACAATCACAGTGTCCCTGGGATATTGACGAAGACGCCATGTTTGAGACCGATTACAAAAGCACATCGCGATTTTATTAATTCCTTCTCCAAATAAATCTGAATGAAATCTACAACAGGGTTGAAGTTTGTTAAAAGACGTCAAAAAAGAATACATCTTCAAGTTTCGTTGTACGATCGTTACGAATATCACTTGAGCAAACGAAAATCCATAATACTTACCTGTTAACTCGACGTATTCCTTGAAACAGCACCCGAACTATCATTTTCGTGGTGTTTCGCAAAATACGACTCGTGACTCGGAAGCATATTATTTTCAATGCTCTCGTGCTATTATTACTGATAATAGTTATTTTTTGCACGAGTTGCATACAACATTTTTTCTACGTTCATGCAAAAAGCAAAAAATTATTTATTTAGGTGCGGCACTAGGTGAACGAAAATGAAATACGCAATTTAAATAGGTAAATAATTATTAATATCGATTTCATCACCATCATCTAGTTTTCCATTAATATTACTCATTTTAAAACTTTCAGTTCTGTAATTGTCAGAATAAAATTTTGACTGACGTTTATTTAACCACAGTTGCATTATAAAAATCAAAATTATAGTAGCCATGAGCGCGTATGTTATCACAAGATGTGGTCATAGAACAGACAGTTTGCTCTATTCAGGTAGACGGTTTAGAACATAGCGGATCGGTTTTGATTATGGAGTTATTCTCGGGAAGGCATTGTTTGTTCAATTCTGACTGCTAACATTAATACAAAATGATATAAAATATGTAGCTGTTTAAAACGTTTGGCCAATCTCACAGAATATCTGCTAAATATGTAGTGGGTCTGAACGTTTATGTTTATCATGATGACAGCACGTTGAAGTAGAATGACAGATGAGTGCAATAAAAACTTTATTGCACTAGTGCAATAAAGAACTTCCATTGAATATAGTTCAATAAAGTTTTGCTTCTTGCATGAATGTAGAAAAAGTATATTATCTATCTCTGCTCTATGTAAACGCTGTTCGTTGGAAAGATAAATTGGAAAAATTGGAAAATTCAGGAAAACTGAAAGCGCTCACTATAACTCTCGAATTGAAGGATGGAATTGCTTTTTTTTATTTTTTTCTACATCTTCAAAGTTCGTCATGCACCCTTGACCAAACTGACGATATGAACGATTTTATTTTTTTCTGTTTGTTATGCTCCCATGAAGGACGTATCTCAATTGGATGTATTCGAATTGAAAAAAAAAAAAATGGAAAATTCTGAGAAAATCAGAAAAAACGCACGAAATCGTAGTTTTGATTGTTCACTTAACATCAATCTTGCAATCGAAATCTAAATGTGAATAAAATACTTTGGGATTCAATGAGATTTCAAATTCAAATGAAATTCTGCCTCTATTGAATTGTGTCATATTTAAGAACAAAACCGCATGGTTCCGCAAATCGTTCACATTCCAGGCATATATAACATATTCCCAGAATATCGGCAGTGTACTGCTGATAGAATTCATCCCACATGTTAAATCGCCCTTTGGCGTACTTTTCAATATAATCCTCATCAAATCAGGTATCCATGGTCACAATCGTTAATACAATTATAATCACTCGAAAATACGTTTTTCATCCCTCTTTGTTCACACATTTCCAACAGCTTTTCATAAATTCACAAAACGATCACAAACAAATTTATCTAAATTCGGACCTAGGAGCGTAATAAACTGTCAGGTGGGTTAGTAGATCTCTGATAACGTAATTATTCTTGCTAGCTAGCTGCTTCATGAGTCACAAAATGAAACCAAACCCATAAAATGATTGAGAAATTTCCCGCTATATTCATAGCTATACATATTTTATCATTTTCTACTGACTACTTATATATGATAAAATTGTGAAAAAATTTGTATATGTGGCGTCATCGTATATTCTTTTTATATGATATTACGAACTGAACTATATTTTTTCACAGGCAGATTCGAGAAATTCGACTTTGGGAAGAAGAAGAATCTCGAGATATATGGCATGAAAGAACCACCCTCATATGATATAACCCGAGATACATTTCCGGTTGGCCTATTCTATGTAGAAAACGATTTATTCGTCTCAGAAGAGGTTTGTATTTGATTCACATTTATTATCCTTTCTAATAGGTATCTGCTTCAAAGATATTTCGTGGCAAGCGTTTTCTTGAAATCGCGGTCGTGTTCAAATAATTTGTTTCAGCGATGTCAATCTTGTGTACTTGAATGAAGTAAAGTTCTTGTCTGAATCATTGCTATTGTGATGAAAGTACTACATGTGTCACATACTGATGGTTGGTATTAAGTCCTATATTCCATCCTTTCCCAAATTCCAAATATCATCTGTTTTATACGACTATTCTCGCTATTTTAGATCACATAAGGACAATGCCAGTTTTAGGGTCGGTCTTTTAGACCATCAATGGAGACGTAGACAAACATCCTTAACCCCTTGTAGTTAATTCTTCGGAATTCCAAGGGATTATCTCCAAGAAAAAGAACACATTGCAAAACTTTTCAACATGATGATTGTCCATATATTGTATTTGGAAAATCAGCCGATGCGCTTCCCAAATTACAAAGCCCTCCTACTCATATAGCAGGGGAGTCCAAGCGGCGGGGATTTCGGGATTAACTAAAGCGCGACAGATTAATATATAGGGGGATACCTTGTACCCGGTTAAGTAACTCCACCAAATATGAACCTCATGAATAAGGCCGCGCGTCCAGGATAAAGGATCAGATTGGTAAAAGAAATTATCATCAGAAATTCTCGAGCGCATCAGATTAAGGTAGGGTGAGTTAATTACATGCTAAAAAGTGTATATTCTACTAATCTGACAATTTGAGAGTGACGTAAAGAAAGGGGAGGGCTACAAAGTTATAAAAAAAACGTCATCTCGACATTCTCGAACGTGGCTGAACTTATTTTTATTTTGAAGGAAATAATTCAAGGATAGTGGTAAATATATAATCTGACGATTTCCACAAGCCGAAATATCAAAAATTCGTCGATAAAGTTTAATGCGTGCAGCTACGCAATGCCTATATTTCCCTCTCCGCGTTACTATTTCTCTCTCACTCTTTCTCTATCCATTTGGCTTGGCTAAACTTAGATTTTGAATATAATTTGAACCGATTCGTACCGATAGATTTTGAGCAATTTCAAAAAAACTACAAATTTTTTTTTGGGATGTGTTATTTTGGAATAACTTTTAAATGGCTATATCGATCGATTTCAAAAACTTTTGAGCTCGGAGATCTCATAATGACACAAAACTCATATTTTTGAGCTCGTAGAGCTCAAAAACAAAATGATTGAAATGTTGAGCGCTTAGGTATGGAGTTAGCGGAAAGTTGCCTTTAGGGTTAACCGTTTTCCTAATTTTTTCCTCTAAATAATCGTCAGCACATCTAGAACATATAGATGAACTATATATATATATATATATATATATATATATATATATATATATATATATATATATATATATATATATATATATCTTGATCTGATGCGCTTGAGTATTTCAAAATGGCATTTTTTTTCATATTATACTGATGGCCGCGAGTTTGCGTCACATCGACATCGTCAGATTATTGCATAGGAGCTTTTTTTTAGGTTTACTCGACATCCCCTAAGAAAATCTGACGCGCTCGATTAATTTTTTTATTCATTTTCAACCCTCACCTACGACCACCCCCATCATGTAAACTATCGGATTAACATACGTACATTATTAAAAATACGTAGGACATTGATGCTATCAATATCTGACACGCTCGAGTATGTCCATGCAACAGTTTTTTTTTACAAATTTGAAAATTTATAGCCGCTTCCCCCACCGTTGAAAAGGTATACATTACATAACGTTGTTTTCTTCTTATCATCTATGCTTTGCAACCAAATAGGTCTCTATGACGCTCGAGTAAATCCATATTTAGCATCGTGGGCTCCCCTACTAATGGAACACATAGGGCTACAGAAAGGAAGTATTTTCCTTTCATATCAACAGGTTGCTTTGAAAGGGAGAATAAAAGAAAATCAGGTAAGAAGTGGTGATACTTCAGAACTTTTGAAAGTTGTGAGTTGCGGCTCCATGAGCAATGAGTTCCAAACCTTTGCCGTTTGACTCAACCAATTCAGTAGACCTGAAGACTTTCCACATGATGCTTGCACTAACAGTTCTTGAGAAGGTGAACACCTCTGTTGAACCCGAAAAAGCGGTGAATGAGTGATTTTTTAGCACTCATCAACTCCTAAGTGAAATGATAGTAGACAACGAAGTAGCTGAACTGATCGAAGTATGAAACCGATATGTGAGAAAAATCTCACTGCAATATTGGAAGTATAGAATTGAGAAATGAAAAACTTCCCTTCTGCATGATGAACAAGCAATCTGCTCATTGAGCGCAAAAGCTCTTGTGTAGGCAACATGGTGGAGCAGTTTCACCAATACCAGACTATTTGGAAAATCAGTACAGGTGGAAATCAAACTCACTTACCGATGTTACAGAATCCCGAAGTAAAGTTCCCTTGGCTCGGTCACCCGTAAAGGAAAAAGGGATAAGGCAATCAGAAGGAACAGGAAAAGGGTGGTTTTATTCATAGAACAGATACCAATTAGTAGTTTGATAAACACAACACATTTTTTTTCATGTGTTTTTTCAAAATTTTCAATATAACGTCTTGTTCTCGGCAGTTCAAGATTCGCACCCCCTCTTGTTGCTTCCGCGCATGAAAACAACAATTTTGTTTTTCACCTTGAGATCCGTGCCTATCTCATAGGCAACCCGAACTGCAAATACAAATTATACTGCTGTCAATCGTGACAAATATTCAAAACATTGAAAAGTACAAAACATTAAAGATTTCTTAGAACCAGTTGAACGAGATATCACCAACGTCGCAACCATATCCAACATACACCAAGAAAACACCAACAGTAAGGAATAGAGGACATAACAACTGAAGATCTGGCACACAGCACTGAAAGGCGCCGAAACTATGCGCAGGAAGTGCCGGCCAAATGGCTTGTTAGGAACGAGAGCTTCAGTAAAGTTGATACATTAAGAAAAGTAATTCGTCCACACCACTGAAGATGACTACTGCAGTTGCAATCGAGATATTTGGAGATTTTAACCAATGAAGACCATTGCAAAACCCAGAAACCAACCAGATCATTGACGCCAGTCATCGAAGCAAAGCCTATATTCCTGTATTAATCCGATGTCTACCCTATGTACTACATCGTAGTATTCTTGAAGAAAATCGTAAGAAGATAGAAATAAAAATTTTCAAGTCAAATCCTTTTATATCTTGGAGTATAGAGACAATACTGGTGCTAGATAATCGCAGGGTGATTTGATTCATCTGGAAGGGACCCACCATCCTTATAGAAAACGTCTCTTGGTTGAATATCCTGAATTTTTGATATGTTCAAGATTTTGACTTCCTGAGCCAAAGTGTCCGTGGGCACAAAAGAATCGGCTGACTAGTTTTCCAGATACAGAGTCTCAACGATGAAACATGAACAAGAATTTTCAACAATCCCTAGAATTGACAAAACTCCTATTTATTCTAGTAATACCATACCTCAATGATTGTACAACTTCACATTGATCTCGCATTCACACTTACTTATTCGTTTTGTGATCTACAAGAGTATGAACAAAAAAGTGCAATTCGAAAAATGTTAAACCAACCAGTGTGGGTTGTCTGATGAGAATTAAAGAATCAATTCATCCTGGATGAACTCCCCCAATTTTGATCGGCAGTAAATGGTATTATTTCATTTTATACAGGGTGATTCAAAAATAGGGGTACGTCAAACTCTTGTTTTTTAGGTCGGTAAGGAAGGAGCATGTCATAGTAGTAGTAGTAATTTGGGGGGAGACCGCTATCGCAGGCAAGTTGCTCACATGGAAACTTTTTGCCATCCCCAGTCTTCCACAAATCTACATTCTTCCTTCTAAGCTCCCTTCTCAAACCTTCATGACCTCCTAATGAAGGTCAGTATGTCTGTCCATTCGAGGTCAGTAAGTTCCTCTTATTGAAGTTCTTCAGCTCCAAAGATTTCAAATCTCAGCCCCCCATACGCCTTGCACTTGTCGAAGAAGTGAGAGGAAGTTTCATCGTCCTCTTCGCATTTGCGGCAAGTGGGGTTGTCTTCTATACCAATTAGTGATAGGTGTCTGCCTTACTTGTTTTGCCCTATTAATATTTTTATAAGGAGGCGTAGTGCTTGGCGGTTTCTGCCTAGGAGCCATGACTTGCTGGAGACTTGCTGAAGCTGGCCACAAAGACTTTCTACTGCCTGCAGCTGGTATTATTCCTCCAAAATTTGTACAGCTCAATCCTCAAGGGCTGAAAAGGTTTGGCCTCTTGCGATGCCTAGTACAGGCTCCGGCCCACAAAACGGCGTGGCGTTGCGGAACTGGTTCGTCTGCCACCTCGTTTCTGCATGCCCCGGAGCACTAGAGTGCTCGCGAGCACTTTTTGGAATTAATAAGTACCAAGCGTTTTCGTGGAATGCTTTGGAGCGCTAAGCACTAAGCACCAAGCACTGGTCCAAGAAAGTGCTCGGGAGCATAGTGCTTAGGAACAGCAAAGTGCTTTGAGTGCTTTCACGAGACTATGCACTGCGCTCTGGGACAGCTCTTCTTGCAACCCACAGAATGGTGGGGTTGGACGAGTAGAGGTAGTGAATTTTCTTAAGAGCTATGACCATGAATATATCTTTATTATATCTTATCTTTACTATCTTTACTATATCTTCAATCGATATGGACGCGTGCCACGTCGATCTTCACCACACGCTCGTATGTCTCGAATGCGGATGTTTTGACAACGTTCAGTAGACGACTGCCGAAACGTAAATTTGTTCTCTGCGACGGTATGAATCATAGATCTCAAGAAAATCCACTACCTCTACATTCTTATTCTTCAGGTACCTACCTTAACTAAGCCGCCATTTTTCTTGCAAGAGATGGCCAGTGATCAAGCTGTATTTTTTATTTATAACTTCAACTGCTATTCCCAGATTACAAAACCGCCATGGGCTCCCTTGAAATTGATTGCCATCCAGAAATTATTTAATGTGAATTCTAGAGTAAAGAATTTTCATTTCAAAATATACCTATACACCAACATTCCATTCAAGAGGTGTCATGTACCTATGCGTGTGCTTCCGCAGTAGTTATTATTCTGACAAGTACGGCAATAGTACCTTTCCCGCATGCGACTGTCATTAACCGAACGACGCAAAGCAAGTGCGAGAAAGTACTTTTTCGTGAAAACATCTGGATATGAGTTAGAGTCAAGATTTTTCCAACAAGCTCATTGAAAAAATCTTATATCTCTCTTGAACAAACTTTGGCGTGCGCGAAAAACTCATTTGAAAAAACTTTTGCGTGCAGCAAAATTTTTTGGTACTGGTGTGGTAAATGACAGTTCCCAATCTAAATTACGTGCGTGTATTGTTTGAATCACGACCGCTTGTAGAAATAAGTGGTATCTATAAAAACAAAAATTCTGTGGATCCTAAAATAACGAATTGCTATTTCAAAATATGTCCAAATTCCAACATTCCATCTAAGAGGTGTCCTATACGTCTTTGAATGTTGACCGTGCTTATTCAACTGCTGAATTTATTGTTCTTTCAGAACTGAAAAAATTACATTACCAAACCAAACAACACCGACATTGTGAATACATACTTTATGTAGTCTTCGAAAAACATATGTGTTGGAGACCTCAACAAGACTATAGTCAAATTATTATTTCAGGCTCTCCAGAATCTACTTGATAAGCTTCCAAATATTGTGGAAGTATATAAAGTACCAAATAAGGAGTGGACTCATATAGACATGATCTGGGGACGAGATGTTGATACTCTACTCAACCGACGAATTTTGGAAGTCATGAAGAAATATGATTAAAAGTTAGTTACGTATTGAATGAATGAAATGTAAAATGTTAATTAAACTTCTTTCATTATGAAACCTGCCTGCCTCATGACTATTCAAAAATGGTATACTTCTATTGATTTCTTGTTTTCATATTTACATACTCTGTATATTTCAATCGAAATTAATGTCATGGAGATGCCATGTAGACAGAATCAATAAAATAATTTTTGAATAAAATTGTCACTAATAATATCCCAAGGCTCTTGATGATTTCGAAATAATTTGTCGTATACTTTCGAAAGCGAGTTGCTTGGTAAAAGCCCGACGCTGAAGGCAGAGGGCGGTAATTGCTTGTATATCCATAAACTTCAATTCACGCGAAGTGAAAGATGAAGAGTATAGTCCAAACGTAACTCCTCTTTCTCTTCGTCAGAGGCTCGCATATATACATCGCATGTAGGGCACTGATCCTTTTTAGGCTGGAAGAAATCTATATTGTAATCTGTATAGAAAATGTCTCGATATTGCCTCTCTGTAGCCTTCTGTATATTGGGACGGTTGCTTTCCATCCACTCATTGTAGAGCTTATACAATTTCGGAAATGTCAGTTGATCTTCGAAATACTTTTTATTAGATCTATCCCGCACGTATTGCAAATCGACCAATAGTATGTTTGATATTATGTTCTCTTACAGAATCTTTCACTTCGTCCCGTAATTTGTTTGGTCCGGTAGCATGATGACCGCGTTGTCTTCTAAGTTCACGCAAATTGTTTGTTGGGAGTAAACTTTTCTACTAATGGTAGTAATCAGTAGATCACCTAAGCGGGGATTGGAGCGGAAGTGGCAAAACGGCATTCTCGTGCGTTCATCGTGTGACGTAGTCGACGCTGCTTCGCGTTCATCGTGTGAAATAGTCCAATAAATAAATAAATAAAAGTTTATTTTCTACAATTAAGAAATTTCAATTCCGCAGAGCTCTCTAATTCATTATAAATTTCAGCATCTTCTTTCTTCACCCCACGTGGGCTCGGATGTCCAATGGTGAAAGGGGGACGCACGGAGAGCTGCCTCCTCCTCCATCCCATCACTGGGGAGGAGGGCGAGCGCTTGTGCCAAGGGGTGCCTAGGGTCCCAGGCAGGGGACGCTGACATCCGCCTCCGCTGGTGTTGGCGGTAGGTCGAACTATAGAGCTCATGAGGGTTGTAGGTGATATAATACACACCTGCTGCGAAGCTTATGCGTGTCGTTCATTGCATTTAATCTAGATACTGCTATTGTCTAAGTTCGTGTGAGGCTGATTATTGCGAGCTAACCCCGAAAAAGGCTAAAAGCAAAAAACCGGGTACGTAGTCGAGAGAGATCCCTTAGATTAATAACATTTTGCCAATAGAGCGCGGCGCACACATTTTATGAATTGAATTTATAAAGAAAAAAGATTTTTCAACAGCAGAGGTTTGAACCATCGTCCTTTTGCTTTCTCCACGGAGACTTCATACAAGTTGATGTACAAATGTGGGGTATATATTTCTCCAGCTACCAGAGCACGCAGTTTATAGAATATCTACGTTTCGGAGACCGCAATTATAGTGGGGTTGATTATCAATGTGATGCATACAAGGCCGGAACAATCCATGACGTATTAACATAGTTCTCCAAATTCACAACACGTGTAGGTAGGTCCAATTGTTGAAATTTCTCAGTAAGATAGTCACGTTTCTGAAGTCCTCGTACATAAATGATAATATTAACATTCTGTAAATTTTTCTTAAGGATGGAATCTAAATGATGATATTCCACAAATCCAGAGGAATACCTCAATCCATGAACGTTTCGCTCCAAGAAACAGGCAGTACGTTTATCTGCTCTACTCAAAGAGGAAAATGGTATGGTTGGCAGCAGCAGAAAATTACTACATTGAATTCCAATCCTAATGACAATCTCCTTAGGATGGAATTGTTGCTCGATGGTAAAGCCTTGATTATCTACAACAGCTACTCTCATGTTGACTCTGTGATTGATACTGAAGTAAAAAGCATATGTTCAGATTAATTTGTTAATGATTTCGCTGAGTGGGAGGTGCTCAATAACAGTGTCGTGCACAATAATGCAATAGGCTCTAGTATTTTGGGGAAATCCTTCAGATGCCTCGATTTCGAGTTTCACATCAACAGTGGAACTTTTTATGCTCTCATCCCTTCTGGAACAATCAATGACAAAGAGAGTCTTGCCAACAATTTCGGTGGAGCTCAGCAGAGGATTATGTTGATTAGTAATTTTGTAGCTGAGACGAAATTGTGCATAGTTGAAACAGGCCTGCGAAAAATTCCCCTTTGCAAAATTCAGATGCATATTCTCTTTAGGATAATTCTCACCGTTCAGAGTGAGCGTTATATTGGTGATATTCGAATGAGCGAAAATTGTTGGATCATTGTTGAATTTGTTGTAATCACGGTCTTTTTGGTAACATACTATCACAGCGAGGACTTTCTAGAAACGAGGAAGTCTTGACGGCCCATATTTCACTTTTTGCACCTTGTGTAAGAGCAGGCAACATATGAAGTTCCCATTTTCTGAACGGCATGAGAATGGGAGTATCAGCTTGGATGGGTATGAGCATGTTGAATCAAATTCAAAGTCAAATTCCATATTAATTTTCGATGATGTTGCATGCGATGGTCAACAGAAAATTCGAGAATATTACTCCTTTTGCAGACACCGAAATATTGATACTGTATACCTTTGTCAGACATATTCAAAGATTCCCAAACAATTGATACGAGACAATTGTAATATGATTGTGCTTTTCAAGCAGGATGAAATGAATTTGAAACATGTATTCGATAAACACGTTTCCCCAGACATGAGGTTCGATGAATTCAAGGCAATGTGTGCAGAATGCTGGCGACAGCATCGATATGGAACCGTTGTGATTATGAAAGATTTTGATATAAATGCTAGACGTTATCGTCAAGGATTCGATAAATATATAAGTATACAGAGGGATTGATGTATCCCACAGTTATCATAATGAAACCCTTGAGCAAAGAAGTTGATGTTATTCGAAAGACTAAAATCAATGAAATTGCAAAAGCTATTCTAAAAAAATATTTGGCTTTGAAATTGGGTAGATCTGAAGAAGACGAGTCGTTGCAAAAATTCTTTGAACCTGTATCTGTCCCATTGAAGAAAATAGCAGCAATGCCGCCACTGCCGCAATCTCCTACTACCCCAATGAAAAGTGAGGCAAAATCTGAACTCAAACAAGAGAAAGTGGAAGAGCGTGAAACGTCTCCATTCGAATCCATCGAAAAGACTCCATTTCAATCCCTCGAACATGTTGCAGGTACAGATGATAATGATGGTGATGATGAGGATGATGAGACATGAATGAACAAGTTTTACAGGAATATATCGATCAATATCCTATAATGGCTCAACCGTACATTATAAAACATAGTAATGACAAAGAAATAGATAAAGTATACGGTCCTGTATATGATGGTGTATCTTCAAAATGGTTCCTTGGTAACAAAGAAATAGATTTCGACAAACGCAGCGGATACATTAAAATGGGTGGATATCAGTGGAAGCAACACCCGGTATATATGAACTCATTGTTAAACACACCTGAAAACTATAATAATGAAGATATGCAGGCATACAAATCAATTGTAGAATTGTCGAACATTCACAAAAACTCCCTAGGCTATCCGAAAGGTAGTAAAAGACACAAGTATACCGAAATAATTAAACCGATGTTTCCTATACGAAATCACCGTAAAATATCGACACGTACCGATTAACCTAAAACATCCAACCCTGCAGCAAAAGGTAGCGGTTTGCCTAAAAACATACCTATTGCAATGACATTCAATACCAAACATATGAAGTTTGTTTATTGGGATGACCTAAACGAACTATGCGAACGCCTCAAATTATAGATAGGCTCTCGGGATGCCGGAAATACTTCGCATGACAATGAGATTATTGCCATTTTGAGTGAACTTGAAGAGGCAAATATAATTCTATAAGATGACATGCATCCAAGCATACATTCACATTTTCATAATGGTTATCGATAAGTTTGGACGTAGCGACAGCACCGCTGGTGGCAGTGGTCATCAAATCAAATCAAATCAAAATATACTTTATTATCCGAAGAGTGAATTCTTATTGACAAAGCTTTTATACATATAAAAATAAAGACGTAAAGAAATATTAAAATGGTAAGCGTAAATATGTGTTGATAAAAACATGAGTCGTCAAAAGAAGGAAGATCAGGTTCATCATAGAATCATCATAAAATATAATAGTATGATGTAAAAGAATACCTATCATAGGAGAAAATAATGCTATATACTTTGTACAATAATGGTAAAATAGTTAAAAAACAATAACATAGGTATCAGTTTTGTTCATGTGTAAAATAATACTACATGTAGTTAAAATTGGATTACGCTAAGAAGCGAATGTCATAAAAATAGAAGAGAATGAGCATGAGTGTCTGAGATTAAGATAAGTTAGAGCAATTCCTATCTTTGTCTAGATACTCTTGAAGTTGGTCGTGGTGCTAGAGTATTTGCTCCCACCCAGACGGCCCGGGTTCGATCCCCGGGACAGCCTGCCACTGAGCTAAAGTGTTTCGGATTCCATTTTTATTTAAAATGTAGGTCCCGGATCTCCCTTGCTCGCACAAGCTCTGCTTTTGAGGGGTTTTCTCCGAAAACCTGGGTGATTCGTAAAAACAAATTTTCCAAACACTGTAGTATGGTTCATTGATAAAAAGATTTTTCACAGATCTCCTGAATAAAACTGGAGAGATAATTCTTTTGGTAGTAATTGGGGGATGATTGAATAGTATCAAAGCATTATAAATAAGAGACTTTTTTGTTAAATTCGATGATGGAATGGGAAGTCTTAGATTATTATTTTGGCGGGTAGAACTAACAACCGTCTCATATGACGATTTATTGCTGTGCACTAAACATACAGTCTCTAGAATAAATAAAGTTGGAAGGGTAAGGATTTTGAGTTCCAAGAAAAGAGGTTTACATGATACCCTAGGTCCAACATTGAGGAGGTAGCGAACGGCCCTTTTCTGGAGGATGAAAATAGAATGGAAATTGTGGTCATTGCAGATACCCCAGAAAGGTAACCCGTATCTGATGTGAGATTCAATCAAAGCATGATAAACTACTTTTGCAGTGGCCACACCCAGTTCACTGGACACTACCCGCACGGCATAGAAAGCGAAAATTACCTACGCCCTCTGGAGGCGGCGGCTTGCTGCACACTCCAGATGGTAACATCGATTTTAATAATTTGAAATTTGGTAATGTAAAGAGGCCCACCAAAAATACTGATGCAGCCAATAAACAATATGTGGATGATATTACGGATAAAATTGGTACTAGTTAAGATGAGAACACCGATGCATTGGAAATATTGGTTGAGGAACTGATGAAGACGAATAGGAAGTGGGTGAAATGAGGAATCAGTTTGAAAAAAATTAAATTCAAACGCTAGATACTAATTTTATTGAAATTTCGCAAAGAAATGTGGAACGTTATTACGAGGGTATTTCGTTTTACAAAAAATTCAATGAACGATATAAAACTGATATTGAAAATATTCGTGGAGATTTGTTGAAAAAAATCTCGGAAATATCCGATATGATTCGTTCACACATCAACACTTTGAAGCAAAATGATACGGTGGTAAAAAATGAAGTGACTAAATTTCGAACCGATATCTCTAAGCAAATCACCAAAATAAATTCAGATATAGCGAATGTAAAATTTGTCTATAATGAGGACTTGAAAAAAATCTCGGAAATAACCGATCTGATTCGTTCGTACAACAACACTTTGAAGCAAAATAAAACGTTGGCAAAAAATGATGTGAATCAACTTCGAGTTGATAGCTCAACAAATCACCAAAATGAATTCAGATATAGCGAGTGTAAAATCTGATGTCGAGGAGATTACTAAAAGACAAAATTAAATGTATGCATCACTATAATAAAATAGTAGGTTTCACAGTTTCGTCATCACAAATGTGTGATGGCTTCCAAAGACAAGATTCAACTTGTCCGTGAACTGCATAAACCTATTAGAAAAAATTATCCTCGACGTCACACCATTATTAAAGGCTGAGATGATTTATGGCAAATGGACTTGGCTGAGATGAGACCGTACGCCGTACTCATTTTTGTCGTTATAGATTGTTTCTCGAAATTCGTGTGGACTCGTCCGCTGAAAACGAAAACGGGTGGGGAAATTACTAAAACGTTTGCAGATATTTTGGCACACACGAAACGATGTCCAAAAAATCTACAAACCGATCAGGGAACGGAATTTTACAACAGTAAATTCCAGAGTTTGATGAAAAAACATGAGATAAATCACTACAATATCCTCAAAGCCTCTATGGCCGAACGGATTATAAGGACTTTGAAGGAAAGTTTGTACAAGTATTTCAGTTTGAATGGCACCTACAAATGGCTGAATATATTACCTGAAATCCCAAAATCTTACAGTGATACACGTCATTCAAAGACGGGTATGAAACCTTCGAAATTTGATAAAACTAACGAAAAAGATATTCTCAAATCAACATACAGCCACTTGAAAATAGCTGGACCGAGAAAATTCAAAGTTGGCGATGTTGAGCGAATTGGACTACGGAATTATTCAAAATCATCAAAGTCAATATTACCATACCCGCCACCTTCATGCTAGAAGATATGCAGGGTGCTCCTATCAAGGGTGCTTTTTTTGTGGAGGAATTACAAAAAACTGCAAATCCAGATATATATCTCGTGAAAAAAGTTCTGAGGAAGAAAGGCAAAAAAATGCACGTTAAATGGCTCGGCTTGGATAACAAACATAACAGTTGGATCGAAAACGTTGATTTTGTATAGAATCTTAAGGAAAACAAACATAAATCATATAATTCTGAGGGGTCTTTCAAATATTTTTTCACAGACAACAAACATGCAACAACAATTTTAAAATTGACCACGTGATCTGAAGGTATAAAAGCGTATGCAAGCACAGACGAATATTCAGTTTGAAAACGAAAATGTCTCAAGATAGTGGTTACGTCAGCGAAGTTGAAGTAATGTGTGATAGTGATGTAGAAGATTATAAAGAAACTCTGAATGCAATTGTAGCATTTTTAAATTCCACTAGAAATGTTTCTATTTTCAATACACTTTATTATGATAATTATGTGAAAAGTCAGTAGTTTCAATACTGCGCAGTTTGAGCACTCTCTTATAAAAGTATCAAAAAGAACACAATTGCCTATTCCCTCGAATTACTTTCAAATTAAGAACATACCCCACCACCTAGTGAAACGTCCGACACCTACGCTTCTGAGAGGTATTAAAAGCATTTATGAGTAGAACTCTTTCATACCTAAACAATCACCCATTTCAAATTTTCAATAGAGGTCACCAGTCATATGTCAAAGCGATTGATATTCCATGGTATGGATCGAGAATCCTGACCGATAGAAGAAAAAGGAGGGGATCGGTGCGGAGAAGACAGTCAAGAAGGCAGAGGTAGAGAGATAGAAGGTTTTTTGAATCGTGGTGTTTTTTTTGGCTCAGTACTGGCTTTTCAACAATTTGCAGTGCTGCATTTGCATTCTTGATTGGATTTATTAAGTGCATTGTTGATGGCCGACTTCTACTACAAACGATTCACGCTGTTTTTGTGCTGCGTACCTTTAGCATTTTTTTTTGGCTTTATTATCGAGCCCAGTGCAAGAATTGCCGTTAGAAAAACTTTCTTGGCTACTAAACTCCTGGTGTTCCTGTTTGATTGCGAGAGTCTCACCCAGTGAAGTTCCGTTGGTAATCATCCCTCCATAGTGGAAACTTTTAAACTTAGAAGCTTCCTCACTACATCAGCGTTGGTTGACCAACTGATACAACTTTCAACCCCGCTGTATTTGGCAGTCTTTCCTGTTGCTGTCTGCAGTCGGAAACAACCCCTTCTCACATTCATTTGGACTGAATCGTTCATATTATTAATTTTTTTGTCTTGGTAACAAATACTATTCTTCGGATACTTGGTTTACCATTCTCATAAATTGCATAGTATCTATATCATCATGACTATTTACGATTAATTAATATCAGTGTGAAGCGATACATAGTACTATGCTGAGCTATTAGCAATTTATCCACATTCAATACAAATATTGCATAAAAATGACTATTTTATGGTAACATTATTATTACTATTACTTTCATATATTGCCTTATAACTCACATCTGTGCAACGAGTATATTGGCGATTCCTTCATGTTGAAGTTGTCAAGTTATTCTGAAATCTTTCCTGAATTTAAGTAAATCAAGTCCATTTTGAATTGAATATTTTATTTATTCCACAGCCCTCTCTCACTACTGAATATCTGGATAGTTACTGAGAAAATATTTCTTTTTAATAATTATCGTGTCTGATTCTTAATTTTTCGGCACGACTTCAACCACCAATCTACTTTTATCATAGGAACTCAGATATAAAATTAAGTGGCGCTCAAGGGTAGCTTTTTACGATTTTTTTTTGTTGTTTCTCCAATCCATTGCCCAGATTGCTGTCCGGCGAACAGCACCGTGCTTATGTAACATTTGAATCTTCCTTTCAACCACCGGCTGAAAATTCAATCAAATAATTCAAAAACGTGTAGGGCCCGAGAAACCAAGAAATTTTATTCTATTGCATTTATACTAAAAAGCTTATAAACAATCTCAGTAAAAATCGGGTTTCTAAATTGTTGATATTCTTTCGTGATAAAGTGGTGAGAGAAAGGAAATATACGTTAAAAAAAAAGTTTGCTTTTAGCAACTTTTTATATTATTCCTCCTTTTGCGATTCAGTTCATTTCAGACTAGATAAAAATTCTGGCTCAGATATTATATTTAATCTCTCTAAAAATTGAATTCCATTTCCTGATAGAGAATATTTTATTAAGTTAAGTTAGTTGATGTTGGCTGAACTTCTCATCGTCTAATATTATTACCTCATGTAGATACAGGGTGGAAATATCTTTTGAAAATATTCCTCTCATTTTTGTCATTGCCAAACATATACCAGGTAGACCATAACCTTGAAATACGTCTGTTTTCGTGTGACACAAGGGTACAAAAATTGAAACAAGGTGAACCATACTTTTATCTTTTGCGATACTGACTGGGTTCCAGATGCTTTTGGACTGATTTACCATATTAATTTGTATAACTAGTACAGGGTGGGTAATGTTTTAGATCCGATAATTATTTTTGCGGTGTTGTGATACCCATACAGGGTGGTCTAATTGTACTTCGAATGACTTATTAGAATATTCCTTCAATAATTCAAACTTTTTAGGGATAAATATCATTCTCTGTTGGCCTATAAATTTTGAGCGTCATGGAAAATACTTTCAAGATAAATCATTTATTATTCAATGAGTTAGACTATGAACTAAAAATTAGAGGAGTTGTTAGTAACAAAAATCAAAATGATAAAAGAAAAATATTGAGTCGGTTATTAGAAAAAGAACGCAATGACCCAGGCAAGCTGATTGATATGGGCTCGTATGACGTCGATTACGAGGCTGAAAAAATTGTGTAGATGCATCCATAGCTTCTATATCAACTTTGATTTCTGAGTTTGAGGGAAATAGCAGTGATTCCTCCTTTTCGAAGTTAAAATCTCGATTATTTCATATTGGTGGTAGAATTAAAAGGATGATTCTACCTGTCGACCCTCCTGAGACCATGACTGCGAAACTTCATCAAAATAAAGCTCATGCCACCTGTCTAGTACTTGAAGATGATTTAGTTGAGAAAGCTAGGACTCAGGAAGTCCAGATGGCAGAGCCACCCATAGCGTTGAATAGTACAATGAACCCTGTTATCAACAGTCCAGCCCCCGTGGTCTCTTTTCCATCTAGGTCAAAACCTTTGGGGGAATGGGGCGTTAATTTCAACGGAGACCCAAGAAATGTCTACTCCTTCATCGAACGCGTTACTGAGTTGGCTAAATCTCGAAACGTAGGTGATCAAGAACTCTATACATCAGCTGTTGAACTGTTTGTAGGTGATGCCTTTGTTTGGTTCAGGAGTGTTCAGTCCAAGGTCATAGATTGGGGTACATTGATCACTCAATTGAAGAATGATTTTCTCCCTCCTGACATGGATGACGACCTCTGGAGTCAAATGAAGTCACACAAACAGAAAAAGAATGAACGGGTGACAATTTTTATAGCTCATATGGAAAACTTGTTTAGTCGGCTTTCTCGAGCTCCCGTAGACGCTACAAAAATTAAGCATATCAGACAGAACTTGTTGCCTGAATATATTAGCCATTTAGCTCTTTCTGATATCGATAATGTAGGTAGGCTCTGAGAATTAGCTAAGAAGTTAGAAGATGCAAATATAATCAAATTCAGAAGTTTTTCGCATGGAAAAACTACTGAAGAAGTTGGAGCAGTAGCAGTACACTCCAATTCCAAAGGACGTATTACAAAATCCCAAAATAGGCGGTCATTTGGCAATAAAAAGACGAAAACGTTCACAAACCATGACCCAAATGAGTCGAACCAAGTGTTGACCAGTGATAACCAGGGACGTAGTTCCAGAGAGTCACCCACTACGAAAGTCGTTTCCTGTTGGAACTGTGGTGAGAAAAACCATGTGTTCAGTACATGTCTGATGGAACGAAAGGTGTTTTGCTATCGTTGTGGCACTTCAGGTGTCAGAACGAAAGAGTGCACAAACTGTTCAAAAAACGACCAAAGGGAGTGAGGTCTGGCCACCGCATTTATGTTCCCGAAATGGCCAATCATTCTAACTATAATCCATTTTCAAAGAAAATCTGTTCTAGTTTGCAGAGATCGACTGTTCAGCGGGATCCTGAACAGGTTGCTCCCCTTTTCTTGAATAAAGTTTCAGATAATCGGCCATATATTTTGATCAAGATATTTGATGTTGAAGTCCCAGTTTTGTTTGATTCAGGGGCTACCACGTCGATAGTAGGGCAAGATGGGTTGAAATATATTGAGAAATTTCATCTCAAAGTTGCCCCTTCACGTTTTCAAAATATTTGCACGGCTGATGGAGTAGATCAACAGATTGATGGAGTAGTTGACTTACCAATTTGTTTCGATAGTTCATGTGAAATACTCAGAGCTCTGATAGTCCCTTCTCTAAAACATTCATTTATATTTGGTTCAGATTTTGCTGAACAATTTCAACTCTTGGTCGATTTCAGGAACAATGAATGGACCATCCAAAACAAAATCAAGGATGGACAAATATGTCTTGTCACAGAGTATTCTGAAATCAAACAGAACTCACAAATTATATCGTTGGATGAATTGAGTCCCAGCGATAGAGCACGTGCCCAACTCGTAGTAGATTCCTTCAAAGAAATTTCGAATGAAAATCGGCTAGGTAGAACAGATAAAATTAAAATGTGTATAGAAACTGGTGAAGCCAAACCTTTTAAGAAAAAACAATACCATCTTTCTCCTTACATGCTAAAGATCTTAAATTCTGAACTGGACGATATGATCAAACTGAAAGTAGTGGAGCGATCTGATAGCCCCTGGTGGTCTCTTGTTTTGTTAGTTAGAAAACGTGATGGGGAGTACTGATTCTGTTTTGACGGACGTTGTCTGAATGAAGTGACCAAGCATGACTCCTACCCACTTCCTAACATTGATCGTATTCTGAACATGCTCAGAGATGCGAAATACATTTCCTCGATAGATCTTAGGAAGGCGTTTTGGCAGATCCCACTGGACGAATCCTCTAAAGAGAAAACGGCATTCAGCGTTGCTGGTCGAGGATTGTTTCAGTTTTCGGTGGTTCCGTTCGGCCTTTGTAACAGTGCGCAAACTCATCAGAGGTTGGTGGATGCATTATTTGGCCCTAAATATGAACCAAACATTTGCATGTATCTTGACGATATAATTATCACAAGCGCATCGTTTGAAGAACATTTAAGGTTGCTTTCTGAAGTGAAATTCATTCTTGAGGAAGCAAACTTTATGATCAATTTGAAGAAGTGTGAGTTCTTTAAAACGTCGTTGAAGTTTTCAGGCTTCATTGTCAGCTCAGAAGGTCTTCATACTGATCCGAACAAAGTCTCTGATATGTTAAATTATCCCAGACCAACTTCAACCACGGAAGTGAAACGCTTCATAGGAATGTGCTCTTGGTATCGCCGCTCCATAATTAACTTTTCAACTATCGTATCCCCCCTCAATGATTTACTCAAGGGGAAGAAAAAGAAGCAAACCATAAGTTGGACAGCAGATGCCGAGTCATCATTCATTTAGATGAAGAAGGCATTGGTTTCCACCCCAATTTCGTCCCAACCGGATTTCACTAAAGGTTTTATCATACAGAGTGATGCGTCCGATACAGGTAATTCTTAGATGGGGAGGAAAAAGTCATATCCTATGCCAGTAGATCGCTGAGTAGGTAGGAAATAAATTATTCTGTAACAGAGCGAGAGTGTTTGGCGGTGATTTTCTGTATAGACAAATTTCGACCTTATATAGAAGGCGTTAGGTTTGAGGTACAAACCGATCATTTTTCGTTACTGTGGTTAAACAGTATAAAAAATCCAACCGGTAAACTGGCTAGGTAGGCTGTGCGCTTGCGCTAGCATTCTTTCCAACTCACTCATCGGAAAGGCTCTTCCAATATCGTCCCTGATGCACTTTCGAGAATATACCATACCGATTTGGAAAATATAGAAATCGCATTGCTGGATAGTATATCTCCAGATGATCTGGATCCTTGGTATATATCTCTCCGTGAAAATATAAATAAAACCCCTGAAAAGTATCAGCAATTGAAGGTGGACAACGAAACTATTTATAAGTTCACACCGACTAAACTTCCCGTAAAAACTAATATGTGTGAATGGAAAATATTGGTCCCGAAAAAATTGCGAAAGCAAGTACTCAGCTCATGCCATGACCCTGTCACGTGCTCTCATTTTGGATTCAACAAGACTCTGGATCGAGTACAGGAGTATCATTATTGGCCAAAGATGAGACAGGACGTCCTCAAGTATGTCCTTCGATGTCAGATATGTGGGTCCCAGAAAGATGCCCCTACCGCTCGAATGGGTCTAATGGGAGGCGAAAAAAATGTACAACATCCAAGGCAAATAATATCAGTCGACCTGATGGGCCCATTTCCGAGATCTTCAAAGGGCAACACTCACCTTTTAGTAGTAGGTGACTCGCTGACGAAGTATTCTCTTTTACATCCTATGCGAAAGGCAACTTCGCAAAATATTGTGAAATTCATTGAAAATCATGTTTTCCTCACTTTTGGTGTGTGTCAATATGTTTTGTGTGACAATGGATCCCAATTTGCTGGGAGTGTCTTTAAAAAACTGACTGATGAATATGAGGTGCAAAAAATCTGGTTCACACCGAGATATGCTCCCCAGTGTAACTTTGTGGAGCGTATCAATAAAACCGTTGGTACTGCTATTAGATGCTACATCAAAGAATATAAAGACTGGGACAAGGAGCTCCATAAAATACAACATGAATAAATACTGCAAAGCACGAAGTAACTGGATTCTCTCCGTGTTATCTTAATTGTGCCAGACATGTTCCTCTGTCAGGAAAATTATATGGTGCAGTAGAATCGACTGAAGACGTTGAAATCACTCCTGGAGATAGGGAAACGTATGCAGCTGACATTAAAGGACTTTCGAAAGTTTTTGATGAGGTCAGATCAAAATTACACTCCTCGAATAAGCGTAATGCCAAAAACTATAACTTGCGCAAGAGAGATGTTTCGTTTCAGGTAGGCCAAAAAGTATGGCGCCGAAATAAAGTTTTGTCAGACGCAAGTTTCAAATTTACAGCTAAATTAGCCCCCAAATATGTACTTTGTGTTGTGAAGAAAAAAATATCACGATTGGTTTATGACTTGAATTATGCTAGTGGTTCTTATGCTGGCGAATGGCATATCAAGGACCTTAAAACCTACTTGGGATCAAATTCTAATGTATCAGTAGGTTAGCGTTCTTAATGTTCATAATATTGGGTTTACGCCTAGGAGTAGGGTATTTTTGCAGAGTTGCAATAAAATAAGTTAGCAGGTTTGGTTAATGTTTTGAATTGGACTGGCTATCCATTAATTTTGTTTCTTTTCCTAACTCTCGTGAGTTATGTTATGCTTAGAGCATTAATTTTGTTTTTCTAGAGGACGCTCTGGAAAAATTCAAACAAAATATACGTTATCTTGAGAATGTACATTCTAGGTTGCTGAATGTAGACTAGCAGTCTTGAATTCAGCCTACGTTTCTCAATGTCACTCCAAAACTTTTTTGGCTGAGAAATTATTTTGAGTTTTTTTATAAAAAAAACGAGTATTATTAGTCCGTGTAAGTTCTAGATAGTAGTCACTTCATTTTTAATTTCCAAAATGCGTATATAGATTCTGAAGACAATCCCGATTAAGATATTCCCCGAATAAGTCAATCCTGAATGTGACCTTAGCATGGGCGTATGGTACGCGAAGATACCACCGCAGAACTATAGCATTTTGAATTCCCCAGTTAGTCATATTTCACTATAACTTTATTTTAACGTGAATAATGGTTTCAACGATTATTACTGTGAACTATTTAGTGAAAATTTAAAAAAATAAATTTTCATTTTAGGAGAGAGGTGGTGTAGCATTTTTAAATTCCACTAGAAATGTTTCTATTTTCATACACTTCATTATGATAATTATGTGAAAAGTCAGTAGTTTCAATACTGCGCAGTTTGAGCACCCTCGTATAAAAGTATCAAAAACAACACAATTGCCTATTCCCTCGAATTACTTTCAAATTAAGAACATACCCCACCACCTAGTGAAACGTCCGACACCTACGCTTCTGAGAGGTATTAAAAGCATTTATGAGTAGAACTCTTTCATACCTAAACAATCACCCATTTCAAATTTTCAATAGAGGTCACCAGTCATATGTCAAAGCGATTGATATTCCATGGTATGGATCGAGGATCCTGACCGATAGAAAAAAAAGGAGGGGATCGGTGCGGAGAAGACAGTCAAGAAGGCAGAGGTAGAGAGATAGAAGGTTTTTTGAATCGTGGTGGTTTTTTTGGCTCAGTACTGGCTTTTCAACAATTTGCAGTGCTGCATTTGCATTCTTGATTGGATTTATTAAGTGCATTGTTGATGGCCGACTTCTACTACAAACGATTCACGCTGTTTTTGTGCTGCGTACCTTTAGCATTTTTTTTTGGCTTTATTATCGAGCCCAGTGCAAGAATTGCCGTTAGAAAAACTTTCTTGGCTACTAAACTCCTGGTGTTCCTGTTTGATTGCGAGAGTCTCACCCAGTGAAGTTCCGGTGGTAATCATCTCACTACATCAGCGTTGGTTGACCAACTGATACAACTTTCAACCCCGCCGTATTTGGCAGTCTTTCCTGTTGCTGTCTGCAGTCGGAAACAACCCCTTCTCACAACCCTTCGGATGGTCTACGCGGGATAAAACAGGCCAGAATTTTATTTATTTTATCATGTTTTTCATTTGGACTGAATCGTTCATATTATTAATTTTTTTGTCTTGGTAACAAATACTATTCTTTGGATACTTGGTTTACCATTCTCATAAATTGCATAGTATCTATATCATCATGACTATTTACGATTAATTAATATCAGTGTGAAGCGATACATAGTACTATGCTGAGCTATTAGCAATTTATCCACATTCAATACAAATATTGCATAAAAATGACTATTTTATGGTAACATTATTATTACTATTACTTTCATATATTGCCTTATAACTCACATCTGTGCAACGAGTATATTGGCGATTCCTTCATGTTGAAGTTGTCAAGTTATTCTGAAATCTTTCCTGAATTTAAGTAAATCAAGTCCATTTTGAATTGAATATTTTATTTATTCCACAGCCCTCTCTCACTACTGAATATCTGGATAGTAACTGAGAAAATATTTCTTTTTAATAATTATCGTGTCTGATTCTTAATTTTTCGGCACGACTTCAACCACCAATCTACTTTTATCATAGGAACTCAGATATAAAATTAAGTGGCGCTCAAGGGTAGCTTTTTACGATTTTTTTTTGTTGTTTCTCCAATCCATTGCCCAGATTGCTCTCCGGCGAACAGCACCGTGCTTATGTAACATTTGAATCTTCCTTTCAACCACCGGCTGAAAATTCAATCAAATAATTATTGATATATTTAAAAAAAAATGTGACAGAGCATTGGGGCAATACGAAATGGCATCTCGGAACGAACATAAGTTGATGTTGATGGTCTTCCCTATGCCATCCTACGAAATTCGATATGGCATAAGTCCCTCCAGGGATTTTAGCTCTCGCATCATTTTGAAGCAGCAGTTCTCCATTCGATCCATCAATTTTGCTTGTTTTGAATGGGCAACCCTCATTGACATCCTGCAAGAAATAAAGGAAAATTTCTTCGAATCACAAATCGATGAGTATGTAGATGAGAATAATCCAATCACAACACGTTGCGGGGAATACATTAATATCACACAGTACATCGAAAGTAATACCAAAAAAATATCCGTTTCCATGGATATCACGAACATGGAGCTGTCCCAACAAGATGTAAACGACATTCTAAATACACACTTGGGGTGCTGTCTGACCGTATCGCTATGCTGGACGCCATGAAATTTTGTGACTATTATCGAGGTGTTTTTGATATTATTCAATCATGGTTACGTGATAATAAAACTAATTTAAGTTTGGAAGAAATTATAGAATGTTTTTGTCAAGCCTCATGTTTAGATAGTATGTTGGCTGATGCTTTACGTGAATATTTATTTTATTATAAGCAAAACTTTGTATGATTTATGTAATAAATGAGAAAAAGAAATAAAGTTTTTTTTTATTTCATCAATTGTTGGTTAAAAGAATTCAATGAACTACCAAATTTTTCACCATGTTTTCAAATGTATTGAGTGATGACCTTTTTTCAATTCGAACAAATTATTACTTCAGCGAGATTTGAAGAAAAAAAATATTTAACTTACCTCTTTTCGCTTAACACTATACATAGCTGGGGTTCACTATCCTCTTTCTCCATTGTAGGCATTATCGTAATTTCAAAGAAAATACTTAATATTGTAATGTTTCAAAAACAAACGTTGAGTTTCACTTGGATTGCACCGTTTTTGAAGTCGACCCAATTTGGGTCGACTTCAGATTTTTGTATTCGCATTGATTTTGTTGTGAAATGTGAACACAAACAGCTTTATTAACTTTGAAATATTTCAATATTCTTGCAAATGGATTATTATAATAAAACGCAGGAAATAATTTGATTTTTTCTATATTTAATAATAATAATAATAATTTTATTGCTTCTAAAAACGGGTTTACAGCAGTTTTCTATATTTAAAATACCTTCCCTAAAATACAGCAACAAAAAAAATATATATACATATTTAGAATTATAAATATGTAGTTGAAATCTTAGCCGAAAAATGGTGCTTTCAGGTGTGTGTATTATCAATAAAATTTGTTTTTTTCTGATTATGTAAATTATCTCGGGATTCATCTTGAGTTTGCAGTTCAAAAAGAACATGTGTAAAGTTATGTTGACACCAATAAACCTTCTGATGGAATGCATTATGTAGTTCATAACTGGTGAAAATTTCATGGGCCCGATGAATTTTAAAATTTAATTTACCATAATTTAACACAATATTTGAAAGCTTCAAAACAACTATCACACACAACTAAATTAAAATCAACAAGTTCGTAATATTTCATCCAAATACAGTACGAATAATTATGACAATATGGCTCCAAGTCATAAACATTCAATAATGCCGTACGAAAATCAATAGGTCTTTTCAAATTACTAAAATCTGATATAATATATTCGAAATTCCTTAGAATATCATAGTAATCCTCATCATGATTATCATCATCATTGTTATCTTCATGACGTTGATGATGAATGATATACGGCCATTTGAAACGTGAATAATTTTGAATAATTTCTTTTGTTAATGATTGAGGTAAAGGTGAGCGGATGAGGAACCTTCCTGTAGTCCGTATATTTTTACAGATCGTTTTGATGCACAATTGTTGTAAATTCATTGTACTACCTGTAAACGAGAGAAAATTTCAGAAAAAAAGATGGATAAAAAAATTAATTCAGACTATATTGCCCCCACGGTAATGTATCAAATGATTTGGGGATAAGATGACGTTTATCGTCATATGGACTACGGGCCACTTTTGCCTGCTCTATACTTAAAACGTTATGAGCAAATTATCTGATTGTGCATTGTGTAATATTCTTTTGCTTGGAATTTTTCAGACAATCAAAGTAATCCTCAAAGGTTAATTTATTTTTCACAACATTATATTTAACTCCTTTTGCTTTTTTACATACTTTGCCCCCCTGCACTTTATAAGTGTACATTTTTTAACGCAACCCTGCAAAGTGTGTGATAATTTTGCCATCTGCTTCATCCTTCATTAACCCAGATACCTTTTTATTCACAAGTGGAATGTTAAACTCATTATCTTTTGGATAATCAGACGTATCGAATTTTGAAATGTGCTGTTTAATAATTTCTCCGTATACATCGTTACATGTTAGCTCATAAATGAAACTATCGGTGTCCGTATACATTAACTTGAATAATGAAATTTGAACATGCATGTTTTTGACAAATCCAAAATTGCCAAATGAAAATTTTGGTCATTTACATTGGTTTATTGAATACAAGTTCGGCTCTTTCAGTTCAATAGCCATCAGGTTTGAATCGAAAACGGTACGATTATGAAATCGGGGGCTGGAAATGAGATTTTTTGCTCCATATCTACCCTCGTAGGAAGAAACTAATTTTACTATTCGGTGCAACCGGATGTTCTCCATGGTTTTGCCAAAAATTGCATTATTGGCCAACTTGAACTGATTTTTTTCAAAAGAACTAGTAGCTGCAGTCTTCAATCGAGTATTCAACTCGATATACGGGCGCAACCATACAGATTGTTTAAATTTCAAAACATTATGGATTTTAGTTAATTTCAAGCCATGTTCCAGAGCATGTTTCAAATTCCTATAGTGTAATGTATACTCTGTTTTATTATGTTGAGTCGCCAATAATTTTTTCAATTTAGAATTTGGTGGTGCGCGGTGTTCGGGGCAAAATGGAAAATATTTGTGTAAATCGTGAAGCTTCTCAGGGTACTCCAAATCAACTTGCAAGATATAACCTTCGGGGCTGTCATCAGGAATTTGAGTCACATCAATATTCGTATCAACCCATTCGAAACTTCCATATGGTAAACATTCTGACATCGCCCACCCATATAAGTTAAGCTACAGAACTATCACTGAAGCGTGCCAAAGCAACGACCCCAATAAATAGTTAAAGAACGTGCCCTAGCAATTGTTCAAATAATTTTATGCTCACCAATAATCCTCGGTATCGCTATGTAAAACGTCCTGGATACTTCTTCCTTACTACACTTTTCAGGCGGTGCGGTTCGGAGTGAACTCCTCTATGAATTATTCAGTGGACTCTAGTTAGGATTGGATGTCGAGAATTCGGTAGTGCGCTGGGCGCGCTTCCTAGCGGCGTTATCGGAAACTCATAGATGCGGTGTGACTTTAATAATTTAATTCAATCGGACTTGGATTTCGAGAATCCTACCGGGATAGGATCGCGCGCGTACCAAGCTTGGCAAGTATGCCGATAGGAAATGCCTGAATAATTAAAGTACACTTTAATAAAAAAAAATAGAGGGTGATGCTATTTATAACTAATTGAAAATTATTAGGTACCACGAACTATTGCTTTTACCTGCCTTACCACGGAGATTTAGTAACTTCGTTACACACCCTCCCTACTTCGAGAAAAAAAATGTTTCCATATACATTTTTTTTATATGCGTTATAGGTTACCGTAATAAATAAACAAATCTATTATCTCTAAATAATATATAAAAAAAACTATAGGTATTCCGGTCAGGTGCCTACCCTCTTAGATGGCCTAACCCTGTATTGAGGGTAGGTACGCCTGTTACAAAACAAAGTCGTAAGAAAAGAAACAAAACACAAAAAAAAATAGTAATCATCAGGTGGCTCCTTCTTCCGGATGGTTTCCTTAATTTCTTATGCCGTCGTCCATCGAAGGGACGTTGCCACATGCTTGTCGGGATACGGGCATTCACAGCGGGAGCAAGGTCCTTTTCTTCCTACCGTAATGGGGCGTCCACGCTTAGTAGGGGGAACTCGTTGGGGTTCGCACGGGCAGTCTCGGGACAAGGTTCCTTCCAGCCCGCAGCGGGAGCAGAACAATACGGGGAACTTCGTATTACATTTCTGGCGGTGATGTCCGGGCCTGCCGCATTGCCAGCATAGGTCCTTTTGAACAGGTAGATAGCCAGGAGACGAGATCCTACCGTTTTCTTCCTGGATCTTCCAAACTTCTATGGCCATGAGTGGGGCCGGCTGAATGGGTGGTTGACGTGCCTGTTGTGTCATGGGTGCGAGTCTCGTGGGAATGCGATCAGGTGGAACCGTAGGGTTTAAGGCTCGGCGGATTCGCCCCGTTAGATCCCTGGCCAGGATCTTACAGGCTCTTCGCCCAACCTCAGATCGCTGCCGTTTTCGATCGGCGTCCTCACGGGGCTTAGCGAGGTTGTGATGAGGACGGGTCCCTAATGGTGGCTCCCCTGGACAACGTTTCGGCATTTCGGTCGGCTGGAAGGAAGAGACAAGAATTATGCGGGCTGTTGATCGGAAATATGGGCCGGACGTAGGTCCTTGACATGAACTCTTAAGAACCGTTTGCCAGTTTTACTCTTAAGGTTATACACGACCGGTGACAGGACTTGAGTCACGGTGTAAGGGCCGGAATATTTCGGGGCGAGTTTCGCGGCAAAACCCCTTTCTGCGGAGGAAAGGTGGTGTTCGCGTTTCATGACCTGATCGCCTACGTGACAACGCCATTCCCGTCGGCGAAGGTTGTAGTGACGGCTCTGGGTGGTGAAAGCTTTGGCGAGGTTTACTCGCACCAACTCGAACGTGTCCTGCAGATGTTTCAAATGGTCGGTATGGTGAGTAGTTTTGGGTCGGCTCGGTTCTCTCAAATCCTCTAGTTCTGGCGCAGACGGTGTACGGTATACAGCCTTTGGAACTTCCAATTCTCGTCCGAAATTCAGGAATGCAGGGGAGAATCCGGTGGAGTCCTGGCGGGCGGTGTTTATGGCAAACATTAGATCGGATATATGCAAATCCCATTTGCGGTGATCTTGTTCGCAAAACTGGGCGATCATCGTCTTAAGGGTTTTATTGGCCCTTTCCAAGGGGTTGGCCTGCGGAGTGTATGGCGGTGTACGACGGAGAGTGATTCCTAGTTCTTCCAACGTGTCTTCAAACAGATATCTATTAAACTGTGTTCCATTGTCGCTTAGGACAATCTTGGGACATCCGAAACGGGTGACTATCTCTTCATAGAGTGCCTGAGTGACGGCTTTGGCGGTGGCTTTACGGATTGGTCGACACTGTACCCACTTCGTAAATCGGTCTTAGAATACCACTAAGAAGGTATTTCCTTTGGTGGAGCGGGGCAGAGGGCCTACTAAATCGGTGCTGACGCACTCCCAGCGTTGATGCTTACGTGATGGTTGCATCTTGCCTGCAGGTTTCATCTGCGATGACTTGAACCGTAGGCAGGAGTCACAGCTACGGACATATTTGGTAATGTCTCGGAACATTCCCGGCCAATAGTAATGGGCTGCGATTCTAGTGATGGTTTTGGCGATACCCATGTGTCCAGCGGTAGGTGCATCGTGCATCTCTTTGAGTACGTCTAGTCGGCTCGCCTTGGGTACGCAAACTTCCCACGGGTCGGCCATTTCCGGTTCGGTTAGATCATGGGAGTCCCAGAAGTGCCGGTACAGACGGTCTTCTCGGATGCAGTAGTCTGGGAATGCTTCTGGGTTGCGTTGTTCCTCTTCCTTCTTCTTGTCGTACCAAGGACATCCGGTACTCAGCCCAACAGCGGTCATTTCCTCGATATGGTCTTGCGGTTCCTGGGAGAGAGCATCTGCTACCTTACTCATGCCCCCACGGCGGTATTTAATGTCGAAGTCGTACTGCTGCAGAAACATACTCCATCGGGCAAGGCGTCCGGCCGGGCTCTTGATGGAATGGAGCCAACGGAGGGACTGGTGATCGGTGAGAACGATAAAGTGATAACCTTCCAGGTACGGCCGATTCTTCTCGATGCCCCAGACGATACCGAGGCACTCTTTTTCGGTTACGGAATAGGCCCGTTCAGCGGAAGTTAGTGACCTACTGGCATAGGCTATCACGTGCTCTTCTTCATCGATATCCTGGGTTAACACGGCCCCAAGGCCTTGATCGGAAGCATCAGTCTGCAAGGTAAAGGGCTTATCGAAGTCAGGACAAGCCAAGACAGGTGCTTCTGTCAGACTCTTTTTTAGTTGCTGGAAGGCTTCTTCTTGCGCAGGTCCCCATCTCCAGCATTGGTGCTTCTTAAGCAGTCGGTGAAGTGGAGTGGCTACATCGGAAAATGCTGGCACAATTCTTCGGTACCATGACGCCATCCCCAGAAAGCGCCTTAAACTTCGTACAGTAGTCGGAGTGGTCATTTCCACGACTGAGGCTACTTTCTCTGGGTCGGTGCAGATTCCGTTGGATGTCACCATGTGCCCGAGGTATTTGTGTGACCTCCTCCCAAATTGAGACTTCTCGGGGTTCACTCTAAGGTTGGCGGCACGAAGGCGGCGGAAAACTTCTCGCAAATTGGATAAGTGCTCTTTGAATGTACTTCCTAGCACGATGATGTCGTCCAGGTATGCGAAGCAATATGGGTCCATCTCAGGTCCGATTATTTTATCCATTAGGCGTTGAAAGGTGGCAGGGGCGGCATGCAGACCGAAGGGCATAACTCGGAACTGGAACAATCCTCTTCCTGGGACAGTGAACGCGGTGACAGGTTTACTGTCCGCTGACAGCGCTACTTGCCATTAGCCTTGACGGAGGTCGATACTGGAGATGTACCTTGCTCTTTGGAGTTTATCCAAGACGGAGTTGATGAAGGGGAGGGGATAAGCTTCTTTCTCGGAGACGGAGTTGACTTTCTGAAAGTCGATGCAGAACCTTGGTTTGCCATTCTTTTTCCACACGATGACAACAGGCGAGCTCCATGGACTCGCTGACGGTTCTATGATATTCTCCTGCAACATCCGGTCTACTTCGGTATTTACTACTTCCTGCATCCTTGGATTCTGCGGCCGGTAACGTTGCTTTATCGGCTCCGGGTTCAGGAGACGGATCCTGTGTTCAACCAACGGTGTGACTCCATGAATTTCTTCGAATGACGGTAACTCCTCCTGCAGGAAGGCATGAAGTCGGGTCTCTTCCTCATCGGTAAGTGTCAGTGGTGGTTTTATCTCAGTGATTCCAAAGGGGAAACAAGGGACGGGCCAAGATTCCATGGCTACGGGGCGGTGATTCACCGAGATCAGACCATTTCCCAAATCCAAGCTGAACTGCCTTTTTCGGAGGATGTCCATTCCTATGACCATATGCGAGAAGAGTCCACATAAGTGCCCAAATGTCTCTTCGAAACGGTGGCCATCGAATTGTATAACTACTTGCTATGTTGCCGGTATGATGACGGTTTCTCCGTTAGCCAGACGGGCTGAGCTTGCAACGGTTGGAGTTTTCGGCACTCCTAGCAGGTCCCATTGTCTAGCTATCCTGTTTCCCACGTAGGAGATCACAGCACCGGTGTCAATCAAGGCTTCGATGGTGCCACCCGGAACATTGATCCGGATATGGGGGCGGTAGTCTTCATGGCGGTGGGGGTTGTGTGGTACGGAGTGACGAAGGCGGTTGTCTTCATGGGTCGGGATAACGGTGCTGGAGGCATCAGGAGGGCTTTGCTGCACAGGCCTCAGGTTGCTGCAGTGCCCTAGCGGTTTTCCGGCCGTGGGCATGGGCAGTCCCTAGACATTACTCCGTCCCATTTGCATCTTGAGCAGAAGATCCGAGGGGCGGCTTGGCATTGGCTTCGGAAATGTCCTTCCTGCCCGCAACGCCAGCATTCTGGCACCCTCTCAATTGGTCGGTTCACTGCTGGGGTGGCGATATTGTTCCCAGTTGTATTGGGGCGGCCTCTCGTGTTTCCAGCGGCCGACGAATTCCTCTGGTCGCCAAGTCCGGGGGCGGCAGGTGGTTGGTATGATGAAGGGCGAGGAGGCAGCCTTATGGGATTTGGCTCTACTGGTCTGGTGTGGTGGAATGGTGCGGACCTTTGAGCCATCTGTACCTCCATTCGCAGTAGTTCATATGCTCTGGTGACGGCTGCAAATTCCTGGATATCCTTGAAGTCTGTCCTATGGATCTGGCAACGGAATTCAGGATGCAGGTTGCGGTAGAGCCAACTCAACTCCTGTTCGGGGGTGATATTTCCATGGCGGCGGATGAGGGTGTGCAGGTCGGTGATGTACTGTGAGGTGCTCTTCTGTAGTTGGTGCACCCTTCTGCTGATGGCTACTTCCAGGTCGATGCGATAATTGACTGGGAAGAAGAACTGCTGGAAGGCGGTGGAGAAAGCTGTCCAGTCAGCCCATCGCGTCCGGTTGTTTATGAATCACAAGGAGGGCATTCCTTGCAGCAGTTCTGGCATCGCTTGCAGGAGCCGGTCTAGAGGGATGCACTGGGAAGCACGGATCTCTTCTAGCCGCTCTAGGAAGGTGGCGGGGTCCTGGCTTCCATCGAAGTAGATGTTCCAGTCCTTGGTCCTTAAGGGCGGCATCATAGGGTTCGTTGGTGGTCCAAGTTGAGGCGGTGCGGATTGGATGCCCACTAGCGTTCCTGTGAGTATACCAGGAATTGTCCATCTGCCTGTGTTCGTTACAGTGATGGTCGGTTGTGTGGCGGCTATGTTTGTGACGACGGACGTAATCGGGAACACAAATGGCGTGGTCGTCGTCGGAACAGGAGAAGCTCGGCCCTCTCGAATGAATTTGACCAGACGTCGACACTTCTCGTCTACGGTGCCCGTGGTCTCCAGTCGGAACTTGGTCAATTCGGCATCAAGCTCGTCTTTTCTCAACTGATATATCCACCCCACTCGGGTATCTGGCGGAACGGCTCCCGCAGGCGGGTTCTGGTTGATATTTAAGAACTCTAGTTCATTGGGTTCGTCGTCCAACATCATTTCTGAGCAACAGGGGAACTTACGTGTTGTTTGTTTTACGGTATGGCACTTACTCCCCACTTTCGGGATCCCAGCTCGGCTACGTAGCTTCCAATCGAAGAATGGGTGGCGGAAATCGCTTCTGCGCACTTAAAAACCTAGTAGATGATGTATCGCAAGCTAAATTGAAAATCTGTCAAAATTTGACAGGTCGGTGATTTTTACTATTTCGAGGTAATTCCACCTCCGGAAGTGTTTCCAGGCAGTTTCGGCGGTCTATCTCCACATTCTACATAATCCTATTCCAAATCAGTTCTTCCTCAACTTTCGGTAATCAGTGGCCTCGGTATACCATAAAAAAAGGGTCCCTGCTCGGGCGCCAAATTTGTAAAGCTCTTTGAGCTTTACGGGTCACTTTGGCGCCGAGTCCAAGGTTACGGATTGCCTCGGGCGCCATCTATGTTTAACGTGTGTAGGTCCACTTGCTCCGGGTAGCTCCAGTGAAGACAAAATATTCCAGGGGTCACTTATGGTATGGACCAAATCTCTGGTAGACAGAAAGGCAGATTTTACTTGCCTCCCCGGGTTCGAATCCTGGGTACCGGCTACTAGATGGAATAATACTCAAAAGCAATTATTATATGAACAGTCAGTCAATTGATAAATAAAACGCTAATTATGTCAAACACATTTATTATCGAAAATCTAGTGAATCACCTATACCTTACTATCTAAGCCTAGTAAACACAACAAGGGTTTATGCACTATTAGGTAAGCAACGGGTAGGCGGTAAAAGCGGCAAAAGCGGGATGCAAACAAAAACTCAAAGTTCAGCCAAAGCTCTACGGTTATCAGGCACAAGTACTCAAACGGGCAACTAACTATAAAAGTGGTCTATCGAGCGTGCCATAGCAACGACCCAACTAGACAGCTTTCAGACGGTCCAACCAACTGTCTAAGCTACAGAACTATTACTGAAGCGTGCCAAAGCAACGACCCCAATAAATAGTTAAAGAACGTGCCCTAGCAATTGTTCAAATTATGCTCACCAATAATCCTCGGTATCGCTATGTAAAACGTCCTGGATACTTCTTCCTTACTACACTTTTCAGGCGGTGCGGTTCGGAGTGAACTCCTCTATGAATTATTTCAGTGGACTCTAGTTAGGATTGGATGTCGAGAATTCGGTAGTGCGCTGGGGGCGCTTCCTAGCGGCGTTATCGGAAACTCATAGATGCGGTGTGACTTTAATAATTTAATTCAATCGGACTTGGATTTCTAGAATCCTACCGGGATGGGATCGCGCGCGTACCAAGCTTGGCAAGTATGCCGATAGGAAATGCCTGAATAATTAAAGTGTACCTATACTGGGTAATATCGATAAAGGGACCAATCACGCATTTAATAGAAATAAAAAAAAAATAGAGGGCTTTTACCTGCCTTACCACGGAGATTTAGTAACTTTGTTACAAGATGGTATTGGAACATTTCCTGAAACTCACAAAATCAAAATTAAAGAAAACGTTGTGCCAACAAGCAAACCATCTTACAGGATTCGCATAAATTTGAGAGACGACGTTAAATCTGAATTGGATAGGTTAGAAAATATAGACATTATAAAAAATAATTTAGATCCAACCGAATGGGTCAATAGAATGGTCATTGTTGAAAAACCAAACAAAAAACTTAGGTTGCCTTTAGATCCGAAAGATTCAAACAATGCAATAGTAAAAGAGTACATTCCAACGTTGAATGATATTTGTTCTAAAATAAAAAACGCTCACTATTTTTCAGTATTAGATTTGAAAGATGGGTTTTGGCAGATAACTTTAGACTCTGAAAGTAAAAAACTTTTGGTACAATGTTTGGATCATACTCTTTTAATCGGTCACCTTTTGGATTGAATATATCAGCTGTAATATTTCAAAAATATAATGAAAAGATGTTCGGTGATATTGAAAATGTTTTTATTTATATAGATATGATGAAATTTTGAACAAAATTCTTAAAAGAGCTGAAAAAATAATATTAAATTCAATAAAAATAAGTTTTAATATCGTTTGACGGAGGTGAAATACTTGGGTCATATTTTCAAAGGGGGAACTATCAGACCAGATGAAGATAGAATAAAGGCAATTTCAAATTTTGATGTTCCTCATGATAAAACTTCTTTACAAAGGTTCTTAGGTTTAGTGAACTATCTGAGAAATTTGATTCCAAATTTATCTGAACTCTGTAGTCCTTTAAGGGATCTATTAAAAAATATGTGTTTTCATTGGTTAGACAGTCATAATAAATGTTTCGAAAAATTGAAAAACATTATTTCTAGCAGCAAAGTGCTCCACAATTTCGATAACAACAAAGAAATTATTATTCAAACTGATAGTAGCAAAAATGGCATTGGATGTGTATTACTACAAGAAGGGAAACCCATTTGCTTTGCATCAAAAAGTTGATCAGAAAATGAAGTTCGATATGGACAGATTGAAAAGGAGTTTCTTGCTATTTTGTTTTCTTGTATGAAATTTAATCAATATATAATAGGGCGAAAAACAATTATACACATCATCAACCACTGGTTACTTTAATGCAAAAAGATATAAATCGAATACCGTCTAGCAGATTACAACGAATCAGACTCAAACTAATGAAATATGACATTGAAGTTACAAGCCGGGAAAGCTTATGTTTGTTGCCGATGCATTATCTAGGGCCTGTTCCAAAGCATGTAATAACGAAACGGATTCATGTTTAAATGATGTAGTACACACAATGAATATGAGTGAAGAATATATACAGAGACTAAATGAAAAAACTAAGCAAGATACTATGTTATCAAAATTGATTGAATATTTCTATAATGGTTGGCCAAAATCGATGCAATAACAAATCAGAGAAAAGTATGATACCAATATCAATCATAACATATTTCGTCGCCAGGAGACCTCTGATTCCAACTGCGATGTACCTCCTGTGGAGTGAGACAAAAATAAACTATTTCTTAATTTGTGTGCTTCCTCTTCTTGCACGTCTGGACGTTGGTTGATGTTCAGGATGCAAGATGACGTACTCGCTGCCATCTCTAAAACGACTTGGGATTCGTGTCTGGCACCTAGACCGTGTAGCTGACTTAGGGCTAGAATGTGGTTGTTGATTAGCTGGAGTCACCGGCAAGGTTCTCCGGGTGCTGTTTGGTGGGCGACGTCTTCCTTGTAGGGGTCGTACTGGAGTTGGATGCACAGTAATATCGTCACTTATGAAACGTCGCAAAGCTGATACGTGAAACTTGCCTACAGATACGAGCGGGTTGTCTATGGCAGCAATTTCATATGGGGTAGGGGTAACTTGCCTCATGACAATATAGGGTCCATCGTGTGTGTCTCTACTAGCACTTTATCACCTTTTTTGAAACAGTCCTGAACGCGTAATCGATTGTCCGCATACCGTTTAGCAGAGTCTTGTTTGAGTTCGTTAGTCTCTTTAGCAAGGAGTGAAGTGTAGGCATGGCGGCGGAGATAGGGCGTTATCTCCGGTATAACGTTTTAACTGGTAACTACCGCACGTAAGTCTTTATGCACATCCATAGGAGTACGAAGTTCGCGCGCAAAGTTGAGATAGGCTGGGGAGAAACCTGTTGCTAAATTGGGTACACTATTCATAGCAAACCGAATGGTAGGTATCATTTCGTCCCATTTAGTGTGGTCGCTTTCGACTAAAATTGAGAGTTGTACTTTGAGGTCACGGTTTATCCTATCTTCAGGATTTGAGGACGGATGGTAAATAGGAATGAGAGACTGATGAATACCTAGACTGTAAGTCACTTGCTGCATCACTCTACTAACGAATTGGGGTCCATTACGATCCGTCGTGGGGTCCCAAATCTGAGACAAATCTCGTCTATGACTATTGTGGCACACGCTTCTGCGGTAGCATTTCACAAAGCGAATAACTCCATTCACTTGGTAGCAGTGACCTCGACTGCAAAGATCCAACAATTACCATTTTCTGTTTCGGGCAGTGGACCAACAAGATGCATTGCCAGGCATTCGAAGCGCTGGGCCAAAACGGGAGTTTGTGTTAACCCAGCTGGTTTCAAGTTGCTTGGTTTGTATTTTTGACAAGCCACGCAGTGTCTGACATGATTAGCTACGTCTCTGCGGATAGTGGGCCAGTAATATCTGAGGGCTATTCTTTGAATAGTTTTTTCAACACTATAGTGGCCAGCAAGCGGGTCATCATGACATTCTTTCAAAATATCAAGTATTTTTGACTCGGGAGTAACTAATTGTGCGTCTTCGGTATCCACATCTTGATTATAACGATAAAGTTTTCCTTGAAACATGACATAACCTCTGTCGGTGTATCGACTATAATCCACTTGGTCGGCTTCGTCCGCTTCGAAGCATTTTATAATCGTATTGAGCTTAGGGTCAGCTAATTGCTCCTCTCGTAGAGTTTGACTACTTGCCGTGGGCATATCTAGGGCTATAGTACAAATTTCACAATCTTGTTCTGACGAAGGGTCACGAGGTGATCGTCGGGAGAGCATATCTGCAATTCAGTTCGATTTTCCAGGAATATACTCGATTCTAAGGTCGTAACTGTAACATGATTCACTTTACTTTTATTGGAACCTAGTTCCTGGACTGAATATAACAACTGAATTTATTTACTAGTCAGATTTGACCATAAAATAGAAAGTCAACTAATAAGTAATAACTGTTAAATAAAAGCTTATAAATCACAAATCTATACAGTTATTATCAATCATATAACATGGTGGCAGCTAGTTATTGAACCCAGTAAGCAAGCAATTTGGGAAATGGCAAATTTGCAAACACCCAAATCGTTCGAGCCAGGTACAGAACCAGCCGCGAATTGGTATAAATGGAAGCAGAAAATAGAATTGTTTTGGGTTGCTGCAGGCTTGGAGAACCAACCAGTTGCAAAACAACGAGCTACATTTCTTCATATACTAGGAGATGATGGTCTAGATGTCTATAATATATTATCATTTACGGAAAAAGATGATGAAAAAACTGTAGAAGTAATATTGGCGAAGCTTTCTGAATATTTTGAACCATATAGAAATGAGACATATCTTCGTTTCTTATTTTTCACATGTAACCAAGAAGACCAGAATATAGACCAGTATGTAACCAGTTTAAAAAAAAAGGCAGTGGATTGTGAATTTGGTAGTTTACATGACTCGCTCATCAGAGATAGAATAATATGTGGAATGCTTTCTGATAACCTTAGGGAGAAGTTGTTGGGAGTGAAGAATTTGACACTATCAAAGTGTATAGATATTTGTAGAGCGGATTGAGCATCCAAGAAACAAGTTAAAGCAATTTCAGCAGGGACGTCCAGTGAATATAAAATAGATGGGATTACGAAGAAATATGAAGAAATACATAACAAGCAAACAGAAGAAAAAACACGAAAGGAAGGCAGCAAAATGAAAGAGAAAAAACCTACATGTCAGCGTTGTGGAACTTCACATAATTTTGGTAAATGCCCGGCTTGGGGAAAGAAATGCACAAATTGCATGAAACTGAATTATTTTTCTTCAAAATGTTTGGCAAGAAGGGTATGTAATATAGAAAATCAGCATGCGTGTGGAAGTGAGGATGAGGATGAAAATATTGAGGTGAATAATTTTGAAATAGGCTCGATTGAAGAGATTGAAGAACCTGCCAAGTGTTGGATGGAATATATTTTTATCAATGATTTGAGAGTAAATTTCAAATTAGATTCTGGAAGTGAAGCTAATATTTTGCCACTTTATATTTATCAGAATTTAAATAAAAATCCGAAAATTGAACAAAGTGGAAAATCTTTAATGGTATATAATAAAAATAAGCTGAACGTTCTTGGAACATGTAAATTGTTGACCTGTTTCAAAAATTTAAAATATGAATATGATTTCTATATTTTGAAAGAAAACTATGAACCTATTCTTGGTCTCAGTGCTTGTGTAGATTTGAAATGGATTAAAAGAATAAATTCTATTGATAAATGTCAAAATGACATTTTTTCTGATAACATTTCATCTTCCCGGGAAATAATATCCGAGTTTTCGGATGTATTTAAAGGTATTGGATGTTTTGGACAACTTTGCACTATTCGTGTACAGGGTGATGCCATCCCCCACATAGCTAGATGTAGAAAAGTACCTCTAGCATTGAATAGTTCGGTGAAAAAGGCCCTAGATAATATGGAAAAACAAGGAGTGATTGAGAGAAAGAAACAATGCCCTGATGGGTGGAATGGATTTTATTCAGGATGTCCAATCTCAATTCTCTGGGTATAATGAGTTGATTACCTTTTAACAGAAAACCCTCGTGTCAAATTAATGATCAAATTTCAAAATTGATTTCGTCTTGTCTAATTTGCCTCAGATATTCTAAATCCAATTCCAAGCAACCACTAAGATCACATCCTATACCAGAACTTCCTTGGGAAAAAATTGGACTAGATTTCATGCAAGTGAAGAATGAACAATTTTTAGTGAATTTGTAGAATTGGCTATAGTAACGAAGAAGGATTTCAGTGCTGTCCAAAAGGCTTTACTGAATATTTTCAAATCCCATGGGTTACCTCAAATAATCATGTCTGATAATGGACCTCCATTCGATTCGAAAAATTTTGAAGATTTCCTCGAGAAACTTGACATTACCCACATCACATCTAGTCCAACCTATAGTCAATCGAATGGTATGATTGAGCGGCATATTCAAACATTGAAATCCATGTTGATGAAATCACAAAAACATCCTTATCTAATTACTATGGAATACAACAGTACACCCAAGCAGCAATTGCCCTCACCAGCAGAGATGTTGATGGGGAGAAAAATTCGCACACAACTACCAAGTCTAAATAGTAATCTAAAACCACTGTTTGACACTGAAAAAAATATTAAAGTCATGAAAGCAAAACAACATGTATCTGCTGATACTTATAATATGAAGAAAAAGAAACTACCTGACTTGAGAGGACCCGTCATCATAAAAAAATCAGAAAGAAATTGGATTCCAGGTGAAATCATTAGTCAGAGGGAGGAACCAGAGAGTTATTCTGTAAGAACAGAAGATGGTGCAGTATATCGAAGAAATCGTATACACTTGCGTCAGGTACCCGAAAAGGAAGGTGTAGAACAAGAAGAGGCAGAAAATATGTGTGAGAATAACGAGAAGATATCAGAAGAACCGGGGCCTAGCCAGCGAGAAAGAAGAAATATCAAACCTCCTTCAAGATTTAAAGATTTTGTTTGTTCGTTCAATAAGAGGGGCGTGTAACATGATTCACTTTACTTTTATTGGAACCTAGTTCCTGGACTGAATATAACAACTGAATTTATTTACTAGTCAGATTTGACAAGAAATAGAAAGTCAACTAATAAGTAATAACTGTTAAATAAAAGCTTATAAATCACAAATCTATACAGTTATTATCAATCATATAACAGTAACCTTGTAGCTCCGGGGCCCATCTTGCTAAACGTCCTTTCGGGGATCGTAGTGACATTAGCTATCTTAGGGGCTGGTGGTCAGTTTTGATGATTATCGGAGAATTCTCAACGTACCCTTGGAATTTATTGATGGCATCAACAATAGCGAGAGCCTCACGCTCCATAGTTGTATAGTTGCGTTCCGCAGGGGTAATCAGCCGACTGGCATATTCGACCGGACTCTCTTCTACTCCCTCCCCTTGAAAGGGACATGCGCCGAGTGCATATGAACTAGCATCCATTTTCAAGGTAAATGGTTTTGTGAAATCCACTTGTCGTAATATCGGTGAAGACATCAACAACTTTTTGAGTTTTTCAAAAGCTTGTTGTTGTGCAGGATCCCATACGAATCTGACATTCTTAGTGAGATATCAGATCAGGTTTGGATACTTCAGCAAAATTTGGAATGAATCTTCTGAACCAACTACAGGTCTGCAGGAACGACAGAACGTGTTCAACGTTTCGAGGAGGACACATTCTCAAAATGGCAGATATTTTATCTGGATCGGGAGCGATCCCATACGGCGTTATGAGGTGCTCCAAATATTTGACAGAAGGGCGCACAAAGGTGCACTTTGCTCGATTCGCGCCTAATTTAAATGTTTCAAGCCTTCTGAAAACAGAGGTCAGATGTTCAAGATGATCTCCAAAATTTTCCGATATCACTATCATATCATCGAGGTACGCAAGTATAGTAATACCCTTTAGACCACTTCTAAATCGATCTATGAGTCTTTGAAACGTGTCTGGAGCATTGCCAAGACCAAAAGCCATCCGATAGAAGCGATAGATACCGAAAGGTGTTATAAATGCAGTTTTATCGCGATCAAACTCGCGTACAGACACCTGATAATATCCACTTTTCAGGTCAAGTATCGCCATATAAAAGGTTCTGGTAGCAGCGTGCATTAGATCATCCATCCTAGGTAGGGGATACCTATCTGGTACGGTGATACTATTCAAACGGCGATAATCTACACACATTCTGAATTTACCATCCTTTTTGGCAACTAAGAAAACATGTGCGACATAGGGAGAATCGCATTCTTCAACTATACCCTTTTCCAATGAATGGTCAACTTCTGCTTTCAAAATTTCTAATTTTGGCGGCGACTTCCGGTAGGGAGGTACCGCAATGGGCGTTTCGTTGTTGAAATTGATACAATGCTCAGCAAGCATATGGGGTAGGAACATTACTGTCTCCAAAAACAGTTCTGTGTTTCTCTACAACATCTTGAAGTTGTGAGCGTTCAATTTCATTGAGTTGTATGGATTCATCTGGCCTCAAAGTCAAATCAAGGAGACTTACAGAAGCGCCATACTCAGAATTACTCTCGGAATAGAAGTTATACTGGAGATTTGGTTCATCACAAAACCAAAATTTCATCTGTGGAATATTGATGATGAGATTAGCATTGGTCAAAAAATCTACACCAAGGAGTGTTTTGGAGGATGTATGTTCAGGGAATGCCCTTCCCAAAAGAGTAACTGGGCAGCAGAAAACACGTGCTGATGTAACTCGTGCTTCGCCGTCTGCTAAGACTAAAGTTATGTCTTTAAAATTAATATAGAGTCGACTACCTGCGATGCTGCACTTAGTACCAGTATCGACATAAGCACACCCATTAAGAGCCAAAATAGTTAATGGTAATAGGGGTCTCTCATTGAAGCTTTCAGTCGAGGTCATCAGAAGCTCAACGGAAGAAGAAGTCCCTGGAGTAGGAGTTTGTTGACGTTTCGTTTTGCAGTTAGGACAATTAGTCCTTAAATATCCTGGAGTGTTACATCTGTAACACACAATATTGTAATTGGCTACAGTGCGATTGCTAGTACCAGGTCTAGACACGGGTGAATTATCTCGTTCCGAGTTAAAATCTGATGTTTGCTTGGGAGCTCGTGTGCTTGAAGCGAGTTCTCGACATTCTGACTGAACGTGACCAAAATGTTTACAGAACGTACACTTAGATCTAAGCCTATTAGGAGCATCATTATTATCAAAATTCAATTTTGACGTTTTTGAATCCTGTTCTGAAAATGAATCTTCAATTGCCCTAGCTTTGTCTATGAGAACACCAAACGTAGTGAAATCTGCACGCGGTAAACGCTCTCTAATTTTGGAAGATAATAAACTGTATATCATATCTATCTTATGGGTTTCATGCAATACAGGAGTAACTGGCAAGTGAAATAATAGTGCCTTACATTTATTGTAACTATAACTTTATTGATAAATAAATGGGTTGGCTCTCTTTCTCCTTGTTCCATGGAAAAGAGTTCTCGGAAAATTTTTGGAGCGGATTTTTTTTTACCATAGACGTGCCTTAACGCTGTAAGAGAATCAGCCCAACTGGTAATAGATAATTTGGTTCCTTGCCACCAAACTGCTGCAAGACTGTCTAATAACATAGGTAGCCCCTTTACTGCGTTTGCATCAATTATATTGAGACATTCTTTATATACTGTGATCGCGCTTATAATAGCTTCTACGTCCTCGTCCTTCCATCCTGCGAATCTACTACTACATTTGGAAAAGTTACCTGAGGTCGGCGCGGGGTTTTGTTGGGTAGTATCTGCAACTATCTGCTTCATTCCATCAAGAAGTTGCTGTAATTGTTCGGGAGTCATCACAACATTCGTCATATCTTCAATATTTTCGGTAATCGGAACGTAACTGCGGAGTTTTTCGCGATATGTCATTCATATATAGGATTATACGAACGAAAATTGATCGATTTCTGTGGTTAACTAAATGTCAAAATTTTCAACGTTCCCGGGTGGAATTTCGGTATTCAAATACAACAGATTATGAGATATAATTTCAGCTACGTCCCGAAGTTGGAACGCCAATTGTAAGGGGGTTTACGGGTTTCAACTTAGGCTGATGTGGGAAAATATTCTGATGGGCTCATGAGTAATCCAGACTTCTGCGAACTTTCAAAGAAAAGCGACAATTGTCGTATTTGCAGCACTCGCACAGTGAAAATAATTAGCACCGGAATTGAGTGAACTTTTACTTAAACTTCCAATATGCACAAACAAATCAGAGAAAAATATGATCCCAATATCAATCATAACATATTTTGTCGCTAGGAGATCTCTGATTCCAACGGCGATGTACAGGGTATATGCTCACTCGTTACACACTCACTATTGTCTTTGTTTATTGGGACCTGGTTAATTATGAGTAAATTCATCACTCGGAGAATAATCTAAATAATGCATACATATAAAAACGACAATAGTAATAATTGCTAAAGTAATGGTCATACTTTCGACTCGATCCGTATCTTCATCTAATTCATACAAGCCCCACTCTACCACAACTGAGAATAATTCATTGAAAAATTTGATAATTTTACCTGGAGATTGGTGAACTTCTTCAAAATGTCTGTGGACAATGAAATCACAGACTTCACATCTTCCTAAATTTTCATTTATTTCCATCATCAAAAATGAATGAATAAATTGGAAACACCGACGAAGAAGAATAGGTAATTTTTTTAGTATAGATATACCTAATGAGAGAGCTTTGGGAGGAGGGAGTCAATGACCTATTTCAAGGTCAACTATTCGTGTCATATTAGACACGTTATTTCTGGTTATACTTTTCCATATATGAAAGATATGTCAAAAATATTTTATTATGCAATATATCCTGCTATACAGGGTGTACAAACATATCATTTAAGAGGGAAAACAAAAGTTTTCGTTTTGCGTTTACAGGACGTCTATGTAGTCCCGAGTGCGATTTGAATAATATACGAACAATAATGATTGTAGATGGAATATTCCAAGTTTTAAAGTGTGATAATAATAATGATGTTTCGAAAAGTAGGAAAAAAAACATGGGACTTCTTAACGTATAGAGGGTATCTCATTAACGTGTTGGAAGAGAAAAAACAACAGTGCCTCTCTCAAAATAAAGCGTTTAAGAAAAAAAACATAGCGACTGCTCGTCAAGTGGAACACCACGGTGGAAAATGAGTATAACCGGTGGAAAATTTGGCATGAAATGTATACAGGGAGTCGCAAAATGTATTGTTTAAGAAAAAAAAAACAACAGAATATCTCAAAATACATCGTTCGAGAAAAAAAACTTGGTAGTTCAACGGGTATCTAGCGTTTCAACGTGCGATCTCAATGAGGAACGTATACAGGGTGCCTCAAAGTACAGCATATGAGAAAAAAACACGGTGTTTTAGCGGGGGTCTCGCGCTTCAACGTGTGATCCAAATGAGAAACGTATACAGGGTGCCTCAAAATACAGCATATAAGAAAAAAATTATGATGGTTCAACAGGGGTCTAGCGTTTCAATGTGCGATCCCAATAAAGGGTACCTCAAAATATATCATATAAAAAAAACGTCGGTTCAATGGGAGTCTAGCGTTTGAACGTATGACGCTAATGTCATCAATAAATATATTTGAAGTACATTTTCGATTTGATTATTGGTAAATATACGAATTAACGAAGTTTCGGATCTCTACAAATCATCGATAAATAAGCTTTTCCGGGTTGTGAGAATTGAGAGAAGAAAACTAATGGTGAATTCGAATTGCCCACATCGAGGAGAGTCCAAATCTGCAATAAGATGGCTACTTTCGATTTCCACTTCCAGTCGTCCGATTTCGATAATTTTGTCATCTATGGATTCGTCTCGATGTCAAGAAACATATGCGTTCAAGGTACATATTTTCCTAAGCTAAAAGGTTATAGGTACAACGGTGTGCGGGTAATCAACAACAAAACTTTTATTGAAGATTGGGAAAATGATCGAATTTCGACAGTGGTAGCATGTATGTGAACGTTTTGCGTATGTAATCTGTTTTTTGAATTCGTTTTCGTATTCAGACGTAAACTAGAGGAATTTGAGAGACGTGTCAAAAAATTAAGTTGAGATATTCGATTCTATGAAGAAAAGGAAAATGTGGCGAAGCAGTTGAATGATTTAACTATATTCAGATCAAATTGTTCAATCAGAAAACGAGATATCCGTTACACCTGCCACTGAACTAAAGTGGTTCGGAATCCATTTGTACGTAAGCTGTAGGTCCCGGATCTGCCTTGCTCGCACAAGCTATGCTCTTCAGGGGTTGCCTCTAAAAAAACTGGGTGATTCGTAAAAACAAATTTTACAAATTTTGTTTTAACAGTTGTCAACACAATATTTTATTTGATTTGAATTTTACTTGTAGTGTAACTCAAGGTTCAATTTTCTTAACATTTTCATGGTGTACCCCCGGGAACAGTTTTTCAGGCTGATGATTTAAATATATACCAAAATGACACATTTCACTTCAAATTTTTTGGGGTACCTTGTTTTTTCATCATCTATAGAACATTCAGTCGATATTATATTTCTTCATGTATATTATAGATTTGAAAATTTATCATAATTCATTTCTCCCTGTATATACCTTATTATTAGCATGCGGGTTAAGTTGTCGCTTCATAAGCCAAAGAGCATGAGTTCGAAACAGCTTTGCTACCGGTCTCGTGCATGGCATCACACGTATCAAAAGGTAAGGGCTACGTGTCTTCCTATAGCTCGCACAAGTCTCTGACTTCTGAGGGTTGCACGTAGGGGTGGGTCTTCAATTTCTCAGATTTTCAACTCACTCTCTATAAAAATTATGTATGATATTGAGTGTATGTTTTTTCTTATATCAATCCATTACGGCCTTTTATTCAGCATATTTCTACAACTTTACTAGGTATGTCTTCATGTAGTATACCTAAATCATATTAGAGCTTTTGTATCATCTATTCATACTAGAAATTAATTTTTTTGTCCGTGTTTTTCAAGTCACAATATATTCTATATATTTTCAATAATTAAGTCTCTGTATACAGCTACATATGTCATATTCTTAATTTTTTCATTCACTTTCATGTTTTCAAACTCGTTTGATTCCCCGTCTTCACCCTCTATACACGTAATTTTTTATCATACTCCATTTTCAATCAACTGTACCGTCTTCTATTCCTTAGATTTACTACTCAACCTGTTTGAATATTTAATTAATAGTATGTATGTTTTCTTCTCTATCAACCCATGAAGCCGCCTTTTATTAGATTTGCTGTTTTCTCAACGAGTTCACAACGTCTTCATTCTGTACCTACCTACTCGCCTATGCATAGAACTTTTCTATCATGAACACTTGAAATAAATTTTCCATCGCGTATTTCATAGTTAGACACAATTCCCTTGATACATCTCTATCCCATATATTTTCGATAATCAAGCAAGCCTCTGTATATATTCATGCACATATGTCACATCCTTAATTTTTCTAATGACTTTTCATTCTCCTCTTCACTCTTTATATAGGTATTATGCTAACAAAATAAAAGTGTTCAAAATTTGTTCTTACCAATCAACCATATGGAGAGAACTCCTCAAAAGCAGAGCTTGTGCGAACAAGGAAGATCCGGGAACTAGGCTAATGAACAAGTGGATTCCGAACCACTTTAGCTCAGTGGCATGCGGTACGGATTGAACTCAAATCACCTCTGGGTGAGAGGCAAACGCTCCAATACCACAACCACTTTCCTATATATTTTACTTAATCAGTGTATATATTTTGTTCTCACCTCAACCCCAATTATACCTTTCATTTGCAAGTTCACTGTGATTAAAGAAAATTTTACATTGGCTTCGATTTTCAAATGACCCTCTATATGCATGTCTCATCGTGCGAGAGATCAAAACATGTTTTTCATTTCTTCAAATTTACTCTACATTTTCAATCCATTTGATTTCAGTTAACCTTCGTATATTTCTTAGAAGTTGTCTTGTTTTTCAATATAGGCATTTGACCCTAATCAATGGCACTTCAACCCCAATTAGACCTTTCATATACCATTTTACCGTGAAATCACGATGTCTTCATATTCAATTCACCCGTATACCTATTTCTTGAAAAGCAGTCGTTTGTATTTTTATAATTGACTCTAGTCATGTACTGAATATTTTGTTCGATCATATGTTCCTTTTTGCAATTCGATCGATTTTCTGTTCACCTTGTACTATTTGATATTTTCTTGACTACATTACGAAGTATAATTTTCATTTGATTTTCTTTTCACTCTGTATTATCTGATATTTTCTTGAATCAATTCCCAAATATTATTTTCAACAAACTCCATGAATAAACTCTTCCGGTCTTCAAATCTCATACGCATATTTCTTCGTAGGTATTCTAATTATAACCACACCGCCACACCTGTTTCGACAAGAAATTTTGTCGACGTATGCCTTCCATTGCATGAGAGTGTGACAAATGAGTATTATTGCCGCGAAGCAAAAATTATTATGTGGTTTGATCTCTCGCTCGATGAGACATGCATATATATGGGCCGCCGTTAGTGTCAAAAGTAGTTGTTCTTATATATTTTATATTTACTCAAATATATTTGTTGATGACCATATATTTATTAGTTGACACCAATATATATTGAAACCTAACAAATATTTCCATTTTAGCGTTCATTCATTCATAAATATATCGTCAATGCATATTAGCAGTGAAGAGCAATATATTTATTACTTGTTACCAATCCATATATAAAAATGAGCTTTTGAGTACCACCACTAGATAGCGCCATGTAACCGATTCATACCATTTCTTCGCAACGCGTCCGCTATGTTGAAAATAATCGAAAGATTGTTCGAGTTTTCATCATTGCATATCTCCAAAGAGTATGAATGCAATGCATATCAACATAACAGGTTTGCAAAACAAATTATATTCCAAAACATGATGTGAGCGCCACCTAGTGGTGGTAATCGAAAGCTCATTTTTATATATGGATTGGTAACAAGTAATAAATATATTGCTCTTCACTGCTAATATGCATTGACGATATATTTATGAATGAATGAACGCTAAAATGGAAACATTTGTTCAATTTCAATATATATTGGTCTCAACTAATAAATATATGGTCATCAACAAATATATTTGAGTAAAAATAAAATATATGAGAACAACTACTTTTGACACTAACGGCGCCCCATACATATAGAGGGTCATTTGAAAATCGAAGCCAATGTAAAATTTTCTTTAATCACAGTGAACTTGCAAATGAAAGGTATAATTGGGGTTGAAGTGAGAACAAAATATATACACTGATTAAGTAAAATATATAGGGAAGTGGTTGTGGTGTTGGAGCGTTTGCCCTCACCCAGGTGATTTGGGTTCAATCCGTACCGCATGCCACTGAGCTAAAATGGTTCGGAATTCACTTGTTCATTAGCTCTAGGTCCCGGATCTTCCTTGTTCGCACAAGCTCTGTTTTTGAGGAGTTCTCTCCGAAAACATGGTTGATTGTTAAGAACAAATTTTGAACACTTTTATTTTGTTAGCATAATACCTATATACAGGCCGTTTCTTTTATCATGTGGTAACATTACTATATTCTAAACCGTAATAGATACAAAGACGATTAAATGGGAAAAAACGTAACTATTGTGGTGAGCAGTAAATTGGTCATAGAAAATTTACGGGGATTCTCGCCCTTCCCAACTTATACAGGGAAAACTGAAAATGCTGTTTTCGGATTTTTACGAATAGAATGGATATTTCAGAAAATATAAAAAAATTAAAGAGGAAAGTTTTATTGTATTCAAAATGTACTATCAATATTTGTGATGAAATAGACAGGTCCGTATTTGAAAAAATAGTTGAAGGTGGCCGTGTTGACACGAAACGTTTAATTAAAAATTTATCATTACGTAGTTCTAGTACATTTTGAATACAATAAAACTTTCCTTTTTCATTTCTTTATATTTTCTGAAATAACCATTCAATTCTTAAAAAACCGAAAACAGCATTTTTAGTTTTCCCTATATAAGTCGGGAAGGGCGAGAGTCCCCGTAGATTTTCTCTGACCAATGTTCTAATCACCACAATAGTTACATTTTTTCCCATTTAATCGTCTTTGTATCTATTACAGTTTAGAATATAGCAATGTTACCACATGATAAAAGAAACGGCCTGTATAGAGTGAAGAGGAGACTGAAAAATTCGAATACCTACATGAAAAGTGATTACAAAAAAAGGATTTCTATGAAATGACATATGTGCATGAATATATACAGAGGCTTGCTTGATTATCGAAAATGTATGGTATAAGGATGTATAAATTGAATTGTGTCTAACTATGAAATACACGATCGAAAATTTAATTAAAGTGTTCATGATAGAAAAGTTCTATGCATAGGCGAGTGGGTAGGTACAGAATGAAGACGTCGTGAACTCGTTGAGAAAACAGCAAATCAAATAAAAGGCTTTATGGGTTGATATGAGAAGAAAACATACACACTATTAATTAAATATTCAAACAGATTGAGAAGTAAATCTAAGAAATAGAAGACTGTACAGTTGGTTGAAAATGGGGTATGATAAAAAGTTACGTGTATAGAGGGTGAAGATGGGGAATCAAACGAGTTTGAAAACATGAAAGTGAATGAAAAAATTAAGAATATGACATATGTAGCTGTATACAGAGGCTTAATTATTGAAAATATATAGAATATATTGTGACTCGAAAAACACGGAATCAAAAATTAATTTCTAGTATGAATAGATGATACAAAAGTTCTAATATGATTTAGGTATACTACATGAAGACATACCTAGTAAAGTTGGAGAAAAATGCTGAATAATAGGCCGTAATGGGTTGATATAAGAAAAAACATACACTCACTATCATACATAATTTTTATAGAGAGTGAGTTGTAAATCTGAGAAATTGAAGACCCACCCCTACGTGCAACCCTCAGAAGTCAAAGACTTGTGCGAGCTATAGGAAGACACGTAGCCCTTACCTTACTGGTAGCAAAGCTGTTTCGAACTCATGCTCTTTGGCTTATGAAGCGACAACTTAACCCGCATTCTAATAATAAGGTATATACAGGGAGAAATGAATTATCATAAATTTTCAAATCTATAATATACATGAAGAAATATAATATCGACTGAATGTTCTATAGATGATGAAAAAATAAGGTACACCAAAATTTTTAAGTGAAATGTGTCATTTTGGTATATATTTAAATCATCAGCCTGAAAAACTGTTCCCGGGGGTACACCATGAAAATGCTATGAAAATTGAACCTTGAGTCACACTACAAGTAAAATTCATATCAATTAAAATATTGTGTTGACCACTGTTAAAACAAAATTTGTAAAATTTGTTTTTACGAATCACCTAGGTTTTTTGGAGACAACCCCTGAAGAGCAGAGCTGATGCGAGCAAGGGAGATCCGGGACCTACAGCTTACGTACAAATGGATACCGAACCACTTTATTTCAGTGGCAGGTGTAACGGATATCTCGTTTTCGGCATATCATGATTGAACAATTTGATCTGAATATAGTTAAATCATTAAACTGCTTCGCCACATTTTCCTTTTCTTCACAAAATCGAATATCTCAACTTAATTCTTTAACACGTCTCTCAAATTCCTCTAGTTTACGTCTGAATATGAAAACGAAATCAAAAAACAGATGACATACGCAAAACGTTCACATACATGCTACCACTGTCGAAATTCGATCATTTTCCCAATCTTCAATAAAAGTTTTGTTGTTGATTACCCGCACACCGTTGTACCTTCAATAATTACGAAGTTGACCTCCTATAACCTTTTGGCTTAGAAAAATATGTTCCTTGAACGTATATGTTTCTTGACATCGAGACGAATCCATAGATGACAAAATTATCGAAATCGGACGACTGGAAGTGGAAATCGAAAGTAGCCATCTTACTGCAGATTTGGACTCTCCTCGATGTGGGAAATTCGAATTCAACATTAGTTTTTCTTCTATCTCAATTCTTACAAACCGGAAAAGCTTATTTATCGATGATTTGTAGAGATCCGAAACTTCACATATATTTCTTGATGACATTATCGTCATACGTTGAAACGCTAGACTCCCATTGAACCGACATGTTTTTTTTATATGATATATTTTGAGGCACCCTGTATTGGGATCGCACGTTTAAACGCTAGACCACCTTTAAACTGTCAAGTTTTTTTTCCTGAAACGATGAATTTTGAGACACTGTATTGGGATCGCACATTGAAACGCTAGACCCCCGTTGAACCATCATGATTTGTTTTCTTATATGCTGTATTTTGAGGCACCCTGTATACGTTTCTCATTTGGATCACACGTTGAAACGCGATACCTCCGCTAAAACACCTTGTTTTTTCTCATATGCTGTATTTTGACGCACCCTGTATACGTTCCTAATTGAGATCGCACGTTGAAACGCTAGACACCCGTTGAACTACCATATTTTTTTTCTCGAACGAAGTATTTTGAGACATTCTATTATTTGTTTTTCTCTTAAACAATACATTTTGCGACTCCCTGTATACATTTCATGCCAAATTTTCCACCGAGAATACTCATTTACCACCGTGGTATTTCATTTGACGAGCAGTCGCCATGTTTTTTTCTTAAAGGCTTTATTTTGAGAGAGGCCCTGTTGTTTTTCCTCTTCCAACACGTTAATGAGACACCCTCTATTCGGTAAGAAGTCTCATATTATTTTTCCTACTTTTCGAAACATCATTATTATTATCACACTTTAAAACTCGGAATATTCCATCTACAATCATTATTGTTCGTATATTATTCAAATCGCACTCGGGACTGCATAAACGCAAAACGAAAACTTTTGAATCCCTCATATCCCCAATGATACGTTTTTCCTTTGGTCCATTTTCCCACCTTACATTCGACAAATGACAAAGGCAGCCATGTTTTTTCTCTTAAATGTCGGTACACCCGGTATAGCACGGTGACAAGCAGCAGCCATGTTTTTTTTCCTCTTAAATGGTGTTTTTTGAGACGCCTTGTACAACCATTTTCAGAGACACCCTGTTGTTTTTCCTCTTCCAACACGTTAACGAGACACCCTCTATACGTTAAGAACTACCATGTTTTTTTTCCTACTTTTCGAAACATCATTATTATTATCACACTTTAAAACTCGGAATATTCCATCTACAATCATTATTGTTCGTATATTATTCAAATCGCACTCGGGACTGCATAGACGACCTGTAAACGCAAAACGAAAACGTTAGAATTCCTCACATCCCTTTTGTTTTCCCTCTTAAATGATATGTTGGTACACCCTATACAAAATATTTTTGACATATCTTTCATGTATGGAGAAGTATAACCATAAACGTGTCTAATATGACACGAATAGTTGACCTTGAAATAGGTCATTGACTCCCTCCTCCCAAAGCTCTCTCATTATATCTCTACTTTTTTTAAATTTTTTCGTTCACGATCGCGAGGGTCACTGACCCGTTCGTAAACTACAGAACCCGGATTGTTGGTCTGTGAGATCAGGTGATCTATTTTGATTCGGTTAGTAGGTTCCGAAAAGCCTTTTTGAGTTATCGAATTGAAGTTGAAAATAAAGTTTCTTCCGATGCGATGGAATGAAAAAACGTTTGACTTTTTAATGACTTCTTGCCTCTTTCAATTTTGCTCAATATATCATCACATTTTTCTTCGTCATAAGACCTCCGATCAAATAACACAACCTAGATGAGTGACTCGCCGCACGCGCATTAAAATTTGTGTGTAAGGAACATCTTCCCCCAACGGCACTGTCCTGCCTTGTTAACAGAAATATTGAGGTTTAATAAAATAGAAATAATGGAAACCCAATATGGAATGGAAACTTGAAATTATGATGGAATGATCTCCACAGGATTTTGAGAACAGCCGATGCTCTAATTGACATGTTATTTGATAATGCATTCATTTTACTCTTTTCCAATTCGGTTTCCCTTTCTCGATAGTTGCGATACTGGTAGCATACTTATCAAATGATATTATATTTGCATATCTATGAAATGACATTTTTTGATTTCCAGCTTCAAATGGTCTTTTACACATTTCACAATGCTATTGCTTAATAATCAAAACTAACGATAGTTTTGATAGTTCTACAAATAAACTCAGAAATTGCCGTTTATTCACGAAAAAAACAATCCAAAAAGCCAAATACGAAAAAAAAACAGGGATGTTTTGTTGTTGTTCTGTCATATTTGACATTCGATATTCCAAATGCAGTGTTGCCGTACTGACCAGACTATATCGACAACGAAGAATCTCCGTTCGGCGATGGAAATACTATCGTTTTTACATGCTCCCAACAAGCTGCAATGAACGTTTCAATTGCCTTCTTATTGCTATATATTTCATCCAAGACAGTATTTTTTGGTCTTCGTTGCCATGAATATACCCGACAGATATCAAAATCTAGCCGACGTGCTTGTTGTATCCTCAAAAAACTTGGTAATGATGTCATGATTTGAGGAATAACATTATGGAAAAATGTTCTATTTAAGTATTACTCATCTAGGTTCTGTTACTTGATCGGAGCATAAGACAGTGTAAACAAACATACCGGTGGTTAATATGAAAACGAACAGCATTCAATATTTCTGGAACTAATGACACTATGAAAATTTGGCGAAACACAAATAAGGCCACTGTTGTTGTTGTATTTCATTCAACCTTCTCACCTCCAATGCACCTATCACTAAAATGTTGAATAGCAACTCCCACTTATTTCGCCATTTTTGAAATTATGTAATTCTAGATGAGTGTGCATCTATTTTGATTTTGTGTTTAAAAATTAAATTACGTAACCTCGCGATTGTATAGAATATTCAAATTATAAAATGATTCACCGAATAAAAATAATGCAAGTTTTTACGAGGTTTCACAACCACAGCCATCTCCTAAAAACAATGATAATGAAAGTAGTGATTTACTGGAATTCCTAACCTAAACTCACCTTACTTAATCAAATTATGAATTATTCAAAATAGTTTCTATTGTTTTGTAAGCACAAGTACATCCGATATTCAAACTGTTCGCGGACCTTTGGAAGGTCTATATTGAATTAGTCCTACATTATTGTTTAATCCTTTGTTTGAGTTCGTCTGTTGAGTCTGGTTCGATTTTGAATACAACACATTTGTCCCCAGAGAAAGAAATTCGAAAGTGTCAGATCTGGTGACCTAGATGGCCATTCAATAGGTCCTCTCTTTCCAATCCGCTGCTCCAGACAATGATTATCCAACCACTCTCTGACTGGACGTACATAATGAGGGGGTGTTCCGTCCTGCTGAAAGTGCAGCAACACTTCAGGTAAACGAAGATTACCATCGATATCCCTTTGATTTTCCTATACGAGGCTATATCGTCGGCTTAGAGCAAGAAGTCATTAAATGACAAGAAATCACAAAGTGAAGTAAATGTCACTACGTCTTTTAATACGCTCTAGTACAGAAGTCATCAACAACGTATGTCATTCATATGACTATAATTTTTTGTATTGTCCTCGATCCGCAATTTGACAGATAATATAACATTTCAAAAATCATTATTTTGAAATAATCATTTTGTTAGATAGTGACTTCTTGCACTAAGCCGACGATATGCTCCTGTCTTACATTTCCGTATAAATGGCACCAGTTTCCATCAATCCAATCAATTTGCTTTGATATAACTTTTTCATACTGATTAGTGATCGCATTATCAGCAACTGAGATAGCTAGGTTTGTTGGGTCCTCTTCTTTCACCTTAAGAAATTAGGACTATGGCCTTTGGATTCGTGTTCAGGAGACAAAAGAACGTGAATGTTTTTATTTCAAGGCAGAGCCCGATAAACACAATCACAATCTCATTGCCAACATTTCATAAACAAAAATACCAGATATTTAATGTTCAACAATGAAATTCAAAAAATTTGTTCACCTTTCGAAGGATGACTTTTTATGGTAAAAAGTTTTGAAACCAAGTAGATATGGGCGTGTGTGGTGGTTGGATTAAAAAAAAAAATTTTGTGTATTTTCAATAACAGATATTCAATCTGTCAAAAGGTATTTCACAAAAAGATGGGCTAATATTTTCGAGAATAGTCGTGACCGCCAAAAATTTCATTTGGTTTTTTGTTCAGAACAAACTACGTAAGTTGCAAAAACATTTTTGTGAGATTCGGATGCTCACTCTTATCGAAGATTTACCATATTCTCAAGTAGTGCTTCGTAATCTATAAATTAATGTTCCAAAAGACTGAAACTTGAAACTCACTTTGTATTGTTTTTGAATATATTTTATTGAAGATCAGAAACATTGATTGTTTCGGAAGACAATTGAAAAAATGTTCTGGGAATTCAATTTCAATTGATAAAACAGCCTCAGCGAACGAGGCTAATGGTAGCGGTGTAAAAGTTTTTTCAATTGCTCATATCCAGAAAGTAATGCCCCCATCATATAATTAGACCTCATTTTCTCTTGACCTTTTCAACTCATAAGTTATCACCCTTCTGCATATCCCAACACTTCTCGCCTGTCTTGCTCATTTCATTGAGTGACTGAGTGAGTTAACTTCATTAGATGAACAACTATTCTGTGATTAATCGATACTGCTAATAACTCAGTTATTAACAAGCTTTCATAGATGTATAGTGAAACAGTATTAAATTTATTATGTGCATTATAATCGTAAATTTTCTTTAGTATATCATTTTTGACGTGATACATATTTTGTTGAATGTTATTTCTTGAATCGTATGTATTTCTGCACATTTTTTCATTCCAAATCTCTTATTCTTATGTTTACTTCACATGTCGTTCAAACGTTTTCGATGGTTTCAATTGATTGGCACTTGCTCTGAAAATGTGTTTTTTATACGTAATTTTGATAATTATTCAACTAACCCCCGCCCCCATCTCTCCTGTCCCTTCTCTTCATATATACGGGGGGTTCCATATAAACCTGGATATCTGGAAAATGAAAGAGGATATCCTTATTTCGTGAAAGCATATCATAGGGTCCTCTTATTTACGTAGGGATCCATCACTAGACGTCATCCGTTTAAGCGTCACGACACCGACGCCAATTTTTTTATATGGCAATCCAAATTTTTCAATGCTATTTTAGATTCTGCATCAAATTCTGAACTCAGCCATATAACATACTTGTAGTTTCCCTTGAATACTGATGAAAAAAGGCAATTTTAATGCATATCATAAAGAGGGCCATGAATGAGTAAAACTAAAAAGCAATAACACAAGTTTGATAAAATTCTATCACACATAATTGCATTGCCTGTTCAGTTGTGTGTTTCTGTAAAATCGCATATATTCGATACAAACTAAAATAAATGTTTCAAATTAACAAAAATATTTTACTGTGACCAAAACTCGATGATAGAAACGAAAAAATTGTGAACAAGAATTTGTTCAGTAAGTGTTTCAAACTTTGCTTCATTTAGAGTACACATATTTTGTATCTTTTGATTATTTCTCGATTCGTAACAGTTGAAAGTGTCGCTCAGGATATGGAAGCACACACATTTGTGATACTATTTTTTAGATCCTCTGCATTTTGTGGACGTCGCATATAAACTATATAGTTTTCAATATATCCCTCCAAAAAGAAATCCAGTGGAGTCATATCTGGACTTCGAGCTGGCCATGGTGTTGGGCAGTGTCATCCACATATTGGGTAAGTATTCCATTATTATGCGGAGGTGCCCCATCTTGCTGAAACCACATATTTGGTCGAGCTGGTATTGATGAATTCTCTTCTGCATTTGGCAACACATGTTGGAGGAAAAGCAAGTACGTCTCTTCACTGAGAATTCTTTCGAAAAAATGAGGCCCTATTATCAAATAACCATCGATGATTCCGCACCAAATATTAACCCCCACACAGACTGATGTTTTGTTTCTTGAGTCTAATGAGGGTTCAGGTCAGACCAACAGTGACAATTATGTTTGTTTATTATACCGTTATTATGGAAACAGCTTTCATCATCCATAATATTTTGTTCGGAAATTGATTATTATCATGAATACGGGTGGACACCCTTGCAATAAAGTTCAATTTCCTATCAGCCTCTCCTAAATATTGGAATAGATTATATTTATGAAAAATGAGACATAAAGATCAATACCTGGCTGTAGTCTTTGAACTAGATGAATTTTGTCGGGATGGAATTTGTTTTTTTGATTAAATACGTTGTACCTATTGATGATTTTGAAATATCACAATCCATTGCTACTTCTATGGTCAATTCCATTTGACCTAGCGCTGCAAGAGTGTGGTTCTCAACTGTGGCCTTTTTTTGTTTTTTTTTTTCGCTTGTGCTAAAGATTTGGCAAGCTATTGAATGTATATTTGACGGTTATCTTCTGTGGGAATACCGATTAGCGTATATTCGCACTGCTTCTTTTGCATTCCTTCTTGCTTTGCCACAAATACATATCATACCCAACGTTTCTGCATTATGAATTTTTTTATTTTACGAAAAATCTGCACAACACTGAATACACTTCCGTATCTGACAGGTTTTCTAACAGATCGACGACTACTTGTATCATTGCACTTATTTTGAGGCTTTCATAATATGCAAAGTTGCTGTGGTGCATCAGTATTCAAGGAGAACTATGAGTGTGCTATATGGCTGAATTCAGAATTTTATGCAGAATCGCATGAGGCATTTTGTTCTATCTAGACAGTATCAAAATAATACTTTTGATAATGTCCACGTGCCGTGTTTTAGACTTCTTGGTTATCATCAGTGCCATGTGTACATATTTCATACCTAATATTTAATTTGGGAAAGAAAAAGAAGATGTTTGCAAATATCTTTCAATCAACATCAACAAGTGAAATTTACAAAACAAATGTAAAGAAAACGTAACACGGCTCCTCAATATTTCCTATTTCAAAAATCTACCATTTTGGTTGAATCGGAAAAATGCAAATAACCTATAATTTTCTAAACAAAACCTGTTGCAAAACTAAATTTTAACGTTTTGGTAAAAATCTTATCTTGGTTGATCCAACATAGTAGTTATTCAACAACAGATAAATATTTATAATTAATTCATTTCTTTATCTAATAGCAAAGCTCATTATTACACGAGTCATCAAAATGACAATTATATCAAGATACAGTGGCCATGTAGATTTGGTAGTCAAATTAAAATAAAATATAAACATGTTACAAATTTCAGTGAAACGTAGATATAAATAAAAGCACAGTGAATATATGAGAAACACATTGTAAATTATTAACTGATTATAAATAAAAATGGAATTTCAACTTTAATAAATGTTTTAGGGCCGGTTTTTCAATGTGAGTTAAGGGTCTCGGTTAGCTGGCTGACGGGTAATGGGTCCCTGTGATCGATTTGTGATGCGAGATCTCGGGAACAAATGGTAAGGAGTTGAACGTTTCCATCATGCTGAATCTCATCATATGCATTAGATACCTTTGAAGCCCCGAAACAATTTTCTACAATAACAAACGACTTATCATAGGTATATTTTAATCACCTACAATTATCACTTTATCATCGTGATGACTTTGAACTACTGTGCTCACATCATTCAAATCACCAGTTGAATCATCGTCATAACACAGATGAATTTAATTAAGTCTCCTTGACCTCAATCTTGACCCATAAATCTTCTAATATTCCATTGGTGCACAGCGTTACATCAGAGCAAGATAGATACTCAATAGAACTATCTGTTTTACCACCAGTACCAAGAATTATGTACTTCCGAGTCGAGTTTATATGATAAAATACAAATAACATCTACTTTCGTGTGAGGTGCAGATACAAAAATTCTTCAGTCTTTGACCTGAGTCCTCTCAAGTTTTAACAATATCAAGATTACTTTTTAAAATTTAGATGCAATATATCAGATATTTTGATCAATACTGGCGAATTTTGCATTCGGAGTAAAGTTGTTTGGGTTTAGAAGGAACAAGTACTCCGTCTTGGGTCACTTGTTCTATGATGGATTCTTCCACATGGATTTCCATGATTCGACATTCTTCGAATGATTTTCCATTAAGGAATTGTAGTGGTGGATGCAATTGTCCTCGAGTTAAAAATTATCCGGGTATTGATAGGTGTTTTCCAATAGTGAACAGTCTTCTATCTCGACTGGGCATTTTGATCATTCTGTTCCACATAAGGGAATATATTTTGTGATTTTGGATAATGGGATACAGTTGATGAGAATCAATGGCCTTAGGTTTTATGCAAAAACAATTTATTATTGAGAAAACTTATTTGTGTCCATAACAATGAATGATATGCGAGCGTACTTTTGAAATACAATACAATATTATTTTATTCGTCCTTTATAATCTAATACGTGATACAGGATAGGTCACAATGATCAGGTAGACCAATATGTCAATGTGCAAATGACAAAATCAAAATCAGAAGATAATGTTCAGAGGTTCAATGATGAACAGTTACGGAGCAACAGAGTTGTGACATAGAAATATCGGAGGACGATGACGAACATCGGGACCTCGCGTGTATACAACCGTGATAACCTTGACTGCACTGATGAGGTACGATATTCCGAAACCGGTCTGTAGTTGGCTCTCCGTTTCAATCAGGCAAAGTCCTGCTGTTTGTTTCAGAGAGCTCTCGCAAAGTTGTTCCTTCAAAGTAAGGATCTTTGCACATATGTCTGACAGGTATAATTTAATATCTGTCGAGGTATCAGCCAGAGAAGTAGTTGTTTTCTGTTGGACATATGCCATACATACTATACAAAGTTATAGTCACTTCTTAAAGGATTGAAATCGACTGTTTTACAGTCACTGGAACATTATTTGCTCCTTGAAACAAGTATATCATGGAATACGTCCCTTATATACTCTGAATAACAATGTATATACATGCACACACCACACACTCCTACACATATATAAATTCAAACACATTTACACATACACCCACATAACATCTAATATCATAACGTCACAAGAATATACATATAGGTAAAATATAAAAAGAGGTTACAGATATAAAAATATAAAATAACCAAAAGACGCAAACCCAAGTAAAATGATGAGTGAAATTTTTTGTTCATCTGAAATTGAGGTATTCCGTGGTGGTGTAGAAACTGTGGTTCGTTAAAAATAACCTGAGTTTTTTTTAATAACTTTAAATGCTTCGCATCTTTGATGTCAGAAGGTAGGAGGTTGAATAATTTTTGCTCCTGCTAGTGAAGGAGTTTTTTCATATAAGCTTGTTGTGTGTTTTTCGATTTTAATTGAATGAGTATTTCTGGTTGGATATTGATGTATGTCCGAGTTTTTTGCTGAATCTCTCAAATTGCGTTCAATAGGTGTAGCAAATTCAGCCGTATGTATATACACAGTTAAGATATGGTATTGGCAAAAATTTGATCTTCATGAATCTAATCTCTCAATACTGAATATCAGCCTCATAACCCTTTTCTGAGCCACAAACACTCCATTGATTTCGGAGGTGCCCCCCACACAGGATTATATTGTAAGAGAAATGAAAGTGAATGAAAGCGTTGTGAACATTTAAAAAAATTGATCGATCAAGTTCATTCTCCAACTGGATGTTTCCAGCTCAATCCTTGATCTAATCTAGGAATATTGTGGTATCTACGAGTTTTTCTACCAAAAAATTGCATGAGAATAGTTTTTCTGCCGTTAACCACTAATCAATTAGTTCTGCACCAGGATGTGAACTAGTCTGCTATCGCTGAAAGTTTTATCTGTAGATCGGATGGGTTATCAGCTTCTTCAGCTATGGTTTTGTCGTCAGCAAATAGTACTAAACATTCACATCTTATATGAAATGGCATATCATTAGTGAAAAGAAGAAATAATAGTGGTCCCAGAACTGATCCCTGTGGGACTTCTAGGCCCATTTGTTACAAAACTGATTTGCTATTCCTCAGTTCTACTATAGTATTCTTCTGGAGCTCATGAATGACATAATCCACGAAGGGAAATTGCCACGGATACCTATGGAGTACAGTTTTTCTTCAATGAATCTGAAGTTAATTGAGTTAGACGCTTCACTGATCGAAAAATAATGCTTCTACATTCTACATACTAATTTGGAACGCTATTCTCGTCGTTTATTTTCTGGTAGTAATTCATCAGTTCTCAAATTTCAAAATAAGAAATTATTGAATTATGTAAGATATTGAGTTTCGAGAACATGATGCCGTCTTCAATAATGTCTATGAAGGTTATCACACTTCAGCAGTCCAGGTTCATTTTTGTTGTTGTCCTTTGAAAAATAAGATCATTATTGATAATTTCGATCCTTCGGATAACTGTCGCTTGGAACCTCTCTCAATCTTTTTGAAATTTCTTCTTGTTTGCACTTAAAACATTCTGATTGATTTATTATAATGATTGATCAATGATGATCTGGCGCAGACTGTTGAAAGCTTCTGGGGATTTTTTTTGGGCGATTGGGGTAACGGAAGTTTCTTTTCCTACGAGAGTGCGGAAAAGTAACTTTTCCACACGATTTTTCATTTTGAGAGTTGTACTTCTACGTACGATTTCAGAATCATGCGGAGTAGTTACTTTTCCGCATTAGTGCTGCTGAAAAGTTACTTTTTCGCACGATTTTTGTATTGTTGACAATTTAGGACTAACTGAATGATCTATGTATCTTTTCTGTCTTATGTGTCATTTTATAGCATTATTATAAAATCATGTTTATTAAAAACATTTCTTTTTCATAAATAAGATGGACAAAAACAATCGTAGGAAAAACAGTGTACTTAACTCTTGCGGAAAATGTCTTTTTTCTACAAACGTCAAAAAATTACAAGGTTCGCGCATTGACAACAATATGCGAAGTGACCCTTTCTTTCATTTTCCTTCGTTACCATGACACCGTGCGCGAAGTAGTGTGCGAAATACTTACTTCGCATACTGCATGTAAACTATATGGGAATTTTATATTTTATCCTTTATGTTCCTCAATCAAGCAAAAATCCAAGAAATCATTTATTCATTAATGTATAACAATAATTAAGGCTTTCAAATTGTGAGAAAATTGTATACTACCTAATTTTATTTATTATTTACAATGTTAACATTAATGGTGCAGCCAGTGCACGAACCAATATTTATTTCCATAGTTACAGTAATTACTTGTTTTGGAAAAATAGTTTAAGCCAGTTCAATACTATTTTTCATATTAAGCTAAGCATATTACTTATTTTAGAACAATATTTTTGACGTTTGTAGAAAAAATTTTGTTTGCATCTCATGCGTGAAATACTTTGGTGATCTCGACTTTTTTTTTAACTCGGCTGCGCCTCGTTAAAAAAATTCAGTTCCCGATCATCAAAGTAGCATTTCGCGCACTAGATACAAAAATAACTATTTTGCCCTTGACGGCTTGCCCGAACTCCGCGTCGTTCGTGCAACTGCCGTCGCGCACTTGTTAGGTAAATAGCTATTCCACGTCTCTGGAAAGACACTGTTCATCAAACAGATATTGATAATTCGGGCAATGAATTGGATAATTATAGGGCAACACATTGAAATGATGTTCATATTAGATTTTAGTGAGTGTAAAGTTTTTTGTACGTCAAATTCTGTAATAGTTGTGAATTGGAGTCAAGTTCTTCCATATTTTATTTGTACTTTTCACTCACACTCACAGAATAGGCTTTTTTTTTATTTCGGTAGGCTTCATTGGTATAAGTTTTGTAATAGTTATAGCGGTTATCACTTCCCGATCTCTTTCATTTGGCTCGTGCTCTGATCCTCAGCTTCAAAAAAATTTTATATGACTGGTAATCCAAGGTGCAGGTTTTTTAGTTACACGTATCGATTTTGAGGGGGCATTTAAATTGAGTCTATTTTCATTCAGAGAATTGGCTTTATCATTAACATTCGTCATATCACATAAATTGAAAAATGGTACGTATAATGCAGAGATTCAAGTAGAAGTCATCTAAATTAACGCAAAGCTACGAATTGTTCTGAATGAACATTCAGATTTATTTTTTCCCCGGTCCAGTTCCACGTAAATAAATTCGTTATCTGATAAATACGGAACTGGTACTACTTTCGTGATACTCACAATATGTTGGCTGTGAGTGGTAATGATAAGATCAATGAGACTTGCTTCATAAGATCGATGTTCAGGTCCCCCAAATAGATAATTTCATCATATTCAGGAACAAACACCAACGACAGATTTTCATTTAATCAATTTTGAAACTCACCCAAAGTTGTTCTATTTCACCAAAAGCAGGAACATCTGCAAGACGTATATTTTGTCGATTATAGCGGATAGAGCTATGCCGCCCCCACGTCCATTCCTACGATCTTTCCTTGCCCTATTTCAGTCCTCAATTCGACAAGCATCACTGTCAACTTGTGCATTGGGCCAGGTTTCGCTCAATCTTAAAACATTGGACCATTATATTACTCAAAACAAATTTGTTTTTCACATGAACATAGCAGAATAGAACAGATTCTTGGATCTGAGTTTTTTTTGTTATTGGCAATGCCGTCTCGTACCGCTTGTGATAGCGGTATCATACTGTTTGTGAACACAGTCTTAGTTGTTTGTGATGACAGCTGTTTTTTTTTTTTGCGATACTAATTCCACACTGTGGCGAAGATAGTGATGCCAGTTTTCGTCATTGCCCAAACATTAGCGAAATGTTTAGACACGAAATGGGTGACCAGATGTATGATACGGTATTTTATTTCAGGTGATTTAGAAATTCAAGAGAATTTAGTACCGGTTGCAGAGGAACCGGTGCCGGGAGCCGAACCTGATCCTTTGAATATGGAGTATTTATCGGTTCTGGGAGATGATATTGTCCCTAGTAAAGTGTCTGGAGCACCATTGCAATGTGATATTGCGGGTCGGTGGTGTCATGTATTGAAAAATGGTCTCAAAGCTGACATCAGGAAAGAACTGATGGCAAAATATCCTCCACCGGAAAATTGTGTTTTTCTAGGCCCTCCTCAACTCAACCCGGAGGTGAAGGCCGCGATCTCTGATTCAGTCGTGCGCAGAGATACGCGTTTGTCTCAACTTCAAGAACAAATTGGTGCTGGGGTTACAGCAATCGGCAACGTAATCAGTTCACTATTGAAAGACAAAGAGGGGGATAATAAGTTGCTTGTGGAGGCATTGAGCGACGCTGGACGACTTTTAGCAGAAGTCCATTATTCTGAATCATTGTCTCGGCGAGAACTTATAGCAATAAATGTAAATAAAGAGTTGAAAAAGACACTGAATGGCTTTTTGGAGGGGGGCTGGATGACCGTATAAAAGCGGCAAAATATCTGGAGCGTTCCAGTCGAGAACTGAAAGCTACAAAACAGGCCTTCAACAAACAAACAGTTCCTCCAAAACAGTTAAACTTCAAGAGTCCACCTCAGCCAATACAGGGAGTGCGCCAAGGTGGACAAAGTTTTCGTCAAGCTCCTCAAACTTCCCATTTCAACCAATATCGTCGGGCACCGGGTCAACGGCCAAGGAAACTAGAGAAACCCAGACTGACAAGGCGCCAGTATCACCCTTGAAGGTTGGTAAACCGGCAGGCAGACTTAGATATTTTGCTAGCAGATGGCACAAGTGTGTAAAAGATAAGCACATCATATCTTGGTTGACTGGTTACAGTATACCCTTTATCCGAACACCCAAGCAAACTATTGCACCTAAAGAACGGAAATGGTTATTTTCTGATTTTGTGCTGATTTAAAATTCGATAAAGGGTTTACTGGAGTCAGGTGCCATTGGCAAAGTTGATCCGTGCGAGGGTCAATTTTTGTCGAATATATTTCAGGTCGGAAAACCAGATGGCTCTTCTCGTCTAGTCTTGAATCTCAAACAACTCAACGAAGATGTTGAGTTGAACCATTTTAAGATGGAAAACCATAAAATTGTGGCTAGATTGATTAGACGTAACTATTACATGGCAAATTTAGATTTGGAGAATGCCTATCATTTAGTGCCAATTCAGGAATGCCATAGAAAATTTTTGAGGTTCAAATTTAACAACGCTTTGTACCAATACAATTGTTTACCATTTGGTTTGAATTGTGCGCCACGGGTGTTTACAAAATTGTTGAAACCCGTTATGTCTTACCTTAGAGAAAGATGTTACATTTCTGTCAAATATTTGGATGACATTTTATTGATTGGGAAGTCATTCACAGAGTGTGTAAAAAATGTTTCAGCAACTGTGACATTTCTGAAATATTTAGGCCTGATAATTAATGACAAGAAAAGTAATGTCAACCCAAACAGGGTTTGTAGATACTTGGGTTTTGTGTACAACTCAGCCAACATGACTATTAATCTTCCCGACGAAAAACGCTCTTATATAATGAAACTCTTGCAAAAATATTCAAATCGAAGTAACTGTAGGATAAGAGAATTTTCAAAATTTCTTGGGACCCTAGTTTCTTGCTGCACTGCAGTCAAATACGGCTTTCTTTATACCAAGTTGTTCGAGCGTGAAAAATATTTGGCTCTGCAAAAATCGAACGGGGATTTTGATGCAAACATGGATATCCCGAAATATCTGACTAGTGATTTCATTTGGTGGATTAATAACTTACCACGAGCTATCAACTGCATACGCTCAGACTCTTACGCCATTGAAATTTTCTCAAACTCCTCTACTACAGGGTGGGGCATTTATTGTGGGAAACCTGTACTCATGGCTTTTGGTCCGAGACCGAGAAAGAAAATCATAAAAATTTTCTCGAGTGCTTTGCGGATAAACTGTTAAATTGCAGTGTCCTATGTCGAGTGGACAACACAACGGCTTTAGCGTATATTAATCGGATGAGAAGCGTGCAATACCCAAAATTAAATAATCTTTCTCGAAAAATTTGGCAGTGGTGCGAAGAGCGGAACTTATTCATTTTCACTTCATATATACAATCCAAGGACAACACGTAGGCAGACAAAGCTTCTCGTCAGTTGCAAATTGAAATAGAATGGAGCCTTTCAGATTCGGCATTCGGAAAGATCGTTTCAAAATATGGCTCCCCTGAAGTTGATCTGTTTGCAAGTCGTATCAATACGAAATGTGAACAATTTGTAGCCTGGTTTAAAGATCCAGAGGCCATGGCGGTGGATGCTTTCACCCTGGATTGGAATGCAATTTATTTTTATGCGATTCCCCCATTTACCATGATTCTAAGGGTCATACAAAAAATTATTGAAAATAAAGCGGAAGGGATTGTTGTGGTCCCCTTATGGAAAGCTCAACCATGGTATCCGGTTTTTACGTCATTACTGAAATCAGAACCTATCATTTTTGAACCTAATATGGCTTTACTTTCTTTCGGCAGAACTCCCCATCCAATGTGGAACAAACTTTCCCTGTTGGCCGCCAGGTTATCCTCGAAGCACTCCGATTAAGACGGGTACCACAAGAATCTTTGGAGATCTGCATAGCATTTATATCTGATTCGACTTTAGCACAATACAATTGTGGTTTAAAATTATGGTGGGAGATTTGTTATTCCAAACAATTGGATCCATTTGTGGTTTCAGTTGTAAATGTTTTGGAGTTTCTAACCCATCAGTTCAATAAGGAAGTGTCATATAGCTCCCTTAATTTCTACAGATCGGCAATAATTGCTCAAATAACAGGGCCTGCCTTATCACAAGATTTTCTTATCAAACGATTTTTTAAAGGGGTTTATGGAAAAAGACCAGCACTTCCCAGGTATGAAAATACTTGGGATCCTGCAATTATTCTCAATTATATACGCAATTTGAATAATATTAGCATATCACTTGAACATCTTACACAAAATTTAGTTATTTTGTTAGCTCTTGCCACAGGACAACGGATCCAGACACTAGCCCTTATAGAAATCTCTCATTACTAGGAAAGATATAGAAATTAGAATTTCTCAGAAAATCAAAACGTCCAGTCGTACTAGACCTCAACCTATTCTGAAGTTGCCCTTCTTTAACGCTGATCCTAATGTATGTGTTGCAAAAACGCTAATATCATATTTAGAAAGAACAAGGGACTTGAGAGGGGATACTTGTAAATATTTGCTAATAACGGTCAAAAGACCATACCATGATGCTTCTACTCAAACCATTGGTAAAGGATTAAAAAAGTGTTTGTGCAAAGGGGTTTGGATACAAATATTTTCAAGCCGCATAGCACTCGTCATGCTTCCACTTCGGCTGCAGCCAGAAAAGGTGTTAGCTTTGACACAATCAGGCTAGCAGCAGGTTGGTCTAGAGAATCCAAAACATTTGCTATTTTCTACAATAGACCCTTGATGCCAAATGACAATTTTGTCAATGTCGTTTTAGTTTTTCCTGAAGTATATTAAGTACAATTATTATTAGTTTATTGTTTACAAAACATGGGTTACCAATAAATTTAAATATTGTTTGTAGTACATGTGATGCAACTTACTTTAAACAACTACACTTCTTATTTACGAGACGAGGCTGAATATAATCATAAGATCAAACGAACTTACCCAAGTGATGTTCGATCTTGATTATGTGAAGGCCTCGTCGAAGTACATAAGTCCCAACCCACCCCTTTCTTCATGGGCCCAATATTGAAGTTGCAATCATTACCTTTGAAATAGACTGAGGAACGTGGGAGTATGTATCGCGGTACTGGCATGAGCAGGGTTGTCAAGTTTAGCTTTGAAAATGTGTGGTTGATTCGGTGACAAGTGAGGGTACTACACATTTTATTTACTTCGACGAGGCCTTCACATAATCAAGATCGAACATCACTTGGTAAGTTCGTTTGATCTTGTGATTTTTATATTCTTTTATCCAAAAGTTTTTATCCCATAGGTTGTGGTAGCTTGTTTTTCGCCTCCGAGATTTACGAAATGGACATTGGGAGAAATATATTCAAGTCAGAGAATTTTCCTGATTTCAGTTTGGTATATTTTTTCATGCATTCTAATAAAAATTTTTTGTTCAACCGATGCATTTGTCCGCCTACTGTTTTTAGGTCTATCGATGATAGTATCAATCATTGTTGGTATAATTTATAATGCATATAATCAATAAATTATTTTCAACTATCACTTTTTGACAAACTGTTGTCCGTCGACCTTTGTAACAACCTCAAATAACACTAAATTGCGCTGTTGTCAAGTATTTTTGAAGATGCGAATGAAGACATTCGCAGGGATTTGCGAAGGATTCTTAAGAATTGCCGTTTCAGGAAGTATTCTCAAATAGACTATAAGCAACTCAGAATTGCGAATGATGTCAAGAATAGCGCCCCAGAATTTGCCAATTCAAGACTTGAATTCAAAATGTTGACCTCGTTTATTCATTTAATTTATATGTCCATGGAGTTAATATCTGAACTTTGAAAGTTGTCGTTGATACGGCGGAAGGGGTGAAATATTCCCAATTGAAACTTTTATATTTGACACATTTGAATAAAAAAACCGTTCACCCATGTCGATATATTTGCTTACATTGTTCCTTATTCAAAGAATATTCAATTGTCGTTGAAGTTCATGATTTGAAGGTTTCAGGTAATACTCTTTTCGAGCAATGGTTATTTTCTGATAAGAAATCCACTGTAGGGTATTCGACAGAATTTTTAGCGGTAATTTGAATGTTTGCCTTATTTTCAATGTCAGCTTCCTCAATTATGGTAATAAGTTCCGATACATATAAAACAAAAGTTTACAGTGCTCATTCCAATAGTAGAAGAAAAAATTTGTAAGTGATAAGACGATATGTATCCTTTCGTTCTAATTTTGGTAGTACTGCTATCAGTAGGAGAAGTGCCAGGAAAAGAAGACCATCGAGCACTCAAACTCATAGTGAGTGATCTTTGATACGAGTATGATAACAAACCTGTGAAACAATTTTGACGGCAATATTGGCCATTGGTTACCAGACGCAATTCGGACTTCGTTTCTGTGATTGAGTTCACAAACTGTAATAATGATTATTTCAAAGATTCATATTGTGCAAATGTGCAATTTGTGTCTGGTAACATATAGAGAATTTTATGATGACGATCATACTCAGTAGAATAACTACAATTCCACAATATTTTTATTGTGCAATGATTATGAGGAGTTTTGGCGACAGTCATGCTGGTGATTTTATTGTATTAACAAAAAAGAAAAGAAATATCAGTTGAACAATGGTTGAAAATATTTTAACACGACTCTAGGCTACACTGTTGTAATAAATTGCTAGGGTGTGACGATATCTTTGGTTCAATTTCAAACTTACACCAAAGCAAACAACCCCTTCCCAGTCGCCCACTATAGGAAGTATTTTTCTATATGAAGATTAAATTAAAGTATATGATGTTAATTATATTTTTGCTGCCACCAGACCTAGAGTATAGTTTTGAATCCGCTCTTGATCATCTAGATTTTAGCTCAGGGGATAGCCTTCCCAGAAGCCAGAATGCTCAACATTAAAATTCAGAGCTCTAATAGTTTTTTAAGTTCACCATTATCTATATGGCAAAAATGTAGATTTGCACCCTCTTATAAACATTAATGATCGCTCTACTGTTGAACATGCATTTTTCTAAATGCCTACAACTTAAGTATCATTCTCATTGGACTAACTTCATCTTCAAGGGGCATCCGATAATACGTCATTAGCTATATTTCTTAAATTAACCTACCACTATTATTATCACAACAAAAATTATGGCTAAGTTTATATTTGAACTATTATTATAATTCTCTCATGTTCGCCCTCATAATGCACTCAAGATTTTAATAAAACTCACTTTAGCAAGAGATAATCATTATTATTCACATGGAACCGATTTGAATGCCTGAAGCTTATATCGATACCGTGAACTCTTCATATTCCTATCAAAATCATCACCAACGTCTAAGCCAGTTACGTTTGCCATTCCTGAAGGAAAGGCGTGAAAGAGGTGATGCCATATTAACTTATCGTATGCTCCACAACACCTTCGCTCTGGACATGACCCACCTATTTGAGATGTACTCTGACGGTAGGCTGAGAGGTCACCCCTTCAAACTCAAGAAAGAAAAGTTCAGGACAACTCCAAGGCAACAGTTTTTCGTAAATAGAGTGTTCATGAACTGGAATACCCTTCCTGACAGCGTGGTTACCGCGCCTAGTATGAACACCTCCTTTTTTTACCTCTGCTGCCCTGCCCTTATTGTAATGTAATAATAACAATAAAATAATAACAGACCAAACATTATAATTATTATAATTATTATTATTGTTGGGCATGGAAAAATGTTGAAATATCGTTAAACTAATTGATTGATACACAATTTGAACAAAACACACATCGACCCTACGAAAATTGATACCTGTTTTAGTGCCCTTATTCGAGACAGGCATCAGCCTACACCTTCACAGGTAGGTGATCTTCTGTAACGTTGATTTGATCAAATAAAAGTAAGTAACTCAGAGTAGGTAAATACCCAATGAACTTATAGCAGAGACTTTTCTCAGGTGGGTTAGGCTGGAAACCATTCACTTTCGGTGGGCAGTGCAGAGCCGTTATTGAGACCTTACAATGCTTATTTTTGAAAGGTCGCCACCACCGAGAATGAATAGTTAGAGAAAACTCAGCAACAGGTAATACATAAAATTGTTGACATTTATTTCTCATTAATTGAAAGTGAACAATGAAACACTGAGAGCACACAATAATGTGTACTTAGCTTCTGAATGGGTGATGTGAATCTGAACGGTGAATCTTCAGTGTTCAGAAGGTACATCGATTAGATATTAGATGTTTTCAGGAATGATTGTGGTGAATCCTCATTGTTCAGAAGGTTGGTACTTTCATGTTGGTTGAACTCCACTGATGAAATGTGCTCCTTGCGTTAGGATGTACTCCTGGATTAAAAGAGACCTGTAATTTTCATAGGCCTTAAAAAATGTACAACTTCGACACACCTTCATTCGATTCGACATCTGGGTTCAATTTGATATTTACATATGCATATAAGGAACATAATTGAAATTTGAATACATATATTTGTTGAATGAAAAAAAAGAAGCTCTGGGATCGACTGAAAGCATGTGAAAATAACCGCAAATATGCATGACTCATTAGTGAAATAAAACAGCATTGAATAAGCGAGAAGGCTATAGAATTCAGCAAAGAAAAGTGCAGGAATGTTGTAGGATTTAGTAAAGAGAAAATGCAGGAATGTTGTAGAACGCTATTTCAAACGCAAAACTTGTTCAATAATAAAACCAACCTTGTTTTCGCCCTGGAAAGAATTCTATACATCAGCAAATGATATAAAAATATAAAGAACTATTCAAACTAACCTTCATGAGTCCCTTTAGGTATTTTAAGGCTCCGAAATTGAGAAAACCTTCAAATTATTCAATCACCAAAATGGCTTCTCGTGCAAAGACACAACAATAATTGGATGATGATAATTGAAAAGGAACCAAACGCCAAAGTGCAAAAACTGAGATAAAGGTTCGAAACGACAACGTTTCTTTAATTCGTTGTGTAAAAGTACTAGAATTTTGGCGACATATATTGACTAATGATCCAAGCGACTTTGAAGGCAGATGCAGTTGCCCATTATAGAAAAAATCCAACATTTCAATACTGTTCATAGAATATTATCAAAGTCGCTTGGTTCTTTTTCAATTATCATCATCCAATTATGCCTCTGATTAGTAGCACTTGAAATTCACTAGCCAACAAAAGGGCTGAAGCAAGGTGCTCACTAGTTTTATTAATTTTCTGTACACAAAAAGTATTTCTGGTTGACATTGTTGACAATATATCTCAAGAAATTCTGTGACAGTAGACAGATCTCACAGAACTGCGATCAATAGACGTTCATTGACGAGTATGAATTTAGGCATTCATTTGCGTTTCAAGAATAAGTAATCGAGAAAATTAAGAAAGAATTTTTATAATTTGGGACTTTCAATGATTCAAATACATCATCTACTCTCGTATCTTAGGTCGCATAGTCAAAAGCCATTTTTATCAACACCGAGCGACCCTTCACCGGTTCAAGTTGAGAGGTATTATACATATTCTTATTTTACCCTGACACACATATGATTCTCTCAAAATGTAAAGAATGCTTTATAATACAGGGTACATTGAAAACATTTTAGGAGCAGACATTCAAAATGAGTTTTATCCAAAACTTATTTAATATATATATATTTAATTTAATTTCAAATTCATTTCGTCCACTACACATGACTCTCAAACGTATTTTGTTTTTGCGCTGTGGACTAAATGGATCCTAAATGTACTGTAGTAAATATTACACAATTCTTTTTGATAATATCGTGTTTGAGGATCTACGAAAATAAAATGTGAACCTAAAGTAGGTGACAGTGATCGTGGAAGTAACAAAAGAAAAAAAAATCCAGGAAGGAACGAAAGAAACAGATAAGATACATTTTTAACTTTTAGGAGTTAATGTTCCGATTTATCAATTTCTTCGGGTATTCTGACTCTGATTCCAACTTTGAGATGTTTACATACCCCTGCAATCATGAATCCTGCAATGATATTCCAGTACAAGAATTACTATGGAGGCTCTGGTGTTCTTTTGTTCAATACTGCAATTTAAATTTTGATTTTTATGTTTACTCATCTGTAAATACATTTTTACTTTTTGAATTGCCCATGTGACTATCAAACAGCATAAAGTCCCTGATTTAAGTGATTTACCCAAACAATTATGGACAATCAAAGAACATTTAAGCTCTTTCATTTTTCAAATTCCTGGTTTCTTGAATCTTATACATTCTTCATAATAAACTTTCTCATTTCCTGAAAATTGTGCAATTTGGACAAAACGCATTTTGGTACTCTGCTCCTCATTTAAAAGTGTTTTCTGCTAGACCGTAACTGACTGATCGCGACCGCAAAATATTGTGCAATATTAAGCCTTTAAGGTGTAAAAAAAATATTGCACATAAAAATTTAGGCTTGCTCAAACTTGTGTTCAATCATTGCGCAATATATCTCAATACTTATCCTACATATTGTGCAATCATCTATATTGTACAATAGCATTGTACAGTAGGTGTATGGGGTGCCATGCTCAATATATGATATTTTCGAATACGCGATGCATTCTCCTTCTTCTATTGGATGGACAAAATTACAGTGGAAAGTAGACAAGCGTTGTAGTTTTCTCTTTTCATAAAGTAATAGTTTCATACTCCCGCAGTTTCTATGGGGCAAAACATACAGTGCGTATCATAAGTGTTACCCCCCCCTACCTAACTCGAGTTCATACTCCCGCAGTTTCTATGGGGCACAACATACAGTGCGCATCATAAGTGTTACCCCCCCCCCCACCTAACTCGTTACTGGATTCTTGTTAGGAAAATAGCAGAGACTCGTCTCGTTTTGTGTGAGAGCCCTAAATTTATGCCTTACTGGAGGGGAGCAACCCTGTAGAACAATTCAAATAGCATGGGGAGGTGAGTGATAACTCATTTGAGAGGGGTTTTACTCTCTATTCAACTGTGCAAAGAATTACACCACAAACAGGAAGGCAACTTAACTAACACTAACTTTTTTTGTCGTTACGGTAAATGTTCAAAATGATCCCCGTTGACTTCTCAAAAATAGAGTTCATTTTGAGTTTCAGTCCTGACGCTCTACAAAGTTTCGCTAGTAACTGTTGCATACACTTCCGTAATCCGCACACGTAACTCCGGAATAGAGTGATACTGAGTCTCGTAGACTTTAGATTTTAGGTAACACCATAGGAAGATATCTAACGGAGTTAGATCTGATGATCTAAGAGGCCATTCCACAGATTCTTGGTGCCCGATCTATCGTCCTGCATAAACAGTATTCAAATAAGTTCTCACATCAACTGTAAAATGAGAAGTAGCTCCATCTTGTTGCAGAATAATGTCTATGTCAAATTCATCTAATTTTTTTTTCGATAGTTGCCACTATCAGTAGATCTATCGCTGGTTCCAACATTTCCAATTAGATTTTTCTCAATGAACAACGGACCTAGTTAGGCGTTAGGGTGTCATGAGTGTTGGTCAGTATAGCTTCGTGAGAGTAAACACACTTCACTCCAGTATGTTTTATAAATATAGTGGTTTGGTGAACTTATATTCAAAAAGTGGGCAATATTTTAGGAAGTAAGTGATTATACTCAACACTTAGTAGACATTTCATAGATTTGTGCTATCAAAATCACAAATTAACCTATAAATCATAAAGGAATTCCAACAATCTTAGGAATTTGTCATCTCCGATTTCCAATTCGATTCGGTATAATGTCTAATTTTCATGCGTGCTACAAAACCTTATCGGTGCTGAGTCTGGCATGGAATATGTGCTCATCCGCAACCGTCTGACAATCGAAAAGCGCCGAGAGACTCCTATATTTGCGAAATATGCTTACCCAACTCCCAAAAAACAAGGAAGTCATCGAGACTATACGTTTCTATGCCATTATATCCCAACTTTCCGCTGTCAGTACTTCTGTTAATTCATGCCAAGCACAAGTAGAAAACTCAATTATTTGGTAGCTGCTCAGTCACAAACCATTAGCGAGTGTGTCTCTGATGTGGAAATATTACGCAAAGAGAAGGAAGAACTGTGCGCAAGGATGTCTTTACTAGAGGCGAACTCACATATGTAAATGGAAAGCATGCATTCCGAGCTATTGGACAGAATTTCACGGTAAAAATATGTTGATTATGGGTCTCCCAGAATCAATAACGACCGAGAACACAGATCAAATAAAAAGTATTATGGGCATTTTTGGTCCTGAGGGTAATGAGCAGTTGAAATCATCATTTTGCCTTGGGAAGCCTAGATCGGATGGTAAACCACGCCCAATCAACTGTAGCGCAAATTTAACATTCCACAGGACAGATAACCGAATATAACCATCAAATCCGATCTCACCCCCCGTCATAGCGAACATTAACCTGAACTAAGGGTGCAATTACAGGGCAGACAGCAAGAGGGGGAGAAGTCACTTACTATTAAATACATTAAAAACGAACCCCAAATAGTATCAACATCAAACACGATTCTCAGAGACGAGGATGGATCTCCCCAGAAGACCAATGACACGAAAGTGCACAGGTCTGGTACGGCTTCAATGCCTAATGATCTTCAACAATATCAATTATGCTCAATCATATTCTGGAACTGCCAAGGAATCAAAAATTTATTAGAAGTCAATCACGATGGCAACTGTTTTTCAAAAGTATGCTTAAGTGAGTCAATGGGCAGGGCTAGTGGTGGATTTTTCATTTCATGGGAAAAAAATATTAATGTCAGAGTTCTGAACACAACCCCGTGGTGGATTTTCTACCTAGTGACTTTTCATGAAAGCATCCTTATAATCGGATCAGTTTACTTCAAACCTTCACTTGATATCAATTATATTTTGGGAAAATTGCAAGCATGTCTTTCGGTAATTTGTGAAAAATATCCTGACACACCAATCGTTGTAGGTGGTGATTTCAATTCAACTGTAGCTGAGCAAGGCATAATTCCCGAGGAGATGCTTGCGAATACTAATCTTTTCGATTGTAGGCTGAGTCACGATAAAGTTTTGAATACCAGAGGTCGCAACATTCTTTATTTCATGAATCTCAACTCTTTTGGTTTATTGAACGGCAGATCATCTAAGGATAGGCCAGCACAGTTTACGCATGTTAGTAGTTCAGGGAACAGCGCAATTGACCTATTTTGGGTAAATAACTCATTCTTATCCATTATAAATAATTTCCGGGTACATAATGAAGTCATCATGTCCGATCATTTTCCCATTAGTATACTCTTAGATATCAAGGTCTCAACAAATCTTTCTGGCTACAAACACAGCCTCAAATACGTCACTTACAAATGTTATTAAATGGAATGAAACCCAAAGCCTTTCTTATAAGATTGCAATGCATCATTCAAATCGAGTGCGAAACTTTGTTGACGTGAACCAATCCTATAATAATTTTCAATCAGCCGTAAATGAAATAGCTACAGATCTGAATTTAACAAGCACAATTAGAAATTATTCCCCCAGAAAAAATAATAGACCCTGGTTTGACACTGATTGCTATCAATTTTAACTTAAGGTAAAGAAAGATCTAAAAATATGTAAACAGCACAATTTTGCTCTAGAACACAAAAAAAATTATCTGGATTCAAAACGATCGTACATTAAACTTTGAAACAAAAAAAAAATACACATACGGAAGTGACCTAATAGCAAAATTAGCTGATAGTAGAGATCTAGGGTCTCATTTTGGATGACTTTGAAAAAATTTCACAAAACAAAATCACATGAAAACCTACCTATTGCTGTGTGGAAGGAATTTTATAATAATTCATTTCCACCTAGACATTGAAAATTTTCTTTTTAGTCGACGCACTCAACCCATATCTCGATATTCCCATATGTACAACCGACCTGCATTCTGCTATCAACGGATGTAAAAATAACAAGTTACCTGGCTCAGACAATATTTCTTACAAGTTTATCAAAACTTGCCCCATAACTGTATGTTCAATAAGATTGTCGAGTTACACGAATATAGCTCTTATCAACTGCTTGGCAAATCTATTCACTCAGATATCGTAATCGACTTGAAAATTGGGTTGAAAATTTCAAAAAGTGTTTACACTCTTCGTCGACTTCAAACTCGCCTTCAATTCTATCGACCATAATCGTCTTTGGCATAAATTTTACAGCATGGGAGGTAGTTCACGATTCATAACTATCTAAAGAAACATGTATGAAAGTACAACTATGAGGGTTAAAACACTGGATGGGTATACAAAGCCATTTGATATAACTAATGGAGTTCTCCAGGGCGAATGTTTGAGCCCTACCCTATTCTCTCTTTTCTTAGCAGATATCGAGGACTCTTTCATGAATAAGGGTGCTCTTGGTATTAATATAGACAACACTCACAATCTTCTTATGCTGCTCTACGCTGATGACTCAGTAATTTTCTCTGACTCTAAAGCTGACCTTGCAAAAAAACTCCGTATACTCGGAGAATATTGTGATGAAAATGGCATTTCAGTGACTAGCGATAAAACGAAAATCATTCAATTTTGCCGATCATCTGGTCGAAAAACAGACTTCGAATTCACTCTGAAAAATTCACCCATCGAAAGTAGATAAACAAGGTTACTTCTGCTTCATCAAAGTGAGGCAGAAGTATCCTTGATCCACACGGAGAATCTCTCGATGGCCGCGTCCTTCGAGTTCTTGCCGTTGGTGGAGGGTTGGTGCTGAAGAAGATGACGTGTTCGCCGAAGAGTTTCGGGGTTGGAGGGGTTCAAAACGTTTCACCCTAAGTGGCGCGCGTCTTTTCTGCAAAAAAACATGGCGGCGATGGAGTGGAAGGCAAAGAAACATGGCGGCGATGGCGGCAGTTATGAAAAAAACATCCCTGCAAAAAACATGGCGGCGATGGAGCGGAAGGCAGAAAAACATGGCGGCGATGGAGGAAGTTATGAAAAAAAACGTACCCGCAAAAAACATGGCGGTGATGGAGCGGAAGGCGAAAAAACATGGCGGTGATGGTGGAAGTTATGAAAAAACCTTCCCTCACATGATTCGCTGAGAGCAATTGGCTGGAATAGAAAAAAACGTTACGTGATTCATTGAGAGCAATTGGCTGGAAGAGAAAAAAAGATGACCGCCACCTTAATTGACGAAACGAAAAAATTAAATATGAAAAATGTCTATTGTCTTAGAACACACAACAGAAAATTATGATGGACTTATTATTAATTCACTCGCTCTCGAATGAAATTCCAAAAGAAAAAAAATACGTCTCCGCCGCCGTGAAATAGCGATAAGGCACGTTTCTTGAATGTTCACTGTCTGCTCTCAAGTTGAACGAAATTTTCAGTAAACACGATGATCCATTTTTGACCTTGAATTTGTTTTTCAGATTTAATCGCAGCGTTTTATCTCACACATCCGGTGTTTGTTTACTCTGCTCGAGCTAAATTGACCTTGGAGTTGTTTACTGTCTCAGATGTTTGTTTTCCAGGAAGAGATAAGAGAGTCGAGTTTGAAGCCACATTGATCGATTCAAGACATTTTAAGTGTCTCACTCTAACCCATGGCATTGTATGTCTGTCTTTGTCTGTTTGCATTTATTGAAATGAATAACGTCAGTTCGAGAAGAATACATAAAAAAATTACACTTCAGTGCCAGTGGCGTAGTATGAAGATACATTATCATTATCGATTGAAAAATATTTTTGATGCATGGATTTAATAAACCTATATATGGATTCGGATATTTGAACACTCAGAACCATTGACACGAAAAACATAAACCAATCGTGCAGTGTCGGCGGCGGCAGCTCGCATTTGGAATCCTTACTTTCTCGATCAGCAGCAGCAGGGGCTTGCATCTTGACGTCCACGGGTTGGGTTGTTGGGTGGAACGATGATTTCGACGACGACGATGATCTCGAAGTGCTGCTGTTAGAGGGGCAAGACATCTTCAGCGGAAACCACTGCGTATCGCTATAGGTGTGATTTGTATAAATCTTCCGCAGTCTGTACGATGAGGTGTTCATCGGGATTTCGGCTCTCAACACAGGCAAATATCCATCATTGGCTAGCGCCTGAGTCATTTTCGTCCAGTTTGAAGTACTCGAATCATCGTCATGCAAATACGATATCAATACCTCGCCGTACTCATATGGCAGGCTAATATACAGTACGTTAGACAGAACGGCTGCCAGAATTATATAATTTGTTGTCATCGTGACGACAGCTCAATATACACTGAGAAATAGCGTATATGTCACTCGAATATATACACTGAGAGGAACACACACATACACCATTGCTTAATGTACATGACTCGTATTTCTTTCAGTCTCTCTCTCTCATTCATTCGATCCACAAAATAAATCGAGAAAAATTGGTTTTATACATCTATTAATACATACTAATAATTATAATAATAATACAATATGAATAATAATACAATATGAATAATAATATTTCGTGTGTTTTCGGCTAGTCTTGGTGTGGCTGACGTCATGGACTTGGTACTGGCGGCGACGGCGGCGTAACGCGGTAGATCGGTGAATGCTGCTGCTGCCTCATCCATTTACCATCGTTAATTTGCATATTTTGGAAGCGTTTGAAAATACACAGCTTGTGCTCGTACTCTGCTATTTGCGCCTTGAGCTCGCGCAAATTTTGCAAGTGCCGATTGATAGAAGTGTCGTCGTCGTCGTGATCGCCGTGGGGCCTCACCATATCAGGTGTAACGATATCCATTGCCAGATATCGAAACAGTGTCTCACGGCACAATGCACTTCTACTTCTCCGGATGCTATATGATTCAAACAGAGCGGGCTTTGCTTCTCGAGTGTCGGTGTAGGCGTTGTGACGACTGTACTTGTAGTAGCCGCAATATCGACGATGTGTGGTCTCTTAGGCAGATTGAGCACACACTTCAGCAAAAAATCGAATTTTTGATTACCCTTCACGTATACCACATCAGCCTCGATGATGGGGCGCAGCACTTCCTGGTTCTCGTTGAATTCGACATAGCCATCAGAGTATGGAATGCCGTGGATATTTCTCTCCAAATAACGTACTTGCCGTTTATCTGCTTCGCTCAGGTCATGGAATGGCACTACGGCTTTGAATAAAAAGTGGTTTGTGCGATGCCTGTCGGTGATGGCAAGCTCTTTGGGTTGGAATTCACCGCCCACAGTGAAACCCTGAATGTCACAGGCTACGAGCTTCTTCTTGTTGTTTTTGTTTGTTTGATGATTGTTGAACTGATTCACTGCTTTGATTAACTGAGAGACACACACTCAGAGAGATAAAGCGAGATTAAACACCGACTGAACGACTGAACGTTTGGCTTACAACTGACGCTCTCGACCTGTCGATGCCTGCATTACATACATACACACAAACAAAGAGTGGATTCCCCCACTACTTACTGCTACTACTGTATGTCACTATTTTTTTATGACAGACGGCGTACAATCTCGCTCAAGGGCAAGTGTTCCAGCATACAGTCGTGAATGATGATGCAATAGGCTCGAGTATTGGTGGGAAATCTGACTCTGGCCTCGATGTCAAGTTTGACATCGACAGTGGAGGATTTCATGAATTCCGCTCTGCAGGAACAATCTATTACGAACACGGTCGCTCTGCTTTTGAATGCTCCGTAATCGAGTAGAGGGCGCTTCTTCGGACAATTGGCATAGCTCGGATAGAATTCCGTGTAGGCTCGATGGGCTTCGACAAAGTTGTTTCTGTTGAATTCCAAGTGCATACGTTCATGCGGGTAAGTCTCGCTGTTCATGGTTAGGCGTATGTCTCTGATGTCGATGTGATCGAAATAGGACGCATCTCGAGCCGCATTGCCAATCCGATTTGTTTGGAAGGCCACAATAACGAATCGGGGACTCTCCATGGCCATGCAAGATTTCACAGCCCAAACTTCTTTGGTGGAACCCTGAGTGTCGTGTATGTCCCACTTGCGATACGAAATCACTACAGGAGCGTCTGTTTTGATGGACTGCAGCAATTTCAGACGAATGTCGTCATTAGGCACCACATGTTTGACTCTGAGTTCAACGCTCGTGATCATCAGTGTGGCTGTGGTGGCTTCGACTACTGGATTCGCCACCTCCTCTATCAGCATGCAATTGTTATCATTTCTAATTCTGACCAAGCGAATGCACTGTCGTCCAATGGTGGCATATCTATAGTCATGGAATATGCCCAACAAATGCTTAAGCGGGATCCACATAGCGAACGAACCGTCGGGGGTGTTGTGAACCGTTCCGCCAGGATAGGTCCAGCCGGCTGTGCTCAAGTGTCGTACATCATTTTCCTCGTAACAAGTATAGCCGCGAAGGGTGCTCACTATACCCGGCGATCGAACAGAGTCCACCTCTTTGCCATTGATTTCATAGTAGATGGCCTCGAAAAGGTATGCGCCGGCATTATTGATAAATCTAACATTACCCGTTCCTGCGGTACGAGTCAGAGAGCCCTCTATGCACACAAGGGCATCGTTCATCAGCATCCACACATCGCTCTGCTGAATGACAATGATGTCCTTGCGATTGGAGAAAGTGTATGCTGGAGTGAGACAGAGTGTGTGCGTCTGGTCTCTTCAACTGCGTCTGCGCGACTGAATTGATGCCAGCACCCTCTGCCCTTTTATGCCCAAAGGCATCATGATCATCATTCTGATCAAATACCAACCCCATTTTTATGACAGCTTGCACAGCACAAGTCGTATAATGATGGTCTCTCCACGGAAATTCAAACTGCAACAGTCCTGGTCGAAAATATTCAAGGTTATGTTGTGTATTTCCGTCTTGTTCACAGGCAGGTAAATCAAATTCGCGTTTCGTCGATGGCAAAGCCGGGGTCTTCTCGAACGGTAAACTCTTATATGGTGTGAGCCGGACGATTGTTGAAGAAGGCACCCGATGTGATGTTACTATCGATGTGAACAGTTCGAATTTTGATAATGTTCACAGGTAGGTCGGATGAGTGAACGCGTCCAGCCTCCAATAGTCTCGGAGAAATACCCAGTAATCGTCCTATGGAATCCTTGGGACGAAAATCGATGTTATAGAGCTTGCTGTATATCTCACACTGCAGCGTATTGGTGTTGGGTTTGAGAGAGAACAAAGCCTTGCTTTTGTTGGTACCGTCGTCGTCGTCGACGTAGCCAACGTCACTAGACACTACGGCTCTCTTCTTCTCCTTCTTCTTTGCTTCTTTCGGCCTCTCGATGTGTTTATGTATAAACTTGGCAATGTCGCTTATTTCGTAACACCCTGTCGGTATTTGGATGATGCTAACAGATGGCGCTCCTTTGACGTAATAATAGAATCGACCACTTGATATGTCCACCAATCAATGCCAAGCCGTAAGTGCTATCTTCGTCCAATAGGAGCGGCGGAGAAAAGTCTGCGATTAGCGTCGACGTTTGACCTGTCACTGTCAACAGCAAAGACATGACTGACACTGGGTGGGGTTATGTACTTCTTTTTAAACCATTCCATATGCGCGCTCTGTGCTCAGAGTCTAGTATGGGATTCAAGACGCGTGAGGCTCACTTTTCGTCTAGCGAAACGTATCCTGTCCATGGCCACTTGCATCCAATACGATTTGCGCGAAGTTTTGTATGCAAAACGCCACGTCACCATATAATAAACCTCATTGCGCTCGTCATTAAAGGTCACCACTTTTCTATTCATTTTCGCGCGTGCGCGCGCACACACAATCAGAGTGTGTTTTCGTATAGAAAATTCAAACACAAATGACCACAATTAACTTGGTTGAATGTCTGATAGCGATCGTTGTTGTAGAAGATTTTCACTTTTTTACCCAGATATCGCACCAATTCCACCGGCGACTTCAAATTGCCGAAACTGTCAAAGTATTTCACCACATGTCCGCGTTTCACGTAAGCTACCCAATTCCTTTCGCGATTCCTGCTCGAGTCCAGATTGATGATTGCGCATTCTCTGTACTTGGGAAATTTCGATGATGATGAGGATTGAGGTAAGTTGTCTCGCATGAAAACACCAATGATATGAGGTATTTTCAGACGTTTCACATATTTTAGTAATTCCTCATCGTACAACGCTCTATTGGGCAGCTTCAGCGGGAGTTTTTTGAAAATTTCTTCTCGAGAACCAAACCGTAGCCGCCTTTATCGGTCTTGCGCAGAAACAAACCGGAACCTCCTACATTTTTGTTGTCACGACCGCCGCCACCAATGCTCTCCATTGCGGTATTATGACGCTTGTCTTCCTCCAATTTCTTCTTGGCATTGGCCGAGGAGATGATGGTCCTGGCTATGGTGCTGGCACCGCCTGCCAACGAGCCCAGCGCTCCCAGAGCGGCGAATGTCGGAAGCAGAGGCAGCACACCACCGCTCTTCGCTTCGAACGGTATTATTAGGGGTACTCTGATTTTTTTACGGCTACCCAATTTTTTCACTTGAGCACGGGCAGCACGCAGTGCCACCAAGGAGGATTTTCGCAGAGCCTTCGCACTCAAATCTTTCAACTGATCAGGTTTCAGAGTTTTTCGCAGAGTCTTGGTAATTTTCTCAACCACATCTCGACAGAAAGACTTTGGCTTTGCAGCAGCAGCAGTCTTCTTCTTCTTCTTCAGACCCATTCCCAAATTACATTTTGCCTTCATGGTTGTGGTGACCAGCCAAGCAGCAGCTTTCTCACCAAATTTGGCGTCTTTTGATTTGACACGTTCCCAAGCTCGATTTTCCAGCACCCAGTCGGCCTTGTGTCTCTCCTTCAAAGACTTGTTTTGCAAGTATGCAATATCGTGAGTCTTACAAGCCGAATCCAAAGGGTTCACACCAGGGTCTCCACGTGCCAATCTCTTCTGTAGTTTGGTACCCGGTCCACAGTACTGGTATACAGGCAAATGAAGCTCGAATTGCAGATGATTAATCAAAGAGTTCACCACACCACGACCTTCGTGCTCGACAGTCAGCATGACACTGACGCGAATGATGTTGCGCACCTACTTACATAACTGTACTCCACTCAAAATGTCATTCGAATGTCAGATGTGGGCGTGGTCACACACACACTTCAGCAAAAAATCAATCAACTCAAACATGAAAGTGGTGCAACAAGAGCCGGCTCTGGAAATAGTCAATTTGGATACCATTGGTGGAGGAGGTATTGGCGGTGACGACGACGGTATACGTAAACACGGCTCCCTGCTACCGAATTCATTCCGAGCGATATTTTGTGGCCCAAGCGGATGTGGCAAGACCAACACTGTACTCAGTCTGCTGTTCAGCCCGAACGGAGCACGCTTCGAGAATGTTTACGTTTATTCAAAGTCGCTGTACCTATCTAAATATCAGCTACTGCACGATGTACTCAAACAAGTCAAGGGCGTAGGTTATACAGAGACAACGACGAGGTAATCGATCTGTCAAAGGCGAAAGAAAACTCAATTTCCATATTTGACGATGTGGCGTGTGACAAACAGAATTAAATCAGAGAGTTCTATGCCATGGCACGCCACAAGTGTATTGACTCAACCTACTTGTGTCAAACCTACTCGAAAATACCCAAACAGCTGATCAGGGACAATTGCAACATTAGAGTGCTTTTTTGGCAAGACGATATGAATTTGAAGCACGCCTTCGACGAGCACGTCTCTCCGGATTACACCTTTGAGGAATTTCGCCGCGTGTGCGCCACCTGTTGGAAGGAAAATTTCGGATCTTTGGTCATTGTCAAAGACTTTGATGTGAACAAAGGGCGCTACCGCCTGGGCTTTGACAAATATATATATAAATGTGATGCGAGGTGGCATGGCATTCGTACTGAAGCTACGACGCCGACCACATCACCCCGCATCGAGACGGAGATTGCTAAAGCTGAACGCAAACGTCAAGTCAATCAATTGTCGAAAATTGTGCGAAAAAAGTATTTGAGTCTGAAACTCGGAAAATACGAGCATGATGAAGCACTGAGTAAATTATTCAAACCCATTACGGTATCGCTGAAGAGATTGAGTGCGGCAGTGCCGCCACTCACTAAGCGATCACGACTGACAGTGAAAAAAGAAGAGAAACAGGAACCTGCACCATCGACTCCAGACTTTATGAAAAAGGAAGAAGACGAAGAAAGCTACCACACAGATGATGGTGATTATGATGATGATGCTGATGAGGGTGACTACTTGGAAGTTTATCCCGAAGTCGCAACTGAATTTGTGAATGAACATCGCACCAAATCCGGCAAAATAGATGTGAATTACGGCTCCATTTACGACAAACCAAGAGCGCAATGATTGCTCGGTAGAAAGCTGATGGACTTCGACAAAGATACGGGGAACATTCGCATTGATGATGTAACATACTCCGGGACTATATAGTTTGATTTTTTACAAAAATCCCAAATACGCTAAAGCTGATTTGGTGGCATACAAGCAAATTTTGACAGCTACAGGTGCGCATGTAGATGCGCGAGGAAGGTTGAATCCATCTCAGACTGCCAAATACAACAGTTGATTTAACCGCCCTCGGGCCAGTGATCATTTGTTGGAATGACACTGTAGAAAGCGAAAAAGCGATCAAGGCAATTATAAATTGATCAAGACGTTTTCTGGCCAATTGCTTTCAAGTGTGTACTGGGCAATTGGCAAAACAATAAAAGATAGTGGGAAGAAAGGAAAGTGCCACCTCCACGCGGTAGGGGGCGGAAACCACTCCGTGGCTATTAGTCGGGGTCCTCCCGCAATAAGCTCTACGGTAGGGCTAAGAGCACAAATAACGCACTAAGCGTACCTGTGGGTAGGAACAGTAGGGACTCCCGGGAGCGAAAATGGATGTAGAAATAACCAGCAGAGGAAGAAGTACAAGTACAGAAAGTAGACAAAGTAGACAAAGTACAAGTATGGGGGAGGCAGACATGAGCTTGCAAACTAGGTTTGCAGAGATGGACACAGGCAAACGCCTGGCGAAAGCAGGGAGAGAAGGCTTAATAGAAAGAGTCCACAGGTGGGGACTGGAGCAAGCCAACCTAGAGGGACAAATCAAAGCCCTAAAAGAAGAAAACAAACGATTGAGGAAAGAGGCAACAAAGCAATCCGAGAAGACGCAGAGAGTATCGTACGCTACGGTAGCCGCAAAACCCGAATCAAAGCTCTCGGACAGAGAGAGAATGATTGAAAGGACTCAAAAAGCACAAGAACACACGATCTTTATAACATCAGAGAAATATAGTAATGGTAAAAAGGTACAAGACGAGGTAACAAAAATTCTGGACCCACGCACACAGATCCTAAAAATAAACAAAATGAGAACAACTCAAAAAGCACTGATCATAGAGACATCCACAAAAGAAGACATGAACAAAATAATAAATCACCCTGAAATGAAAAAGAACTTCAAGTGTGAACTACCAAAGAAAAAACGACCATTGGTCATAATTTATGATGTGAAGATGGGAAACAAGTCACTGGATGATATTAAAGAGGATATATTAATACAAAACTTCGGGGACACCCACGGCGACTCGTGGGAAAGGTTTGGAGAGGATTTTAATATCCGATTCAAAATCGGCCCGAGAGATAAGCCAACGGTGAACCTGGTGGTGGAAGTATCTCCAAAGGTAAGAAGGAAGATGCTAGGGAATAAACTGTACATTGGATTTACATGTCTAAATGTCAAAGACTACATTATAGTGCCCAGATGCTTGAAGTGCCATGATCTGGGACACGTGTCAAAGTACTGCTCGAAAGCAGAAACTACCTGCAAGCACTGCGGTGAAGCAGGGCATGAAAAGAGAGCATGTTCGAAAAAAGAAGAGCCAGCAACGTGCGTGGCCTGTAAGAACAGAGGGAAAACATGTAGGGGAACAGAGTGTCAAACACATAAAATGTTGCTAGACAGATTGATACAAAACACTGACTATGGCCAGTAATTCTCAAGAGATTACGACGGCAATAGAACAGCTAGAAAGAGAGGCAAAGTCAGGAAAAACCCCTTCAAAAAGCCTACGGGACCGACTCAGAATGTTATCTTTCAAAAGAAAGAAAAAAGAAACAAAAATAGAACAGACAATAAAAGTAATAAGGAGACAAACCCAATAAAAATATATGAGAACATAGAAATAAACATGAGACTTTCGAGACTGGAAGATCCAACAATCCTCACTACGGCGCTTAGGCACTATGTGAGGAACAAACACGCAAATGGAGATAAAATCACCTTCCCGGTTCCGGGCGCGGTGGACAGAATTCAGCTAAGATGTCATAATATTCCAACAGAAGTCAGTGAACTGGAAGAACTACTGAAACAAGTGTTTGGAAGGAGAGACGACGTCTTGGATCTTGAGGAATTGTATAGAGACTTTGCGAAAACATACGGTAGAATTGTATACGATCATACGAAGAGCTGGCCTCAGTGCCACGTACACATAAAATCCCCGTAACAGTTCGAATCGGACAGATCAACTGCATGCGCAGTGCTGCGGTTGGTCATGAGATAAGGAAGCTAGACTTGATATGCATACAACAACAGTATACGAAAAATGGGAAAATAATGTCCATGCCGATAACGGCGCAAATACAAAGCCAAGGACAAAACCCAATGGCAATAACTGTGCTATTCAACAGGAACTATAGACTGTTTCTACTAAAACAGTTCAGTGACGAGCGCTGTGTCTGTGTGGAGACACAGACAAATATAGGGAAATTCATCATTGCAAACATATACTGCCAATTCAACGAGGGTATAGAGACATATGTCAACAAAATGAGACAAATATTTGTTAAATACAGAGATACCCCTGTGATAATGGTCGCGGATGCGAATGCGCAATCAGTATTGTGGCACGCCAGAAACACAGATGAGAAAGGCGAATAAATAGAAGACCTAATCAATGAACTTCAACTCGAAGTTCACAACAAGATGGGAAATCCACCAACCTTCCAGAACAGGGCAGGTGCAGCAAGCAACATCGATGTAACAATATCGAATGCTAGAGTTGCGAACCAGCTAACGGGATGGAAGGTTGAAGATAATGTAACAATGAGGGACCACAATCTGATAAGCTTCTGCATAAAAAAAAGAGAGGCAGAGAATATGGGACCAGTGGTGAAAAGATACAATTTGAGCAGAGCAAATTGGGAAACCCTAGTGACTGAGTTCGGTGCACCGGGGCCGGAAAGAGAGGAAGGAGATGTACACGAATATGCCGAGTGCATAACCAGAGAGATAAATAGAGTGATGGATCTTGCCATCCCACGAATGTATCCAGCAAGATACGCAAGAAACGATGCTTGGAACAATGATCTAACAACGCTAAGAACAAGGGTGAGACAAGCTAGAAAAAGGTACCAAAGATGCAGCATACACGAAGAGCGTCGAAGGCTTCTAAACACATACAGAGAATTAAAGGTCAATTATACAGAACAAATAAAGGAAACCAAAACAAAGAGCTGGGAACGATTCATACAAACAAACTTGGAAACAGACCTGTGGGGAATGCCGTACAAGATTGTAACAAAAAAGATAAGATGTCCCACCATGCTATCCTCTCTGAAAAGAGAAGATGGGGAAATGACCGGGACATGGGAGGAATCAGCTGAGCTACTGATGAACACACTACTACCCTCAGATAATCATGAGGGAGAAACAGAAGAGCAACAAGAAATAAGAAGGGCAATGGCATGAGCCACCAGAGACAGTCTTGCACCCATTCACCGAAGGAGAAATCCTATAATGTCTGCAAAAAATGAAAAAGGAAAAGGCAGCAGGGCCTGATAATATACCAACCGAAGTGCTAGTTGCATTAAGAGAAAAATTAGTCCCAGCTCTGTGCGAATTATATAATACCTGCCTAAGACAAAGCAAGATACCCAAAACGTTCAAACAAACAGAAGTCGTAATAATAAATAAGGGAGAAGACAAAGATCCATCACAAGCGAAGTCTTATAGACCGATATGTTTACTAAACACAATGGTAAAACTCCAAGAAAAGTTACTATGTAAAAAACCACAGGAAGATAGAGAAAAAACCGGCATTCACCCAGATCAGTACGGCTATAGAGCCGGAAGATCAACAGAGGATGCAATAAATAAAGCGATGCAAACAATAAACGAAAGCGAAGGAAAATATACAATCGCGATATACATTGATATATCGGGAGCATTCGATAATCTCTGGTGGCCTGCATTCTTAGAAAGACTACGAGAAATGCAGTGTCCGGAAAAACTATATAAAAGCTTTAGAAATTACTATCAAGATCGTTACACGAGTCTGAGCTGTCCAGTGGGCAAAATAACAAAGTGTCTATCAAAAGGATGTCCGCAAGGATCTGTGTGTGGTCCCATCTTCTGGGACATAATGCTAGAGGAACTGCTAGAACAATTGTCAATAACAGACAGCGCACTAGGCACGGTAGCGTATGCCGATGACCTACTGATAATAGTCGAAGGCAACAGCCGGAGACAATTAGAAGAGAAGGAAAACAATGTCCTAGAGGTGGTGAACAGATGGTGTAAAAATGTAAAACTAAGAATATCAACAGAAAAGACAAACAATAACATCGTCAAAGGACAGCTAAACAGAGATCCAATGATACGGATAGACGGGAGGCTGATCCGAAGACAACAAAGAGTTAGATACCTAGGAATCACAATGGATGTGTCCAGACTTTTTGCTTTCCATATAAAGAAAGAGCAACCAAGGCAATGCACAGAATAACAAATCTGGTGCAAAGAGAAGTGAGGATACCTTTCAGACAGGTGCTTAAGCGTGGTACTAGCATCGATTACAGGATATAGTGCGAGTATATGGGTACATAGGCTGCAGAACATAAAAAACAGAGAGAAAGTGGACAGAGCACAAAGAGGGTTCCTTGTCAGAATGACGGGAGCTTTCAGTACAACGGCAACAATAGCCCTCACAACACTAGTGAAGGTGCTACCGATGCAGCTGGAAGTTAAGAAAAAAGCAGCCATGTACTGGATTAGGCGTGTCGACTACACAAGAGCACAGGCGGTTACCAGGGTAAGGAAGAAGACGGAAGTAGACATAGAGATAAGACAGACAATGGCAAGAGATGTGAGAGAACTCCGATAAGGCCAGAAGAGTACACCAAATTATACCAAACATCAAGAATATACCAGAATACTTCAATCCAAGTCCTGGGCTAGTACATCTAATTTCAGGACATGGACCGTAACCGACACATCTAAACAGATTCAACCTAAGAAAGAGCAGCATGTGTGAATGCGGCGAAGAAGGCACGCCTGAGCATACTGTACTTGACTGTAATCGATACGAAGATCAAGAAGAACTTAGACAAAGAATACAAGGATTGACGTTGAAAGAAATGATTGAGGATGAAGAACACTACAAAATCATTAATAAACTGGCACAGAAGGTCTCCCTAAAACAACAGGAGATCTTCAACGCAACAAGATAAACATATGGCAATAATAAACAAAGAAGCAAAGAAGAAAGGAGAAAGAAGAAAGAACAAACAACAGGAAACAAACACAAACCAACCAGAGTGAAAACGTTCCGGAAAGGGCCAAAGGCTCACCGAACCGCCACTCTGCGAGGGAAATAGCACATGTCTGCCGACCCTAACAAGGTACGTAGCATGTGCATGTAGCATGTATAAGCATGCAAATCAAAGTAAATGTAGATAGTAGATTAGAATTAAAAGACAATGGCATGACTTGCATGAGATTGCCAGCATGTAGAAAGCATGAAAAAATGCATGTAGAAATTAACATTAAGTACTAACAGGTAGAAGTGTGTGGATAAAATGTAAAGAGAAAGAAAACTGTATTAAGAACAAAATGTAAAATGAATCCAACACTTAGTAGAATAAGGAAACTTACTAACAACAAAAAATACTAAAGAATGCATGATAATAAAGAAAAAGAGAATAACAATAATCAATAATAGGAAATACACGGTCTGGTTTGAATTTTTAGATACCAGACTGAAAGATTAAAAAGTGAATGAAAAAAAAAAAAGTTGATTTGACCAATGTTCAAAGATCCTTAATCAAAAATAGGTGGTGGTGGTGGAGGACGATATCGTTTCACCGACGGCAGTGGTATCCCAGATCAGTTGACAGACAACACGAAACTCATAGAATACGTGTACTGGGACGATGTGAACGATCTCGTTGACAGGTATAGGCTTCTGGTAGCCGCCAAAAATGCCAGCAGGACCTTTACCGACAACGAGATCGTGGCCATCATCAATGAACTGATAGAAGTAGGCTATATTCGATAAATAAAAGCGTAGACGTTTTTTTGCATGCCACAGTCGCATCATGAGCATCAACAAGTTCGGTCAAACTTCGTCAGCTCGCCGTGCACGGCAGCAGCAGCAGCAGCCCTATCATTTTCCTGGTGTTATACTCAACTATAAGACAAATGGAGACATTAATGCTGAACATGTGAAAATATGTAATGTGGAAACGCCAAGTGCACTCAATGATGTTGCCAACAAAAAATACGTTGATGACGTCATGCAGAAGCTCAAAGATGACGTCATACACAAACTCAAAGACGAGCTGGACACCACCAAAAACAATCTAACAGCCTTGGATATTCGAGTGATGAAATTCATGCCACTTTCGATGAAAAAGCATGAAAATACCAAGAAAAGCTTGGATAAATTGGCACTGGATATTGTTGATATTCCAGCCTCTTAAGTAGAAGGTGTAACGCCCAGTGCAGTTAGTGTATTGGCTCAACTATTAGCGAAATGACGTCATCATTATCTAAGAAAAAACAATTGGTTGATGAGCTCCATGCTCCAGCCAGAAGGAATTTTCCTCGCAGACGTACAATCATCAATGGACTCGACGATCTGTGGCAGAAGGACTTGGCTGATCTTCAAAAATACTCCAAAGCCAATAAAAACTTCAATTATATTCTCGTGGTGATTGACACCTTTTCCAAGTACCTCTGGGTGCGCCCCTTGAAGACCAAAACTGGTCGAGACGTCACCGAAGCGATGAGTGACATATTGTCGAAAGCGAAAAGATGTCCCAAGCTCCTCCAATCAGATCTCGGAACTGAATTTTACAATTCCAGCTTTCAGACTCTCCTGAAAAAGTACAACATCAAACACTACAGCACGTATACCGTGAAGAAAGCCGCGATCGCAGAGAAGGTTATACGTACTCTCAAGGAGAATCTCTTCAAGTATTTCAGTTTGAACGGTACCTACAAATGGCTGGACATTTTGCCGGACATTGCCAAAAACTGCAACCAGCGCAAACATCGAACGCTCGGCATGAAACCTTGTGACGTCACCAAAGACAATGAAAAACAGGTGTATAAGTCATCGTATGATTATGCCGAACGTGCTGGTCGAAAAAAATTGGCGATTTCGTGAGAATTAGCAAGGCCAAGCATGTTTTCGAAAAAGGGTATACGCCTAATTGGACTACGGAACTATTCAAAGTTGTCAAAGTGATAATCACCCAACCAATCACGTATTTGCTGGAGGACTTCGAAGGGCGACCAATCGCGAAGTCTATCTAGTGGAAAAAATCATCAGGCGTAAGGATCGTAAAGTACTTGTGAAATGGCTGGCTGAAATAGTACGCACAATAGTTGGATTGATGCGACAAATCGCATGTAATTCAATGGAAAATTAGCACAATCTCAACTGGAAGAGGGAGCCTTTCATCGTCGTCGTCTCTCAGCTCTTGACGACGTAGAAACTCGAGCCGATGTATGGGGGGAGGGTGGGGGTGATGGCGGCGGCGGCAGCGGCAGCGGAGAAATAAACCGATGCCGAACGGTGCAGAGAGATTAGTCAGTCAACATGTTTGGTGCAGTGAACAACGTCGTTGTCGAGTCTTCTGAAGAGTCCTCTGGTTACTCAGCGTCGGTGGCGTTGGCGTCGTCAGCTTCATCATCATCATTATCATAATCATCATCATCATCGGACCGAGAGTGGGCAGATCGAATGGCAGATTTAGATCGAATATGTGACATGTACAAGAAGGCCATCAAAGCGCAACGTTTCTTCGCGTGCATCGCCACCTACGAGTTTCGCAACACCGAAGTTTTGAGCTTGCAATGCGGCATAAGTTTTGCTCGGAGTTTCGTGCCTGCAGTGAAACTCGTGTGCTCCAGCCTGTCCTTCAGCATGTTTGAATGGGGCCAATTCATGGGGGCCATTAATCAGCTGCTTTACACTAGCCGAAATGACCCGAACGCAGCATCAGCCAAGACTAGCCGAATCAAACTCGACTGGGACGATGTTATGGATTTGTAATCACACACGTATGCAGAGAGTCAACAAGTGCGAGTTTCCAAGAATGACACCTACTTCTACCTGACGGAAGCGGATGTTCAAGAAATCCTACATCTAGATGCTACTGTGATGGCGACAAGATTTGAATATCTATTGAATATATTACGATTTATTAAGCAGTGCAAAAACTCTAGCTAAAGACAATGGTTTGTCATTTGATGAGGCTATAAACTTGTGTACTATATCATCAAAAGATGATAAACATCTATGTTTTCTTGAATACCTATGCTATTTGCCGGACAAAGTAATGTTTGATTACGAAACGAAATAAATGTATATATTGAGAGCAGAGTTGGCGTTTTAAATCAGTATGCAGTGTGCAGTGTGTCTGTGTGTATGCCGAGAGAGAGAGAGAGATGCAGCAGTACGAAACAAGACTCGACTCGTTTCGAAGCTGGACATTTCCTGCAAGTAAGTTAGCCGAAGCAGGCTTTACGTATACCGGTTCGGAAGATGTAGTTGCATGCCTTTCGTGCCTATGGCTGACCATCGTCGATGGAGCCCCCATTGTGATTTCGTTCGTAGTTATTACTCTGAGCGGCACAGACACTGACCGACGACAGATGGCGCTGATGTCCCTCCAGAAACAAGAGTGTCAGATGTCATTAGCAGAGTGACAGATGACACATGGATGACACCGCCACCACCACCACCACCGACAGATGGCGCTGATGTTGCTCCAGAAGAACGACAAGTGAAAGGTGACATGACCAGCAAAGTGATCACAGATGTCATAAACAAAGACTCACAGAACACGTTGATGATGTGTCGTGAATGTCTTGTGAATGAACTAATTGTATTGTTTATGCCATGTAGACACTTGTCGTGCTGCTCACATTGCGCCATCAGGTGCAATACATGCGTAGTTTGTAGATCACCCATCAATACGTTTATGAAAATATATATATCTTAGAATATTTTTGATTTTAATTTTGCTACTCGAAAATACCCTTCCCCATTTTTTAACTTCAAAAAACATGTCAATTTTTATGCAAAAAAGTATCTCATTTTTATTTGAATCATTCATCATATTTTGCTTCAAAAAACATGCTCATTTTTGATGCAAAAAAGCAGCACATTTTTTATTGAGTCATTCTTCCAATTTTAGTGCAAAATCGTGATCTTTTTTATGCAAAAAAGTGACACTTTTTTCGATTAAAAAAAAACACCCAAAATTGACATGGTGGAAGGATTTCAGTGAAGCAATTTCAGTGAATTTTGAGTCACTCAGCATTCACTCAGCTTTCGGTCATTTTTTTTATAAAAAAATTGCCATTTTCCCATAAGAATACATGTATTTTTGAATGAAAAAAGTTACACCATTATTGACATGGTGGTAAAAGCTGAGTGAAGCATTTCCAGTGAAAGCTAAGTGGCTGAGTGAATCACTCAGCTTTCACTCAGCTTTTTCCACCATGTCAATAAAAGTGTCACTTTTTTGGACAAAAAACAAGCACTTTTTTGTCTCAAAAACGATACTTTTTTGCATCAAAAACTGCATTTTCACGTTTTTGATGCAAAAAGTGCCACTTTTGAGGCAAAAAATATGCACTTTTTTTTTATAAAAAAAACACCAAAAATTGACATGGTGGAAGGATTTCAGTGAAGCATTTTCAGTGAATTTTGAGTCACTCAGCATTCACTCAGCTTTTTCCACCATGTCAATTTTCGGTAAATTTTTTTATCAAAAAACTTGCCATTTTCCCATAAGAATACATGTATTTTTGAATGAAAAAAAGTGACACCTTTATTGACATGGTGGTAAAAGCTGAGTGAAGCATTTTCAGTGAAAGCTGAGTGGCTGAGTGAATCACTCAGCTTTTTCCACTGTCAATAAAAGTGTCACTTTCTTGGGCAAAAAACATGCACTTTTTTGCATGAAAAAGTGACACTTTTTTTGCATAAAAAATTTACACTTTTTTGCATAAAAAATGATACTTTTTTGCAGAAAAATGTTGCACTTTTTCGTATAAAAAATGATACTTTTTTGCGCAAAAGTGACCCTTTTTTGATTCAAAAATTATCTCTAAAAATATGTGGGATTTTGAATGGGAGATTGGAAGAGTGAAACAAAATATAATAATAGTAATAATATCCAGACACGGATTACATATTGATTTTATTCAATCATAAATATAAAACATAATCGACTATTATTAGATTAAATATATGTAGTGTGTGTGGAAAGAAACAAACAAGAGCACAATTTCTTGCATTTTCATTTAACATTTTCTTGATATTTTGTGTGTGTGTTTGGCATTCTCATTCATAGAATTCTGAATTCTCATCTCCTGAGCCTAGAAAGCGTTTATATGTGAGATCTAATCCATAGGGCTCACCACCACCACGCAGATGTAGGTCACAGTAGCATTGGCTGCTCGTTTTCAAAGTGAACAGTACTTCATCAAATCTGTTGTGACACCAAAATTTGCAACATTGATATATATTGTCCATGTGCTTTACACCGAACACCATATGTTGATGGTCTCTGATGCTGTGAACTGGATGGTTTTGCATAGCCCTTCTGAATGCTTTATAGCAAGTGCGGCAAAATCGTAAATTATATTTTGGAATACGATATGCATTTGCCCACACACAGTATTGGTCTTCGTGCAAATGACCCTCCCAGTCTTGATTTTTGAGAGCTTCACACCTATCTTCAAAGCTGATTTCTCTCGTGTACTCTAAGTGACTCAAATCATTGAAATTTCGTTTGACGCTCTGAGCCTGCTTATAGATTTGTACCCATTTTTCATCGGCAAACATTTTCAAAATTCGATCAGTGAGCGTCCATGGTAGAGGTGCGGCCTCGATGAATTCAACTATTGATGATGTACATCTGATTAATTGCAGACAGCATACATTTTTCAAAGTGTCTACCATGGTGGTGGTGTGTGTGTGTGTGTGTGTGTGTGTGTGTGTGTGTGTGTGTGTGTGTGTGTGTGTGTGTGTGTGTGTGTGTGTGTGTGTGTGTGTGTGTGTGTGTGCGCGTGTGTGGGTATGTGCTCTCTAAAAAACATTTAAATTCTATTAGATATCTAACTGACTGTAATGGCCCCACAGCAGAGTGTCATGAGAGCCGACAATCAAACAGCGCTTGTCGTCGTGGGGGTTGAGAGCAATCTTTGTTTGCTCTACACTAAAAACTTTGTGAGAAAAGGATCGAATACAGCGTTGCGAAGTTATTTTATCCACTTTGTTTTTCAGACATTCCACATAATCTTCAAAAGTGATGTGATTTTCGACAACGCTGTATTGGTCCCCTTTGGATTTTTTACGGTTTTTCCACCTTGTATCTTATAGGTGAACAACTTTGATCGATGCCCCACGGAATCTGTCATGATACGACCATTGGCTTCGTCCTTCATCAAGCCGTGTACTTATTTATTTTCGAGGGGACTGTCAAATGGGTTGTCGCTTGGGTAGTCGCTCGTATCGAATTTTTCAATGTGACTGCTATCAAATCCCGATAAATATCATCGCACTTAATTTCATAAATGAGCGAATCAGTATCCGTATACATCAGTTTGCACTGATCGTGCGTGTTCTTTTCCATCATGAAGCCGTAATGGAAATCGTACACGCATACCTTGGAAATATCGAGAATCGACATTCCTATGTACAAGGACTTATTAAATAACAAATCCGTCTTTGCCATCTCGATAGCGACGAAGCTCTCGTCGAAAATGATGCGTCTCCTGAAATTTGGACTGGCAATCAGATTTTTTGCGCCTTATCGTCCCTCCCACTTGGAGACCATTTTCACCACACGGTGCTTCCGTATTTTTTCCATGGTTTTCCCGAACACTGCGTTATTGGCTAGTTTGTAGTTATTTTTGCCAAAAGTAGTTTTTGCTTGAGAGCGTAATTTTGTATTTAATTCAAAGTAGGGACGCAGCCACGCCGACTGATTGAATTGCAACACCTTGTGGATTTTCCTGAGTACAAGGCCGTGTTTGAGTGCTTGTTTCAACACCCTGTAGTGCACAACATATTTTTCCTTGTTGTACAGCGTGGTCATCAATTTTGGTAATTTCGAGCCTGGCGGTGTACGGTGCTCGGCACACAAGGGTCAATCTTTGTGTTTGTCATGCAGATGTTCGAGGTACTCCAAATCGACTTCAAGAATGTAGCCGATGGGCGAGGTGTCCGACACTTCCGACACATCGAAATCGGCTGCATTTTCGAGCCATTTGAAGCCATCGTACGGAAGATATTCCATCATGGCCCAACCGTACAGATTATTCACGTCGAGATATAGCAAATAGGTCGACGGTTTGGAGGCGTCATACCTTTCACCCATGTGCTTTTTATTGGCAGAGGAGAATCTGTTGCAGCACTGACTGATGCCGCCACGAATTCCTCGCTCGACAAAGAGAAGCATGTCGACGTCTTTCAGTATCTGCAATTTGCACTGGGTGTACTTCAACATAAAGGACCACGTATATCCCGGGAGGGTGTAATACCACGCAGGATCCAACCCATACATCTCGTGGCCGATATTTCGAAAATTTTCGAAAATATCCGCCAAGAGCAATATGTCGGTTTTCATGTATAGGTCAGAGTACTCGCCCAGTGTTGTCAAGTTGAACAACCGTCACACGTTCTGCGCATGCTCGTATTCGGCATCGGTGATGCCACAATCGTTCAACTTGTAAAACTGATCGCGCGCCGGCAAACTTGGGCATTCCAATTTCTCAATCGAATCGATGAAATCGTATGGGAATACCCCTTTTTGAGTGAGTAACTCGTACCGGTCGACATCGAAATGGGCAAATTCGTGCCTTGAAGTCATGGATGGTCAGTGTTTGCACCAAATGCTCCAAGCTCATGCCCATGAAGCAAAAAGAGTCAATGAATCGAAATTTAATGTCAGTGTTGCCGTCGTACTGGGTGAAAGAAATGTATTTTTCTTTGTTGACAGGCAACAGACTTACTCGACCCCTTTTTGCTATATCTCGAATAATATAATGACTGTCGTATCCGGATAAATTGTGGAAACTGATTGGCACAACAAACGACGTTTTGTAGTTCAAATTGCAATGCGCTTGCGCATATCCACGGAACGCTCCCGTGTAGTGGTTATGATCTATTACAATTTTGTCGTCAGTTTTCCAAGGTTTTTCGCAGATGTAGCAATATGGCGCTGTTGCTCTATCTGAAGGTGAGACAATCATGGGGACAATATCCAAAGTTTTGGCTTCCACAAATTCGGCTAAGGCCCCAATTCTCTTCGCAAACCAATAAATCGAGTCGAGGCCCCGATGACTATCATAAAATGACAAAGTATCGTCATATATAAAATCCAGCGCTGAAAGGAATGTGTTTTTGGTACTTTGTCGTATGTGAGGTGCATTCTTCGTCATTAAACTGTTCCAAAATCGACTCAAAATCTGCGTAAATTACAAAGGGCACTATTTCTTCATGTACAAATCCCGAAATTCTACGTGATCATACGAAGGAAATGAAATTTTGCTTGTATGACTGTCGAGTTTCTACTCGCAAAATAATTCAAACACCTGTCGCAAATGAATGTTTCATTTTGTTTTTTACTGAGTTGGCGATTGAGTAGGCGAGATAAATCCTTTATCCAAACGTAATGTAATTTTATGTCATCGCCGACGGCATCATTGGCGTCGGCGATTTCCAGTGGTAGTGCCTCGTAATTATTTAATTTCGGGTGATATTCATTTTGAATGGGGAGAAGATTGACATGTTTGTCTAATTTCTGTTTCGTGAGTCGGCTCGGAACAGTAACGAAAAATGCCTCCTTGTTCGCCTGCGGATGAATCAATTCCAAGGTGTACACATTCACAGATATGTTGTTCAATCGCTCAAATTTGGTAATTTGTTTTAATTTCATTTGAATAGTGAGGGTATGATGAAATTCTATCTGTATTTTTACCCGATTCAACAGGGTACAAGGCCGAAACGACTGCCCAAGCGAAACACGCATCATCTTCATTTTTCAAATTAATGCAAGCTTTTTTATTCGCAATAGATTTTGGCAGCTCGATGAAAGACAAACCGTTTCCCACTTCCGATTTATTCATATTTATTTCCAAACTAACAATTTTCTGAAGACTCCAGACACTTTCTTTGTCCGCGAATTCCAACAGTTTGTTTTGAATTTGATCGATGACATTTTCTATGAACCACTTTTTCAAAGTTGTACCCCTATCGATAACAACGTTTTTAGTGTTGAAATATATAAAGTCGCTTAGTATTTGTTCTTGACTCAAGGGATTTTCCACGAATTTACCACAAAATATCGCATTGACTTTGAAGATTGGATGTTTTTTTCAATACATTTTGAATTCTGCTTCTGAATAAAATGAATGCATCACCAAAATATTGCCCAATATCTTTATGTTACAAATTTATAAATATACCGGTACGTAAACGCGAAGAAAATGCCGATTTCAAGTCCTCCTACTCGAGATGTTAATTTTGATTTGACTCCCTCTCCCACCATCACGTCGGCGCCTGGCTGTTGTTGTTGCTGACCTGAATTTTTGATTGAATTTCGGATAATTTTCAAGTGTCAACATGCCTATGCAATCCAGTGCCGCGATCGCACTATTGATCAGGCGGGCGGTGTACTTGCAATGGGCCAGCCAATGTTTGCGTTCTTCATCAGTACAACCCTTTTTGAGGATTTTTCTGACCTTACGCATCTTGGCTACCATCTCCATACTGTGTACAACAATAGCGTCAGATGACATGATGATGATTATTCAACAGACACACAAAAGTTCAAGAAAATGTCAAATGAAAATACAAGAAACTCACTCTTTGTTTCCAATGGTGGCGGCGGCGGCGGCGGCGTCGGCGTCTTCAGGCCTTAGCGATCTCAAACAGCTGCTGCGGATGATTTTGATTTGCAATTTTCTGCTCGCCCCTGTAGATGAGCATATGCTGGGACTCGGTTAATTTGTCGAGGATGGGTTTGAATGCACCAGTCACTCGATTTGGCAGGAATACTTTACACTCCTCCAACTCCACTAGGATGGACTCTCCAAATTTGGTTGTTTTCGCTTCAGCGCCAAGGATCAGATGGGGTTCGTCCTTCGGTAGCTCAGACATCTTCCGCAGTTTCTTCCTGCAAGCCAACGAAATCTTGTTAATTTCTTCGAGAAGATGAGACATCTGCGAAATTATTTGAAAAATGAAAAAAAATTCATACACGCTGTATAACTCTCACTCACTCAAAATGAAAAATGATGTTTATGATTCACCCCGTGTATGAGAAATAAATATGATAAAAATAAAATATTCCAATCACACTGTATATAGCAAATGGAACTTTGTGTATGAGAAGGAATTATGATAAAAAGTCAATCCACACACACTGTATGGAAAACAAAAAAAAATATGACGTTTTGTGTATGAGAGTCGAAAAACAAATATGACAAATGAATTTTCTGAATTTTTTTTGAAAAAGAAACAACAAAAAGTGAATCGAAAGAAATAGGCACACTTGAAACAATCGCGAAAAATAAAAAAAGAATATCTACTACTACTGACCTTTGCAAATCACGAATTAAATGACACTCACAATAAAAACAATGCACTTGTATAGAAAATAAGCGAGAGACAGATGAGCGGCAGAGTGGCACTTGTTGTTGCTTCGAACGCAGATAATGAAATGACGCAGTCTCGCTGTGAACGTACGTATTAACTCTCTATGTCACGTGACCCACACCGTCCAACTCCACGCCGAGTTCGCGTAACCCACGCTGCAAATGTATGCAACGGTCCATCTGGGAAAAACCCAAATTGCGCAATGACAAAAACAACTCCATGGTCAATTTATCTCGAGCAGCGTAAACAAACACCGGATGTGTGTGATAAAATTCTGCGATTAAATCTGAAAAACAAATTCAAGGTCAAAAATGGATCATCGTGTTTACTGAGAATTTCGTTCAACTTGAGAGCAGACAGTAAACATTCAAGAAACGTGCCTTATCGCTATTTCACGGCGGCGGAGACGTATTTTTTTTCTTTTGGAATTTCATCATAATTCTATTGTGTGTTCTAAGACAGTAGACAATTTCATATTTAATTTTTTCGTTTTGTCAATTAAGGTGGCGGCCATGTTTTTTTCTCTTCCAGCCAATTGCTCTCAACGAATCATGTGACGTTTTCTTCTCTTCCAGCCAATTGCTCTCAGCGAAGCACGTGAGGGAAGGTTTTTTCATAACTTTCACCATCACCGCCATGTTTTTTCGCCTTCCGCTCCATCACCGCCATGTTTTTTACGGGTACGTTTTTTTTCATAACTTCCGCCATCGCCGTCATGTTTTATTGCCTTCCGCTCCATCGCCGCCATGTTTTTTGCAGGGACGTTTTTTTATAACTGCCGCCATCGCCGCCATGTTTTTTTGCCTTCCGCTCCATCGCCGCCATTTTTTTTTGCAGGGAGGTTTTTTTCATAACTTCCGCCATCGCCGCCATGTTTTTTTGCCTTCCGCTCCATCGCCGCCATGTTTTTTGCAGAAAAGACGCGCGCCACTTAGGGTAAAACGTTTTGAACCCCCCACCCCCGAAACTCTTCGGCGAACACGTCATCTTCTTCAGCACCAACCCTCCACCAACGACAAGAACTCGATGGACGCGGCCATCGAGAGATTCACCGTGTGGAGCAAGGTTACTTCTGCCTCACTTTGATGAGGAAGAAGTAACCTTGTTTATCTACTATCGAAGTCACTAATAGGTACACATATTTGGGAGTCACCTTCACGTTATCTTCATTCTTCCGAGAAATGGCCTTTTTAGCAGCGGAAAAAGCTAAACAAGTTATAGAAGTAGTAGTTCCCTTAATGGCTGACTCCAAAATGAACAGTTGTTATTCACGAGTAAAATTATTTGATTAACTCGTGCTGAGCATTTTATTAAACTGTATCCCAGTTTGGGGACTCCGATATTCTGACATACTATAAAGAGTGCAGCTTAAATTCTCTAAACGTGTCCTTTTACCAAGCAATAATACCACTGATTTTGCTGTAAGACTTGATACAGGTCGTGTCAGAATGTCATGCACAATCTTCAAATGTCCACTCAATCTGCTTAATAAACTGCTCTGAATGAAAGACCGACTCCTCCCAAAAATATGTTTCATGCGACTAGCCACCCTCAGTGACACTTCTATCAATGAGCTCGGCAGCAATACCCTCAGAAAAAATAGGAAAGCCATTCTCTCTACATATTATAACAAGCCGTATGAGTCTCACCTATCTCTAGCTACTCGTTCGTACACCATCTCTAACATTGTATCATAATATTCAACTATCACCGTCTCCCCAGAAATACTTACTTCTGAAAGTACCCATAAAAAACATAAGGACTCATGCTCAAATAAGCTCTCTAGCTATGAGTATGTCATAAAAACTAACCTACAATGGAATGGATCTAGAAAGTTCCAAAATGTATAAAACGGTTATAATTGTTCTGGAATGTTCTAGAATGTTCAAGAAATATGTGGAACGATCTAGAAAATTCTAGAATGAGTGCAAACAAACTATTATAATCCATATAGAATGTTTGAGAAATTTCTACTTTCTAGCTTCATCTAGAATGTTCCAAAATGTCTAAAACTGTTATTATCGAGTTAGAATGTTCGAGAACATTCTAGAAATTTACCGAATGATCTGCAAAGTTCCAAAATGAGTGCAGTTTATTATGATCGATTTAGAATGATCGAGAAAGTTCTAGAAAATTCTAAAATGAGTGCAGTTTATTATAAGCGATTTCGAATGTTCGAAAAAGTTCTAGAAATTTCTAGAATGATACAGAAAATTCTAACATGAGTGCAATTTATTGTAAACGATTTAAAATGTTCGAGAAAGTTCTAGAAATTTTTCGAATGATCTGGAAAGTTCCAAAATGAGTACAATTGATCATGATCGATTTAGAATGTTCAAGAAAGTTCTAGAAATTCCTAGAATCATCTAGAAAATTCTAAAATGAGTGCAATTTATTATAAACGATTTAAAATGTTCGAGAGAGTTCTAAAAGTTTTTGGATTGACCTGGAAAGTTCCAAAATATGCACGAGTGTTATTATTGATCTAAAAGAACCAAAATAGGTGATGTGGCATGCTAATATTCTAGAGTGATCTGGTACTGAAAATTTCGATGGTATATAAACCGAAATTCGGTGACTTTTTGTCAGTTCAATCGTGATTGCAGTCGAGTAAAGATCAATTGGAATCACGAGTAAACAGTTGAAAAAAAATAAAGTGATTTTCACAAGTGAGAAAGAACAAACTATTCGAATATTCTAGTTTGTTCTAATAAGTACTAGAAATTTCGCTGAAAAAGAACAAACTATTTAAATGTTCAGGAGTGTTCTAACACCAAAAATTTCGGTGTTTGATGTTATATAAACTGAAATTCAGTGAACGTATGAATTTTTCATTGACTAAACTTTTTCTTTAAATTATTTTAATTCGTTAATTAGTTTACTCTATTAGATATAAGTACTCTATATACACCGCATGTTTAATGGCCGAATAAGTTTCTCAATGTTAAAAAATGCATGCGATGTATCTTAACCCGATCAACGCCGGATTTCGCTGCTGGTTGTGTAGGTATATTTTTATTGATGTGTCGCAGTATTTGCTCATTCTCAAACATGGGATTTACTAGCTGAAGAAATTAATTGATATTAATTGTACCTACCTACTCTTAAGTTGCATAATGATGTTCAATGTGTTTCATGTTATTTCTAGTGACAAATAATTGATTCCCAAAAGTGAAATAAAAAAACTAAAATAATTAATGGGTTCCCTACATGTTTGTTCAATTGATAGTAAGAACTCCACCATATCGTGATACCGTGAATATTGAAAATGCTTCTCTTGGAAACTGAACCTATAAAGTAGACAGAACGTGATGTACAAAATTTTCAAAATTGCGCGAGTGAAATTATATCAAAATAGATATTTAATGAAAATTATGTATATGTACTTATCATTACCAAAAAAAATTACCGCACACATTATCCAAAGGAAATATTGAACAATTCATCAGAAAAATACATTATCATCTGTGGTCAAATACGATTCTGTCAATAATTGATTTCAGCAAAGGCGTTTAATTTTATGTTTTTAGCATTCATACTTCTTTAACAAACAAAACAGATTTTATCGCCTAAAATAGACTGAAACTATGATATTTCTCTAAAATTATTATAATTTATTGGTTTTGGGATAGTGCAGAGGAAAAAAAAACGAAAAACGGTTTTTTTTTTACCATAACGTATCATCAATTAGACCAAAGAGATATGTTCATGAGTTACAATCATTATATTTCCATCATTTATTTGTCTCATTTCAGCTAACAATCAGTTTTTTATTTGTCAGTTCCTACCCAAATACGGTGTGTTTACAAGTTTCAACCGTTTGCACCTCACTAAAAATTATTTTGACCGAGGAAGAGCTAATTTTCTATATATTTTCGAGCTGGGTTCTTTGCCTGGATGTATTGAAAGACATTCCATCGTTACTAATCAAATTTCATCGTTCTTAATTGAAACCGATTCAAATGTGCCTCTTCTATACTAACGCAATACACAAACAAAATTCATTGCAGAATACTTTCATCAGTAGTAATGGATATCCAGTAGAAATGCACGAAATAGAGACTGAAGATGGATACTTCTTGACTGCCCATCGTATTCCCAATGGTAGAAATCAGTCCAACGTACCAAATGGAAATCCAGTTCTTGTATGTCATGGATTCGGAGGATCTGCCGAAAATTTCATTTGGTTAGGTCCTGGTAAATCACTTGGTTTTGAATTGGCAGAAAATGGTTACGACGTGTGGTTACTAAATTCACGAGGAACGTGGCATTCCTTAAAACATAAAACGTTGGACCATGATAAGGATGAAGAATACTGGAAATTCTCGTAAGTAATTGAATTATAGGAAACACTACAGATATGGTTAGATTAATATACAATAGTTCTCACAGTAATCGGAATATTGTTGGAATAAAATTACTAGAATAGTTGATAATTTAACTAAACCAGCTCTGCCACCTGTATCTAATTCGATTATTTAAGATATTCAATGATTTTCTTCATAAACCAATAGTGTGTCTACTTCAGATATGAAATAAGCTTATTTTTGGAAAGTGTACGGATTACGAGCCGAAAGAAATTCAGATTTCCTTGTTGAGTTTCATAATATGGCAATATGATTATATCTCGCTTGTCTTTATTTTTCTTTTGAAGGGGCTTGGGAAATAGTCAGCAGTTCCTATCCAAATTGGGAAAAGAAAATTAAATATTACCCATCCGTTGACATTTCGTATATGTTGGTATTCTTTATGTTGAGTTGGACAACATGCAAGCAAAATTTTTTCACAAATGATATGTCCAACTAACTTGACATGAAAAAAAAAAATTACAAAGTTTCAAAGGTTGGATAATCATTTCTTTTCTCTCGGTACTTGGCCAAGGACTAATTGCTGTCAGCCAGCTCAACGATACCCGTAACTGAACATTGCGTTCCACTATTCATTACAATCTCTTCTCATTGCCTCTTCAACATCTGTAGGGTCGTTTTGTTCATCAAAAGTTGGTGTCAGATAGAGACAATAATCATCCATAGACTTTTCTTTTTAATTTCTTTCAGATTTTCTCTGTTGCAAGGTATTTCTATTCTGGTTGGATTGTTCAGATTCGCCATCACCGGCAGTGTTTTTACAGTTTCTAATTGAACATCATCGTTTCAAATATCCCCCACAGGTTGAATATTCTTCTGTTCCAATACTTTGTTTGCTGATTAGTTATGGATTTATTCATATGAATAGGGTTTTCTATGAAATGAGCATCATGGCTTTCAATGAATCTATTGGTGTTTGGTTCAATGAACCGATATCCTTTTGTCTGAACACAAAAACAATCAAAAATTATCTCTTCAGATTACGAATCCCATCTACGATTATTCTTGGGTACATGAACCATTGCTCTACAGCCAAAAATTGGAATGTATTCCAGTTTCGGTTCGATTTCAGTCCACATTTCTTAGGGTGTCTTTTTCAGCAATTTCAGTGACTTACAGAGATATAGATAAATTGATTAAATAACCATATGTTGCGAATGCTTCTACCCAAAATTTATTTTCCAAAGTTGCATCAACTAACATGTAGTCGGAGAGCTGGCGACGAATTTTTGGAAGGTCATTTTGGCAAGTTGAAATTACGGAAAAATATAGGTTCGCAGGTCTGGGAGAGTATTTGTGGTCATTTCGTTATTGGGATGCCCAATAACATATAATATATGAAAAAAAAAATCCAAATAAATATATTTTTGCCAACTTTTTTCTCATCTTTCAATTTAGTTTAAATGTAATTAAAAAAAAAATTATCCCAGACTTTTTTGTCGGTTATGAGGTGTTATTTCCAGACCCCTCCAAGAATATTTCATTAAAATTCCCAAGAAATATTCTCTCGTTAATCTGAAATTTTAATCCCGTATTTAGGCATTGAGTAATTTTCATAATATCTGCAAATCGCCAGACGGTTTCAGCGGTTTCATACAACTCGGATACGTGAATGAAGTTTACAAATGATTACAACAAAAAAACCTATGGTGCTAGAAATATAGCTATGATTGGTTATTGAGAAACCGCGCGTTTCGAATATAATTCGGGCTTTGCGTTCACAGCAGAATATTTTAGAATGGTTTATTTTTTATAAAAATTGGGAAAGTACTTTTTTGAACGTGATGCTTAATCAAAGCTGGGAAATGTTTATAACATTGAGAATGATAACCATCTGTCTGGCCAAATTTTAGAGAGTTTTACATTTCTGTATTGGCCTTTATTAAAAATAATGATCTTATCACAACTTTTTTTATAAATAACATAATTCAAACGATTTTTATCCGTCGTGATTCATCCGTACATAACCTTTAAACCAATAGCTATTGAACAAATTATTAAACTATATACACATATATTTACATGTACATATTGTATTCAATAGTTTTATTTAAGCAAGAGTTTTTTTTTAGCTTGTCTGTTGGATTTTGTATGAAGGAGATTAATGAAAATGAAATGATAAATGTTAGCGTCTATTTCCTTTTCCTTTGATAATAATGCATGAAATAAAAAACTTAACGAATTGAATTAATTGTAATTTTTCCCAGTCTGTTTCTTCTATCACTTTCTGATCATCTTTTACAGATTCATCAATTTAAAATTATCTGCAGTATTCCATCCAAACCTGTTTGGATCTGTATTTCTATTTTCATTTTCTTGTTAATTTTCATTCACTTTCTTGTTCATCCAGGCTCTTATACTTCGCATGATTATCTTCGCTTGTTTTCCCAAAGTTACACAGTTATCTGAGAAGGTCGTTGGCTGAGATATCTAGCAGTGGAGCTTCTCTGGCTCACATCAGACAGATGTTTGAGGCTCCGGTACGCGAAAATCTTTTTTCTCAATTGCAAGGATATTTCCATGTGGCAACATGCTTTGTTCATCAAGTGTGATGTGAGTTGTCTAGATGCAAATCCCGACGTTTTCCCGAAGTTTGGTTTGCATCAGTCCTACGTGTTTTTTGCTGTGTCTTTCACACTTTCCTGTCTATTCTTGCTCCTTGGCTGTGCTGTTACTTCTTCTAAGTATTAATTGTAACAGTTGTAGTTCACCTGTGTTCCATGTTTATCTTTGATAATTCATTCTAATGCTTCTTACTTTTTGATATATCGTAGCTGTGACAAATATATTGATCAAAGTTGGCACACGCTCCACTATACGTCCTCACGGCTTTAAATATTGATCGTTTTCTTTTATAAATGTGATCTGTTTGTTTGAATGTTCGTTGGTCTGGTGATTTCTATGTTACCTTGTATATCTAAGGGGGCTTCAATTTCCGCTAGGCAAAAAAAAATAAAAGCTCCTAACGCGTATTTTTGTATTTTTCATTATATAGTAGCGACGCTGGTAGGCTACTGTCAACATTCTTAAATATGAAGAAATTTGCGTTTTTTCATTTTAGGCTTTCAGTTTGTTATAAAGCTAATATTCATAAGTAATTAAATTTTCCATTATCGAAAAGAATGGAAAATTATACAAATACGGAATTGTCAGATATGCATTTTGACTATGGTCGAAGTAATGGAAATGGTCGGCAAGCTCGAAGATTGAATGCTTGAATGTCTCCAAGACAATATTTGCTCGTCTTCACCAACGTTTGCGCGAAAATGATACATTCAAGGAACAAACGGATGACTGCGGGTGCCCTCGAGAAGTACGAACTGTGGTTCTCGAGTTAATTGCGGAGTCACCTGAAACAAGTACTCGAAAAATTGCCAACATATTGAATATAAGCAACTTCACTGTATTCAAAATTCTTAGAGAACAGCAATTGTATCCGTTCCATATTCAACGTGTGCAAGCTCTACTACCTAGAGACTTTCTTCCGCGCCTATTTTTTATCATTGGAATCTTCATCAAATCGCTCAAATTCTCAACTGCGTTTTTTTTTACTAACGAAGCTAATTTTGGACGACAGTGTATACAAAATTTCCATAACAATCACGTCTGGGCTGAGGAAAATCCACATGGAATCTTCGAAGCTCATTTTCAGCATCAGTTTTCAGTAAATGTATGGCTTGGGGTAATTGATGATCATTCAGTCGGTCCATTTTTCCCCCCACAACGACTAACATGCGACTCTTACCTTCATTTCCTATAAGAAGAGTTACCTGTTCTTCTTGACAAAATCCCACTACAGCTGAGACAACACTTATGGTTCATGCATGATGGTGCACCAGCCCATTTTAGCATTAATGTACGTAACCACTTAGATACAGTATATCCAAATCTTTGGATGGGTAGGGGAGGTACGGAACATTGACCTGCTCGATTGCTGGATTTAAATCCGCTAGATTTTTGCATTTGGGGTTTTCTTAGGTCGTTAGTTTATTCTACTCCCATCAAAAATGTTGACAACCCGAGGAATGGCATTATAGCCGCCTGTGAGACAAAAAGAAATACACCAGGAATATTTGCGAGAATACGACAATCAATGAGGCGAAGAGTTGAATCTTGTATCACGTCTGAGGGAGGTCATTTCAAACATTTGTTGTAGCTTTGCGCCTATTTATTTATTAGTGTTATTTTCTATTATTGTTCTGGTTTAATGTTATTGTATTAGATAGTTCTTGATGGAGTATTAAAGAAATGAAAAATATGCGTTAAGATGTTTTATTTTTTTGTATAAAAACGGCGCCTCACAAAAAAAGGCAACACACACAAATTGAACAAAGAACCCAAAAATGATTTTTAATTTGAAATATCTCAGTAGCGTACCATTTTTTTAAATTGAGATCTTTACCCGTTTGCACACCAATAATAATAAACATAAAATTCTTAATTACATGTCAGAAAATGCGCAATAACTACCTCTTAAACTTAATTTGCATATCTCTACCGCTTTCAGAGCAATAAATAAATAGTGTTTTAAGAAAAACTTTCAACACCCCGTATCTCTGAATACGAAGCATTTGCGGACAGAAGCTATATAACAAACTGACATAATTTTTTCATGCAAAATTACCTCCTGAAGTTTGTCGCACTTATTCACTAACACCCTGTATATGAAAATATTCAATACACATTTACCACTGTACGTCCTAGAAAAAAATCTCTATCTCAAAACCGCAATAAGTATGATGCACCATACCTATAGCGTTTACATTTACATTCTGTATACGCATGAATATGTTTATACTTAATGCTAGTTTGTTCGATGGAGGTCCGAGCCAGGGAGTAGCGTATATATAGCTTTCGCAGTATTGTCAGTTGATCTTAGCTGCAATGCTGCTGCTTCGCAAGTCTCTGTTACATGTTCTCGAGGGACCTACTTAGTGGCTTTGATTGGCAAGGAAGCCTACAGCGGGAACGACATGAAAAACAACTCTCCATGAAGTAAATGTCGGAAATATCCGACACTTTGAGAAATATCAGGTATTGAACCCTGGTGGGAAAAAAATTCGGTTGGGAAAACTCTGAAAATGATTTATTGACTTTGTGTCCATTCCTTGAGTGACTTCATAAATACCTGTATATAGGAAGGTAAGGTATTCACTGGGAGAAATGTACTTTCGGTAGACTCTTTCAGATATTAATAATAATAATAATAATGAGAGGAGTTCAGATCCCCTTCTGTGCTTGGTATGCGATCATGGAAAAGCAGGGATTGGAGCATTTCTTTTTAAGGCAGCAACCCGTGCAGCCGATGAACGCGGACTCGTATTTGAAACTGAATGGACGAACCCAAACACTATCACCGAGTTGGATCCCGTTCAGCAAAAAGCCCACGTGAAAGCTGCGGAGTGTGATAGGCTCCTACAGCTACATGAGGATAAGCCAATGCATGGGGTCTTCTTCAAGAACATTGAAAACCTTGGCTCATCCAGAAACCTGACATTCGCTTTCCTCAGGGCAAGTGGGTTGAAGTCGGAAACCGAGGGATTCATAATATCGTAGTCGCGTGATGGGTATAGAGGTCCCACTAGATGCAGAGGGTGTCGTGAGGCAGCTGAGACCATAATGCATTTGCTGTCAGCTTGTCCAGCTTATGCGGTCTCAGCCTATATCCACAGGCATAACGCGGCCCTACGAGTGTTGTACTACTATCTACGACACTCGTACGGTGTAGACGAGACACTGGTGTTGCCTTATGCTCCGGGGGATATTGAGTCTGTTGTGGAGAATGAGAAGTGCTATTGGAACTACTCATTCCCCACCCTCAGGCAAATACAAGCCAATAAGCCTGATGAAGTCCTCCTCGACCATCAAAGTAGGACGATTTTCGTCATTGAGTTTTCAGCTCCTGGCGAAACGAACATCGTCCGAAAAGAGGAGGAAAAACGGACTAAATATCGAGATCTTCTCTTTGAACTCCGCAGGCTTCCAAACCATTCTGTCAAGACGGTGGTTCTGATAATAGGGGTCCTTGGTAGAATGAGGGACACGGTGCTCTCAAATCTGAAAATTATACCGGCATACCGTGATGCGGCAGAAAATCTAGCTAGAAGAATGCAGAATGCCGTTATTCTTGGTTCACTCCGTTTACTCGGGGCACATGATTATCGGACCCAGTAATCACTCACCCTATGGACGTGGGGAGTGTTTGCTGGGGTTAATGATACACCAGCGCGCCCTCCGGTAGTATCGGAGCTCCGGGGACAGGGCCTGACTGGTACATTCCTGATAGAAAATAAAATAAAAATAATAATAATAATAAGAGCCTCCACGTGTTGTGGAAAACCCGCCGTCGGCTGATCGGTAGAAACCTTCTGGAAGGGTATTTACGAATTTCCGCAACCACTCAAGCCCTAGCGCAGTTCGAAGCTTTCTGCAGGAGGCTTCGTCAGCCTGAGCTCAATGAACTGCGCAATCTGATAACCCCGGAAGAAGTTTGACGGGCCCTCGAAGGCTTGAAGAATTTTGCTGCTCCAGGTCCTGATGGCCTGAATAACTATTGGTGGCTAGATGGGGGGCAGCAGATTCCGGATTGGTTCGTCGGGGGGCGAACCGTGCTAATCCCCAAAAACGAAGATTTGTTTAATCCGAAGAACTACAGACCGATAACATGCTTGAGCGCTTGTTATAAGATGTTTACACGCATCTTTTACATGCGAATACTCTCCGCTGTTGAGCCGGTGTATGAACGGATATATGAGCAAAGAGGGTCAAAGAAGGGGGTCGCTGGCTGCAAGGAGAACCTGCTGATCGACAGATGCATCACGCAGGACTACGTGCAGTATAAGCGTAACCTTTCAATGGCCTGGATCGATTATCGCAAGGCATTTGATACAACATCGCATGAACTCATCATGCATTTGCTCAGATGCCTCGCGGTACCCGATCAAATAGTGAGATGCATTGAACAGCTGATACCGCTCTGGAGCACTCGATTTACCATAACAACTGGTCAAGTCAGAGTCCAAACAGAGCAGGTTATCTTTAGAAGGGGCTTGTTTCAGGGAGACTCCCTCAGCCCTCTTCTCTTCTGCATCTCACTACTGCCATTGTCTGTTGAACTACGGAAAACCCGCGGATACAATTGCGGCATCCCCAGCAACCGGAGGCATAAGGTCACCCATCTGTTTTACATGGATGACCTTTCATGCCTCCGGAGAAAAGGACCTTCACCAGTCCTTAAGGGTGGTGCAAGAGTACACGCATGCTATCGAAATGGGGTTTGGGATCGACAAATGTGCCACGGATCATCTCAAAAGAGGACGATGCGAGGAATACGGAGAGGACGTTCAGCTCGTAGACGGAAGCATCCTGCATCATCTGGATGCCGGAGAGACGTACCTACCTTGGGGTGGAACAACGCCACACCCAAGAGGTAGCTACTGTCAAAAGCTCTCTCCACTGCAAGTATAAGCACAAACTCCGACAGATCTGGTCTTCAGATAGCTTTCACCCAATATAAATAAAAAAAAAAACAGATTACAGATCGTAGAGTTTAAATGTCAAATCCTTATACATTGTTGCCAAGTGAACTTTCCCAAAGTGTGTCATAACGTCATAACTTACAATTTCAAACGATTTTTCACAAGATACAATAATATTATTACGGAAGCGGGAAGACGGGAATTCTAATATTTCATGTCCCAACTAATTTTCACCCTCTTCGGTATTAGAAATAACCGAAGACATTCTAGGTTTACTTCAGACGTTAACTTCGCTAAACGTAGCCTAACAGACATAAACCAAGGCATACATAATTAGGAAAGTAAAACCGTGTTGAGTCCATCGACATTTACGGTCCTTGCGGAGTCCCAACCAATCAAAATGGCCGTTGCCATGAAACAACGTCTCAAATGACAGTTTTGAGCCTTCTGACCATTGCGCAGACACGTTATCGTAAATTCAATTTGGATGCATTTTTCGAGTAGAGGGAATATGACCATTAGCAATCTAGTTTAAGGTTATGTCGAAGGTTGAAATAGTCGAATGAGAAGAAGAAGAAAGAGCAGATTTATGAATGACACTGATGTGCAGATGAAATTATTGTCCAAAATTCCGAATAATGTTCTATCCGGTTGTTGTCTTTCCGGATGTAATTCAAAATAAATTTGTACTGTTTTCGTACTATTCCTATCAAATTTATAAGAAAGTTTCAACAGATCTCGTTTTTTTTCATTTGAGAATGAGGACATTTCGACTGAAGTATGTGTGCAAACTCATGATGTTTGATGAGTTCTGACAACTAGTGTTCATTAAACAAAATGTTTCCTCTTTTATCACATGGGATGGTTCGCTGGACTTTGTCGCACATATTTACTCGCAGCAATAAAGCCTTTTTTAAACTCGACAACCGGAATTCAGGACTGATTTTTTGCAGACAACCCTATACCACCGTGTTCGTAATAAAATAATCTTTATTCTAACTCAACTTAAATTCATTAACTAGACCGGTGCAAATTACTAGTATGGATTTACCTGTTTATACTTGCCTACTCAAGAGTTGTGACAGGAAAACAATAGTCAACCTAATGTTTGCATATTATATAGGCTTCATAATTCCGATTGGTATGGAATTTGTCTATTAACCAAACTAGTGATATGGTAAAGAAACAAACAAATAACTATTAATTGTTAATTAATCATCTACTGGACTGAAACTTTTCAGTCTGGTGCTTGCTTGAAGTTCGCGCCAACCACCTGGGGTGGTGCTGTAAGTTTTCCGGGTTTTCCTACAGCTGAAAAGTGACTACGCCACCAAAAATCATTAAGTCACCCCGGAGCGCCACGGCAAATAATAATAATAGCCGTCCTCGGCCCGCACAGGCTATGTCTTTGGGTACACTCTATGGGTGTTTATGAGGGGGTATTATTATTATTATTATTTGCAATACATTAATTGACATGTAATTTGATATAAAATACTTTTCATCCATTATCCAACTCGGTGAAGATCGTTTTATACTGGGATCCTATACCATTAATATTAATAACACAGAGATATGACTAAAACGTTTGGACGGTATATGCAATATCCATGTAAAATAACAATACAGTAGATAGATAGTTAAAATATTAATTTTCGTTTGAGGAATATTTGAAATAGACCGCCAGCTGAGATAACTCTCGAATAAGTACCATTTCAATAGCAGTGCATGGGTCTTATCAAATCAGGTATTGCAAGTGTTAATTATGAAATATTATGTGCAGATGGCAAATAATTACAGACTCCATGTATAGATATGATTAAAATTTGGGAAATTCCTTAAGTAGTCAGTTTCAATGAGGAAAATTAACATTTGAAAGGCGATACTTATAAACCTGCATTATTCAATTAATTTGGAATATTTTCGTAGTAATCTGATACTTTTTGTATATTTGATAAAATTTGCATATTTTGAAATTACTGAAACATTTCACTTTCTTCAACAGGTGGCATGAAATTGGAATTTATGATACTCCCGCTACAATAGACTACATCTTGAACATAACCAATAAGAGAAACTTACACTATATTGGTCACTCTCAAGGAACTACCACTTTATTTGCGATGGGTTCTGAACGAGAAAGCTATAATGATAAGATAAAAGTAATGATCGCACTAGGACCAGCTTCTGTTAATATCAAACCAAAAAATCCAATCGTTAGAACTCTAGTACCATTCGTTGGAATTCTTCAGGTAATATGTTTGTGATATCTAGAGAAAGACATTATTGAAAATAGGATCCAAATCATTCCACGTTTCATCCACTGTTTAACGACTTCTATCACATTAGATTCAGAGGATGTTATTAAATAATTCAAGTGGTTTTCAAGAGATGGCAGAAGAAACACTGACTCAAAAACCAAAAGTTACCAAATAATATGTCAGAGTCAATTGAATTCTCCTCAGAACTTTTTCTAATGCCAAGGTGAAGGCTGGGTATGTAAATGGTGCTTGCTCACTTCTGCTGCAATTGATTTGAACCAAATTATAAACCAGTACATAAAATCAGTACATAATTATGCTGGCATACATCAACTCCATAAATCTATGGTTATTCAACCACTCACCACAATACTACGTCTTTTAGAGCAAGAGCCCGTGAACCCCAGACCTTCGTTATTTTATAAAATCTGAAAGTTTGTCAGCGCATGCTCCCAACATAGGTAAGAACGATGGATCATTATGAAGTTTGGGTTGCAGTGGCTTTGGCAGGTAAACGGTACTAAAGTTGTGTAAAATACCAAACTAAATTCATCAAATAATAAAGTGCGATTTTCTGGTATTACCTTCAGAATATTATCATAATTCACGTTATTCATTGCCATACACTTAACATCGTGGCAACCCCTTGCCGGACACCCTTAATGTTCATGAAATTATAATTTTACTAACATAGTAAAAAATCTGATTTTTATATATAATACTTGGGTAATTAGTGAATGATGTTTCCTTATTAGCCAGATATTTGTTATAGTTCCAACCTCTTGACAAGCATGTAGGGTAGCTGTAGGAGCGAGTGCGAGGCAGTATGTATATTGGTGGGTGTAAATGAGATGGCGAGTTAAGTCTACCGCGATCCTTCACTGCGCAGTTATTATTTCTACTGCGCATGTATTGTTTAGTACACAGTGCATGTTAACATCAGCTGAAATAATATTATATACTATCTTCAAGTATTATTATTTCATTATTAATCAACAATATAAAATATTTCGAATATATACATACTATAAAGTAAATTCAATATTATTGATACGTAGATTATATGTTTACAATTTGTATATGTGACTTTTTAAATGAAAGTGATTTTGTATAAAAAAATCAAGTCATGGGTGATACATTAATTTGTGTTACTTATTTGCAACAAAAGTATTGGCAAAATTATATTATTTTCTGACGAGACATTGAAAACATGTGAATTAATTTAAAATTGCGAAAAAACATAACATTAAAAAAAATTGTAAAATTTGTTTTTACGAATCACCCAGGTTTTCGAAGAAAACCCCTCAAAAAAAGAGCTTGTGCGAACAAGGGAGATCCGGGACCTACAGTTTAAATAAAAGTGGAATCCGAACCACTTTAGCTCAGTGGCAGGCTATCCCAGGGATCGAACCCGGGACGTCTGGGAATACCACGACCAAATGTAATGAAATCATTCTTCCATGCGAATATATAGAGGGTAGCTATCACAGGGAATGTTTTACAAATCATTCACAGGGCTAATAAAAAAATATTTTGCCTCAGAACCAATAAATTCTGAAAAGACTGTTGAAACAGAACAAGAAAGAGAAACATCTAAGAAGTAAATACCATCAACATACAATTCAATACCAGATTCATCGTATTTGGCCGAGTCAACTGTATCACACCTTCAGCTTCTCAATCAACAGAACCTCATCCTTCCCAAGTAGCTGTGGATATTAGTGAACTTAAAGAAGAGAGTGAAAATGCTAATGCAACCACTGAAGTTAATAGTTCATTTCACGTGTTAACATGAGTAAAAACATATTTTTATTTTGCAATAATAAAAGAAACAACTAAGATCAAAAATGATTTCACTTCATGAAGGTCATAAAAATCAATTTCAGTCTCGTATAATGTCTAGCATCGATAACCAAGAAGAGTATAATGAGTTGTTACGTAAATTGAAATATACTATCATAGAAATGAAAACATTGGTGATGATAATGATTATGAATGAAATTATATTGTCTTTTATACTCAATAATAATATGTAATGTCATCAATCTATTGTTTTATCCTTCATAATAACTTGTAGTATCATTACCCTATTTTCAATTAAATTTTTGAAATATATTTTATTAGTTTTTTTTTTAAACCTGTTAATGACAGAATAAATTAAAATTTTCAACAATTTAAGTAATTGTAGCATCGAATGTCTTTTCTTAAGATGTTTTTAAAATTTACTTAGATTATCAGTTATATAAATTCGTGCCAAAATGTTTATTTGCATAAGTCATTCTAATCACGAATCTCTTCTTAAGATTTACAATGTTTGTCTGGCAAGGGGTTGGAACTATCAAAAATGTCTGGCTTATGAGGAAACATCATTTACATACTACCCAAGTATTATATATAAAAATCAGCTTCTATGCTATGACGTAAGTAAAATTATAATTTCATCAACATTAAGGGTGTCCGTCAAGGGGTTGTCACGATGTTAAGTTTCTGGCAATGAATAACGTGAATTTTAATATTATTCTGAAGTTAATACCAAAAAATCGCACTTCATTATTTGATGAATTTAGATTGGTATTTTACACACCTCTAGTACCGTTTATCTGCCAAAGCTACTGTTACGTACAAAATAGCTTCCCAAGTAAGCGATGAAACAGTTAGGGGTATGCACCGACTAAAATCTCAGTGGAGTCGGGGTGGTTTTCTTTTTATAAAGGTTAACAAAATTTTATAGGGGGCGCCAAGTGATTTACCAACACATACACCCCTCAGAAGACATCAAATCACTAAACCATAAAGGCTTACTTGACAATCTAGATGAGTGAAATAAAAATAACGAGTAACCGGTAGATATAATAATTTTTGGAAATAACAAGTACAAAACTACAATAAAAAATCGTAGGGCAAATTCAATAATCACCTAAAAAGTAGGGAAAACTCTCGAGAGAATAGTTCGAAGATAAAGTTACTTTAGCAATCACATAACATTTATCCAAGAACGACGAATTTAATTCACTTAGTATCTAGTCAGAACAATCACGATCAAACATTAACTATGATTTATGACTAAGACAGTAAAATGGGGTGCACTATATATGTAGGGAAAAATACTCGTTGGCATAAGATTCACGAAAAACGAACACTGCATATAACACGTAACACAATAGTTAAAATAAATGAACTAGCCACTATGTGGTACTTATCACGGTCCTTTTGGGCTACTCCTGGAAACCCCAGAGTCGGATAATGTTTTCAGTCATCTGCCAATAACTGAGGATCATCCTACATCCACTACTCTTGTTCGTAAGCACGAGTTTCTGAGCTCCAGAAAAATAAATGACCTTCCAGGTAAGTCCCAATTGTTCGTACCGCTACTGAATGTCTATCCAAGATTGCCACAAAATACAACTCCTCGTATATATGTGCGAAAGAGAAAGGTTCCCAAGAAAAACGTCTAAAAAGGATTGAAACGTTAAGGTAAGGTGCATAATCCCGATGCAACTAAGAGACGTTCACTACTTTACGATAACCATATCCTTCATACTAAAGAAAATCCGACGATCCTATCCAAATACCAGAAGCCACATGAAATCGTCGTGTGGGTGCAAATAGTGAAAAATCCGTTGAAAACGTTAAATTTACCAGTCACTATTCACCCATTCGTTTTCCAAAATTCTACTGCCACTCTTCAAATATGAATTCCTACACCCAAACGCTTTTTCTTATCAGGCGTCTTTTTTTCCACAATATTTCGACAGAAAATCTCGACTACAAGAAACGCTCGGTTTCACCGTCTAAGAAGACAACCAAATTAGCAGGCACAAAAATATAAAATACATATACGGAGTGTTGTGTTGGTGGAGTTCCAATTCCTTTGACATGATAATTTAAAATGATGAAATGAATGACCCTTATGATGTTTGAAAAATATGTACGACGATCGTTAAGACTCGACAATGTTACAAACTCCCCCTTAAATTTCCAAAAAAAAAAATTAACTTTAATTTTTTTTTTTCAATCGACTTTGAGGTCCTTGATATGCCAATTTCCCAAAGCAACCCCCGTTTCAAAATCATTCAAAGAATAAACGTTAGGGGTTATTTTCTTCGCCACCCTACATTTCAGAAATTTCGGTGCCAATTTCGAAGCAAAGTAGGCAGCGCCATCCGACAGCTGATAGTTTTTTTTCCATACGGTCTGACCGACCTCAAGAGTGAGCGGTCGTTTTCGAAGGTTATATCGGTTTGAACTGTTGGCATAGAACCTATCTAAACGGGACTTGACGAAACCTCCAACTTTTTCTAAATCTCTCACATGTTCAGCTAAGCTTTCTCGGTTGCCAAACTCAAATTCTGGGTTTTCAACACCAGGACCAGTTTTGTTATATACTTTTCCTGAAAGATATAATTCCCTACCAAAGTTGAGAAAAGCAGGGCTATATCCAGTGACCTCGTGCACTGCGGTGCGTAAAGCAAATCCAAATTTGTGAAGGTTCTCATCCCAAGAACGGTGATTATCTTGGATATATGACCGTATCATTATTTTTAATACTCGGTTCACTCTCTCAGTGGGGTTAGCCCGAGGATGGTAATGGGCATTGAAAATTATTCGAGAATCATAAGAAGAAACAAGGTTTCGAAATTGTTGACTTACGTATTGACGACCATTATCACAAATTATTCGTTCCGGTACGCCGGAAAACCTGAAAACATCTTTCTCCATGTGATTAACTACGGCTTGGCCAGTAGCAGATTTGATCGGAAACAGTAACACATATTTAGTGAATAGATCGGCCACCATTAAAATGAACCGATTTTTTCTCTTACTGATAGGGAGAGGACCTATAAGATCCGTACAAATTACCTCCCACGGACGGGAGATAACACGTTTATTCATATGGCCGTGAGGTACCTTTTGCTCCGGCTTTTGAGCCTTGCAGACCTCACAATTCCTGACATATTCAGCTACATCCACGTTCAACTTTGGCCAGTAGTACAAGGAAGCGATTCTATTCCTAGTTTTGAAATAACCCAAATGACCTGAGATGGGAGCATCATGATTTTCTGCAAAAACAGCTCCTCGACGAGATTTGGGGACCACCAATTTCCAGTCCTGATCAGGATCGGAAGACAGGGTCGACCTAACTAACTTATATACTTTGCCCTCACATTCTCGCCATCTGGGGTATTTCTCCGGATTTGAACGAATATTATTTAATAGTTTTTCATACCAGGGATCGTAATCTTCCTTAGTGACGTCAACATAATTGACCGCCCTAGACAAGGCGTCTGGCACCACATTTGATTTCCCTTTCCGATGAATGATTTCAAAGTCAAAACTCTGAAGTTGTAATGACCATCGGGCTAGACGACCTGAAGGATTTTGAAGTTTATGAAGCCACAGGACTGAAAAGTGGTCCGTTATGACCTTGAATCGTACCCCTTCGATATAACAGCGGAATTTTTGGATTCCCCATAACACTGCCAAACATTCTAACTCTGTGGTAGAATATTTAGATTCCTCTGAAGTTAGGGCCCTACTGTCATATGCAATTACCTGTTCACCGTCCTCAAAATATTGAGCTAATACACAGCCAATACCCACCTGAGAGGCGTCACATTGTAAGATAAACTCTCTGGAAAAATCTGGACAAGTCAATTTCGGAGCTGATATTAATAATTCTTTCACTGCTATAAATGCGGATTCTGCTTCGTCTGACCACAGAAATTTTTGATGTTTTCTAGTTAATTTACTGATAGGAGAAACCAGAGAAGCAAAGTTTGGGATAAATTGCCTATGCCAACTAACTAATCCAATAAAACGACGAACCTCCTTCACGGTTGTTGGAGTCGGATAATTTAACATTGACTCTACCTTTTGTGGGTCGGTACGAAGACCATTTTGATCCATCGGGTAACCCAAAAATCTGAGCTCACTTTTTACAAACTCACATTTATTTTTATTTACCGTTAATCCAGCCTCCAACAGTTTATCGAAAACTTTCTTCAAAACTCTAAGGTGAGAAGGAAAGTTTTTTTGTAGTAATGATAATATCATCCATGTAAACAAAAACGGATTCTTCTAACTCAGCACCTAAAACAGTGTCAACAAACCGCTGCATAGTTGCAGGGGCATTATGTAGACCAAAGGGCATTCTATTGAAATGAAACAGTCCCTTTCCAGGAACAGTGAAAGCGGTCTTTTCTTTGCTAGAAGGTTCCAAAGGAATTTGATGGTAAGCACTATTCAGATCAATTGAACTTAAAACTCGGGTGTCTCTTAACCTATCAAGAATACCATTGATAAAAGGCAGGGGATAAGCATCTTTCTTTGTCACTAGATTGACTTTTCGAAAATCGATACAAAAACGGTATTAATTATGAGGCTTCTTGACCATAACCACAGGGCTGGACCAAGCCGATTTCGAAGGTTCAATTACCCCTAGCTCTAATGATTTATCAACTTCTTTATTAATCAACGCCTAAATATATGGAGAAACTTGATAATATCGCTGCTTTATAGGCAAGGCATCACCCGTATCAATCACATGATAAACCCCCTGGGCACATCCTAAATCACTCTTCAATTTGCTGAAAAAATCCTCTACCAGATCATTCAACGTTGATTTATCCTCCACTCCTACCAGACTTAATCCTACCGGAATTTTTGACTCTCCAAATTCCCAAGAATTATTTGAAAAAGAACTAACAATATTCATATCTTTCCAAAAGTCAATTCCGAAAATTATTTTAACATCAATATCCTCCACAACTAAAGCCCTTATAACCTTAACTTTACTGTCCATTGGAAGTAAAACCGAACCTAGAACTGGGCATTCACTTTTTTTCTAACCTAACACTTCCTAACTTACGTAATTTTGGCCATCCCTTCTTACCGATGATAGTCTGAGCGGCCCCAGAATCAAGAAGTCCGCGAAATGGTATTCCTTGAATTTTAATATTCAAGTACGGACGTGGATCATTCTTCGAAGAGCAAAACAGTGCATCAATTTTTGATTTGCGGAAATGGATCCCCACAAAATGTATCCATGCTGCCCAAGAATCATTTACCGGTGCGGAAATCGAGGAGATGTTAGACCGGCGGCTTAACGACTCCCTGATCCGTTTCCCTGAGAAGTACAACCACATTGGTATTTGGTTAAATCAGGTCTTCCGCAACGAAAGCAAAACTTTTTCGAAAGGGTTTTAGAACATTTAGAGAAACTATGACCTATTTCTCGACAGTTCCAACAAGTTACATTGGCTACTTCAGCACCCCTAACGGTTTTTGATGAACGTATTGGCGTTTGTTCGGAACTAGGACCGGCTAAGTCCTTTTCTAGTAAACATATCCTTCTAGAAGGTAGCGGTCGACATTCAGCCAAATATTTTGCTTTTTGCAACTTTTTACATTCCAGAAGTAACGAATCGGTGGGAACAATATCATAAACACGTGAACCCAAACCATGAATGTAATAAGTATCAATATTTTGACGTAGAATCTCAAGTTTTTCGAATTCGTAAGGAGCATGTGGCAATCTATGGAATAAGTTCAACATTCGTGCAAAATAAGTACCGATGTTTTCGTTAACCCCCTGTATACTAGTACGTATTTCTTCCTTGAGGTCTCGTTCGAAAGTGAGAGGTAAAAATTCTTCTTTCAACATTCGAACAAAGTCCGTCCATGATTTAATATTATTCCGAACCGATCGGTACCAAATTAACGCATTTCCAGAAAGCAAGTCGGTCAATGAATTTTTGAGTTCTTCATCCGATACTCCGCGTGATAATTTATTTTCTTCTACTCTTTCAATGAAAGCGTTGACTCCCAACCCAGATTTATCTCTAAGATCCCCACTCAATTGAAGTCCCCATTTGTGCACCGGAACATAAGCTTTCAAAACCTCATGACGAGAACTCGAAGTAGTGGATGCAATAGGAGGGTTGTTGGATGACCCCGCAACAGATGATTCATTAGTATTGACCATCCCAGATTCATCATTTATCATCATTTAATCTCAAGTTCATTTAGTTGTTCAAACAAATTAGAAATAGAAACTTTGAGGGCGTCTTTAGCGCTTGCAAGATTAGACAATCTTGTTAACCTACCATAAAGGTGAAGTAATTTAGTATTTACATATTTCTGTTCAGTGCTCGAAGCAGCAATATTCTTTCCTTCAACATATTCAATCAAACTGACCACTTTTTTATTACAAATATCTGGCTCTGAAACAATGTCAAGCTTCAAGTCTGCATCAGTAATCAAATCTTCACAAGTTTCTTTATTTAGATATTCCTTTAATTTTTTCCGCATAACCTCTACCGTAAGGGCTTAAGTGTATTTAAAACTTCTGACCTTCAATTCATAAATTAGCTCATCTCTGCCTAATCGATAACCATCCATTTTTAAAGTGTAAAACAAGTATATGAAATTAAAAAAAAAAATATACTTCGTTTCACGAAGCAACCCAAAAATGTAACGTTGTGAATGAAGTTTAAATTTTTGTTTTCTTTCTCAATAATGAGTAAAAACAAAGAAGAAAAATTTTCACTGATAGTAAAAACCGGTTTAGTAAAATTCGAAACCCGTTCCAACAGCTGTGTGTAAGAAAATACAGACAAATAAAATGGTAGCCGTGAAAAAGCTGAAAGAGAATTTCATTTCCAAGTATTTTTTTCCCTTTTCACAACCTAAACGTAGTAGGCCCCACGTTGGGCGCCAAATTAACTGTTACGTACAAATAGCTTCCCAAGTAAGCGATGAAACAGTTAGGGGTATGCACCGACTAAAATCTCAGTGGAGTCAGGGTGGTTTCCTTTTTATAAAGGTTAACAAAATTTTATAGGGGGCGCCAAGTGATTTACCAACACATACACCCCTCACAAGACATCAAATCACTAAACCATAAAGGCTTACTTGACAATCTAGATGAGTGAAATAAAAATAACGAGTACCCGGTAGAAATATATCTATATAATAATTTTCGGAAATAACAAGTACAAAACAACAATAAAAAATCGTAGGCCAAATTCATTTATCACCTAAAGAGTAGGGAAAACTCTCGAGAGAATAGTTCGAAGATAAAGTTACTTTAGTAATCACATAACTTTTATCCAAGAACGACGAATTTAATTCACTTAGTATCTAGTCAGAACAATCACGATCAAACATTAACTAAGATTTATGACTAAGACAGTAAAATGGGGTGCACTATATATGTAGGGAAAAATACTTGTTGGCATAAGATTCACGAAAAACGAACACCGCATATAACACGTAACACAATAGTTAAAATAAATGAACTAGCCACTATGTAGTACTTATCACGGTCCTTTTGGGCTACTCCTGGAAACCCCAGAGTCGGATAATGTTTTCAGTCATCTGCTAATAACTGAGGATCATCCTACATCCACTACTCTTGTTCGTAAGCACGAGTTTCTGAGCTCCAGAAAAATAAATGACCTTCCAGGTAAGTCCCAATTGTTCGTACCGCTACTATCCAAGATTGCCACAAATCTGAATCTGCTTCTTCTGTAGTTGCAGTTGAACCGTTTTGAATATTCAGAACATCAACGATGCCGTTCACTCCAGATATGACATTTATTTCTTCTCTATTGACATTGGAGAATATATCTTCAGTGATAGTCTGCGTAGATATCTTTCAAGGAAAATAACATTCCGCTACTTTATATCTTTACCTTGTTCTGATGGATCAGCAAGTCTATATCCTTTCGATTTTTCACAGTATCCAACCATAATATATTGTTTGGATATCGGTTCGAACTTTCTTCTTTGTTCATTTGGAATCAAAGAATAACCCTTTGATCTAAATACTCGTAAATTGCGGAGGTCGACTTTGGATCCTGTCCAGAGTTGTTCCGGTGTGAATCCAGGAATAGCAGCTGATGGACATCTATTTTTCAAATAAATTTAGGTCATAATTGCTTCGCCCCAATAACGCTTACTCAATCCAGAATCTTGTAACATGGCTCTAGTTTTCTCTATGAGAGTTCTATTTAGCCGTTTGGCCACCCCGTTCTGTTGAGGACAATGAGGAATAGTTGTTTCATGAATTATACCACAACTTTTCGAAAGCGTTGCTGCAATATTCTCCATCGTTGTCTGTCCTGAGCCTTTTAATTTTCGAATTGGTCTGATTTTCCACGAGTATTTTGAATTCTTTGAATTTCTGTAATACCTTATATTTGTTAATGAGCAAATATCCGAAACTCTTCCTGGAAAAATCATCTGTGAAAGTCAGAATATAACGAGCTCCACCCCATGTTTCTCAGACATTGGTCCACACAGATCAGAATGAACCAGTTCTAAAAGTGAAATTGCTCTTTTAGCTTCATGTTTCGGAAAAGGCTTCATTTTCTGCTTCCCCTCAATGCATGGTATGTGTGGTATATGGTGTTTCGGTAAGTTGTGTCGCTAAAACATGTACGCGAAAATGACACTTGACACTGAACGAAACGTGTAAGTGAAGGACGCACGATGATGATGGCGTTGTTCGACATGACTGAACCACTAGAAGTGTAGGCACTCGATTTAATTAATTAAGGTACTGAAACATGGATGCACCAACATTTGTATATTGTAATATAAAGTATGTAAATAAAGTCTGTAAATAGCGTCCAGTGTGTCGTCATTAATAACACATGGCGCAGTCTGAAAAAGAGAAGAACTGAAGCCCTGAGTGAAAATGGATTTGAAACCGCCATATTTCAAGGTGGGAGATTCCAAAGCCGCTAACTTGTGGCCGAAATTCAAACAGTCTTTTGAAGTATTCCTGATTGCGGCTGGACTAATAGAAGCGGATGATAAGAGGAAGTGTAATTTAATGCTCCACTGTATGGGACAAGAAGGCCTAGATGTATACAACACGTTTGAGCTAAAACAAAATGAAATCGACAAATTTGATGTGCTGGTTATCAAGTTCAACGATTATTTTGTGCCCAAGGTCAATGTAACATACGAAAGACACAAATTCTTCATGAGAAATAAAAAAACTGGAGAAGGTTTTGACAACTATGTTACAGAATTGAAATCTCTTGCAAGCTCATGTGATTTTGGGAAGCTGAAGGATTCACTCGTAAGAGACCGAATCATTTGTGGCATAGAACACGATAAATTAAGAGAGAAGCTGTTGATAGAGCCTAATTTAACTCTAAATAAATGTGTCGATATGTATCGAGCTGCGATGGCAACAGAAAGTCACATTAAGGACATATCAAGTGAGGCAATAGCTATAAATAAAATAAATAAGCAAAGGAAAAGTCACAGAGGAAAGAAGCAAGAGGACACAAATCAAAGCACTGAGAAGACAATAAAGGACTGTACGAGATGTGGGTACACACATGAAGGGAATAAATGTCCAGCTTACCAGCAAACATGCAAGAAGTGCAACAGACTGAATCATTTTGCAAAAATGTGTGGACAAAAACAAGTTAAAGAAGTAACGGCGGAGAGCAAGAAAGAAGAACCAGAAGATGAAGAGAAAGACTCATTGTTCATAGGTTCAGTACATAGTAATAAAACAGAAGATTGGATAGAGGTAGTTCAAGTTTGTAAAAAGCCAAAGGTATTTATAGAATTCAAGTTAGATACAGGAGCTCAAGCGAGCATTATACCAAAATGTATTTTTGAACAAATTCCTAATGTTAAATAACAAAAAACCAACACTAAACTTAATAACTACAATGGCAGCAGTATAAGTCAGCTGGGAGAGTGCACATTACATTGTATTCTCTCAAACAAAAATGAATTCAACTTGGATTTCATTGTAGTAGATACTGCAAATAACAGTCCAGCTATTCTAGGACTAGAACACTGCAAAAGGCTAGGGTTAATCAAAATAATTAATAATATTTCAGCAAGTAATGTGTTAACTAAATATGAAAATGTGTTTACAGGTATAGGGTATTTGAAACAAAAACATAAAATCATTTTGAAAGAACATTCAGTTCCAGTAGTTTTTATTGCACGTAAGATTCCTATATCTATTAAAGAGGAAGTAAAATGTAAATTAGATAGGTTGGAACAGTTGAATATAATTGAAAAAGTCACAGAACCCACTGACTGGGTACATCCATTGGTAACAGTAAGAAAGCCCAATGGAAAAATTAGACTGTGTCTTGATCCAGTCAATTTAAACAGGTCAATTAAAAGGGAATATTATCAAATACCCACAATTGAAGAGATTTTAGCTGAACTTTCAGGAGCGAAGGTTTTTAGCTTATTGGACGCCAACCAAGGATTTTACCAAATACAATTGGATGAATCCAGTAAGAGGTTATGCACTTTTGCAACACCTTTTGGGAGGTATATGTTGTTAGGATATCATCTGCACCGGAAGTGTTTCAAAAGCAACTTAAACAGATTTTCGAAGGGCTCGAAGGTCAAATATCATACATAGATGACTTGTTAGTTTTTGGAAAAAATCAAGAAGAACATGATAAAAATTTAGTGGCTGTTTTGAACAGCGCTAGAAGAGAAGGACTCAAATTTAATAAAACCAAATGTACATTTAATGTTACAGAAATAAAGTTTGTTGGTCATGTGATAAGCAGTATGGGGGTAAAAGTTGACAATGATAAAATAAAAAGTATAAATGAAATGCCATTGCCTAAAAGCAGAAAGGAGCTTGAGCAGATCTTGGGCATGATTACTTATGTCTCAAAATTTGTACACAATTTATCGGAATTAACAAATGATCTGAGACAGTTGTTAAATAAAAATACAGTTTTCTTATGGGAAGAAAATCACACTAAAGCCCTAAATAAATTAAAACAAGTGCTGTCGTCAACTCCTGTTCTACAGTATTATGACGTAAATGAACCGGTTGTATTGTCAGTTGACTCCTCGAAAAATGGGTTAGGTGCAGTTCTACTGCAAGGTAATTTACCAGTAATATATGCTTCCAGAGTACTGACAGAAACAGAGAAAAACCATGCTCAAATTGAAAAAGAGCTTCCTGCTGTACTGTTCGGGTGCACCCGTTTCCATCAGTATGTCTATGGCAAAAAAGTGTTAGTGGAGAGCGACCACAAACCACTAATCTCAATTCACAAAAAACCGTTAATTAATACACCCTTGAGGTTACAACGAATGTTGATTAAGTTACAATTGTATGACTTAGAAATTAGGTACAAACCAGGCTCCCAGTTATTTATTGCTGATTGTTTAAGTCGTAATTTCCTAAATGAAGTAACTTAGAAAGATAAGGCTTATTTAAATGAAACTGAGGCCCAGGTTAATTTAATTGAAAAAAAAATTCCTGTTTCTGATGAAAAATTCAAAGAATTTCAGAAGGAAACAAAAAATGACAAAAATTTAAATAATTTAATGAAACTAGTAAAAGAGGGTTGGCCAAGAGACAAAAATAAATTGGCAGACGAGTTACAACCATTTTGGGGTTACAGACATGAAATAATAAGTTTGAATGATGTATTATTCAAGAATAATAAAATTATTGTACCTGACAAACTGAGAAATGAAATGCTAAATATTATTCATTTTAATCATCTTGGTATCACAAAGTGCCAGTTAAGAGCACGTCAATGTTTATTTTGGCCCAACATAAACAAAGAAATTGAAATATTTGTAAACAATTGTGATACTTGCTTGAATTTTAGAAAATCAAACTCAAATGAACCCTTAATTCAAACAGAAGTTACTGGAAATCCTTGGGAAACCGTCGGCACAGATGTTTGTCAAATAAAAGGAAAAAACTACTTAATTGTTATTGATTATTACTCTAAATTTATTGAAACAGGACACCTAGAAAAATTGGACAGTAAACATACTATTGATCTGCTGAAGTCGTTTTTTGCACGACATGGCATTCCAAAAATTATTAGATCCGATAATGGTACTAATTATAGTTCAGAAGCATTCAAAGCATTTGTGAATTCGTGGCAAATTAATCATGTAACTTCCAGTCCAACTAATGCCCAGTCCAACGGCATGGTTGAACGATGTATTCAAACATTCAAAAATATTATGAAAAAAGCAGAGTATGATAACAAAGACCCATATCTGTGTCTTCTTGAATATCGAAATACACCTATTGACAATGATATTCCATCCCCTGCAACACTATTATTTAACAGGAAAATAAAGAGTTTACTACCTGAATTTAATATCTTTGACAAAAAAGATTATTCACTTGTAAATAGTTTTAAAAATAGGCAGTACAGACAAAAATCTAATTTTGACAAACATGTTTAAAGTTTATCAGAATTAAAGGAAGGGGAAAGAGTAAGAGTGCAAAATCAAGATAAATCAGAATGGGTGCCTGGTAGAATTTTAAATAAATTGGAGAATCCTAGAACTTTTTTGGTCAAACTTAATAATGGCAGTGTAATAGAAAGGAACAGAAAGTTTCTAATAAAAGATACAAAATGTAAGAGGGCCCCTCCTGAATTAGATTGCAAAGCTGGGATAGTAGATAAGAGACCCAAGCGAAGTACAATACAACCACAAAAATTGGCACATTTTGTATTGGACTAACTGTACTTAATATAAATATTGTACAAATAAGTTTTGTAAATAATTAGGTTAAGTTTAGCTTAGTTTAGTTTAGTTTAGGTGTGGTATATGGTGTTTCGGTAAGTTGTGTCGCTAAAACATGTACGCGAAAATGACAGTTGACACTGAACGAAAAGTGTAAGTGAAGGACGCACGATGATGATGGCGTTGTTCGACATGACTGAACCACTAGAAATGTAGGCACTCGATTTAATTAATTAAGGTACTGAAACATGGATGTATCAACATTTGTATATTGTAATATAAAGTATGTTAATAAAGTCTATAAATACCGTCCAGTGTGTCGTCAATAATAACACAGTATGCAATCATGGAATCGATTAAGATGCTGATCTTGAAAATCGAGCCCTGTTGCCAATCCGTTCTTCAGAGCACACATACCACTTTTGCTCAAATGACCAAGTCGTTTATGCCATGTATCGAATGATACCGAAGCAAATGCAATTTCTGAGGAAATTTCAGCAATAATCTCTTGATTACAATAATAGTTATTTGTTTAACTAGGCAGCAAAGTAGTAGATTGACTGCCGAGGCTGAATTCATAGCCGAGCGTAGCAAGGCTAGGAATTCAGCTAAGGCAGTCAATCTACTTTGCTGCCGAGTTGAACATATAATTTTTTCTCCGATTGTTCATAATGATATAGGAGGATATTGTATTTGCAAATTATTACAATTCCCACAATCTCTTTATTTTTCCTGTAGTGTTCAATTTAAATAAAATTTGATAGAAATGGAACTGGAATGGTTGGTTGCTATGGAAATGTCCATAATAATTATAGTTTGACAATTCGTGAAATTTCTGACAGTTTTATTGAGTATAATCACTTTGCTGCCTAGGCAGGAAAAGTAATACTTTGCTGATTGATATGTGTCAGCAAAATTAATATTTGCTGCCAATCGGAGAAAAACATGTTTTTCCACAATTTGCAACGGTAAATCAGTGGAAATAGAATCTAGTTTATATATTCCTTCCATATTCGAAGCAGTAGCAACCGAATTTTCAATTATGGAACAATGTTCATAAATGCGACATTTGTCTTTATCAAATGTGACAGTCAACCCTTTTTTTGGTAATTTTGCTAACAGATAGTAAATTCGTAGCTATGTCTGGTACACACATTACATCAACAATAGTTCTGCTATCATTCTTCGTGAGATTAACATTGACATCTCCTGAACCAACACTGTGTATGATTTGATTAACATCTTTTTCTATTGCATGAAAATCACTAAGCCATTCCTTGTGCTTACACATATGAGAAGTACTGCCCGAATCTATGATCCAGTCTCTATCACTATATGGTGCTGTTGTCAATGCAGAAACGAACAACAACTTATCAGTAGAACTTATATTTTGAGACCTCAGTTCTATTTTCTTGTCCTTTTTTAGTTTGAGACACCTGGGTTTGATATGGCCCTTCTTGCCACAATACTGGCATACCAAAGAGGATTTTTCGAATGATTTTGTAGTTGAAGTTTTTGCTAGCAAATACTACTTCACTGGAGACGTTCGAAACTTGATTTCTACGATATTCTTCTTGAAGTAAACATACTCGTACCATCTCACTTGAAATCGGGGTTTTCATATGGGTAGTCTCTAAGTTACAAACTAACGTATCAAATTCTTGAGGTAAACCACTCAATAATAGTTCAGATACTTTATCATCGGAAAAGGTAAAGAATATGGGTCCAACTGGAATTTTGATAAAATTTTCACAGATTTCAAAGATGCTTTAAAACACGATAAAATTGAAGAAACAATGAAATTTTGCCGCGGAAACACTTTTTTCGTATTTATCTTTTGAAAAAATATAGGTCGGCACTCACTTTTAAGACAATCCGTTGGACGGATTATTTAACATATTTTTCCAATTTAAATGCATTGTATTGTATCGATATCAATTTTACAAATACAGAAGTAGCAAATTATGAGAGGCATGAACTTCGAAAAGTATGAAAAAGAATTAACCTTATTTTATGAGCATAAACAATCAATTTGTTTATTGAATATCGGCTCTCTCAATCTGTCATAACTTCGAAAATTTCAGAATTGTAATTGCGACGTTGCCAATTCAATTCTTAAAATGATGGATTTAGATATATTATATTCGACAAATTCTTTAGGGAATGAAAGGATTGCTTATTGATCATATTTCATCATGTTGAAAATTGCATCAAGTGGGTATGAATAACTATATATGAGTTGAAAAAAGATGGAAACGTTAGGAATAGGTGAAATATGGGAGACAAAGCCTGGTTTTTGTAAAATTACAACATATGCCTCAAAACATGACTAAACAATATAATCAACTATGTAATCATTTATTAAACAGACCATGTGAGCGCGTTTGGCAGGTATTTTCTATTCATCTAGCACGAACCTACGTTTTAATTCGAAATTATGAGAACCTGCGCACCTGCGCATTTCCTTCATTACTTCTGCGCTTGGTCAATATCTAAAAATAGGTGCACGTATAGGTCCGCTAGTCTTGTCTACCTATTTTATGATTCATCTTCCTCAAAACCATGCGAGCGAAGCGAGCACGTTCGGCAGACATTTTCCTTACTGGTTTCCATATTCCTATTCATCTACCACGAACATTTCGAAAAGATGAGAACCTGCGCACCTGCACATTTTTCTCATCACTTTTGCGCTTAGCCAACATTTCAAAAATATGTGCATGTGCACATGCGCTCACTTGGTCTACATATTTTATAATTCATTTTCCTTCAACCCATAATATGATTTGAAATGGGAACTATATCACAATACAGACCATGCGAGCGAATCGAGCGCGTTCGGAAGACATTTCGCAAATCCGCGCGCGCGCATTTTCCTCACTGGTCTCCATATTTCTATTCATCTACTACGAACATTTCGAAAAGATGATAACATGCGCACCTGCACCACTTTTGCTCTCATCCAACATTCCAAAAATATGCGCGTGCGCACATGCGCTCGCTTGGTCCACATATTTCATAATTCATCTTGATGTGCTAATGGACAGTCCCAAAATACACCAATTACCTTACCAGTCTCTATTATACTGGCAATTAATATCGCTGTATGACAGAAGCTCTCAATAAACTGACACAATAATGGGCTAAAATGTAGCATAAATAGTTAAATTGGTTCCCGATCGATATTTGAGAATTGAATGAATTTTTCATTTTTCTATATTTTTATTTTCGTAACAATTTAAAAAAAACTCCCCTTTGAAATATTCTATGTAATAAAATTGGCAACGTCGCATTACAAATTTTGAGAGTTCAAAGTGGCCTGTCATTTGTTAAATAAAGTGATTGTTTATGTATTTCGGATAAAGGCCAGCTTTTTAATTTTTCTATTTTTCAGAGGTTTGATTTACCTACACAATGCTAAATATGCGTGGATAAAAGTGTTCATGGTTCAATACAGCGGATTGAATTGAAAATTACGTTAATACTCCGTCCAACGGTTTGTTTTTTTGTCTATCAAAAGTGAGTACTCACATATATTTTTTCAACAAAAAAAATTGAAAAAGGTCTTTCCGCGCAAAAATTTCGATTGCTGTAGTGTTTTTATGATATTTCGAAACTTCTGTGAAAATTTCATCAAAATCCCCGTTGGACCCATATTCTATACCTTCACCTTCATCAACAATTTTTCTACCAATATCATTTAATTGTTGTATAAGAGATGTTATACCATCGATATATTCCGTCTTTGTAATCAAAACGGTGCAGTTTACGCAATAAAATTACTCGGCGAAAAAGTCCTTTATCTTCAAAAATCTTCTAAAGACTGTCCCAAGCATATTTAGCATTGCTGGAATCTCTAACATGTTGAATACATGAAGGCTGCACATTGAGACAGATTTTTGCTTAAGCTCTCTGGTCTTTATTCGTATCAGTTTCAGTTCCCAAAACACAGTTCCGAAGACCATCCAAAGTTAATGACATTTTTATCTGGAACTTCCAATTATTATAATCAACAACACCTTCCAACTTCTCCGCTGCCGGTCCACTTCCTCCAAATATGATGGGCGTTTGAGTATTTGTTACAGTGTTCGCAATAAACGCAATAGTACTTTAAGCTAGGCTCATTTTCCAACTCGAAACGACGTAAAACTTGTATCAAATTACCACACCACTGGAATATACCTTGACAATATTTCGAAAAGTATCGACAAATGTTATAATAGGCAATGTTACAAATACTTTCACCACATGCCTGGGCCCATAACCTGTTAATATGTTATTAGCAGTTAGGCAGAAACAAGGCCAGATTTAGTTGGAAATGTATTACGGAAAAATATAACAGATTACAAATTATTTGACATATCAAAACTTCAAATATTACTTACTAATACAGGGTAACACATCAACATACAGATATGTGAGTATCAAATAGTTAATTCTAACAAAAGATAAATCTCAGCGGTCCAGTGAGATGCCAACGAATTGACCGATGATAATGAAGGCTTTAATGATATAAGAACTTTGCTGCTCCAGGCCCTAGCCCCGATGGGTTGAATAATAATTGATAAAAAACATTTCTAAGCATCCACCACCATTTGGTATACGAAACATAATCCGGATTGGTTTGTCGGGAAGCAAAGCGTGCACATTCCCAAAAACTGCAGACGAATCCAAAAGGTGATCTTTAGAATGAAAGTATTCCAAAGAGACTTTAACAGCCATTCTTTTCTGCATCTCTTGCCATTTCCCATTGCATCCAGGAAAACTCGTAGATACAACTGCGTAATTCCGAGCAACCGAAAGAATGGAATCAACTGTGTACGGAAAAAAATTCTTGAGGCTAGTGAAAGAGTACACGAATGCTCTTGGAATGGAGAACGGGTTCAACAAATATGTTACGGTTCATCTCAGAAGAAAACGATTAGAGAAAAAAGAAAAGGTTGTCAAGCTAGTAGATGGTTCCACCTTATAACATATTCATACCCAGTGAATGAAATTTTATAGATTACATTGAAGTAACATAAGGTGGAATTTATTGTTTACGCACACCCAGGAATACATTTTATCTACAAGCGTGCGTGATTTACCCTATACCCGCACGCAATTCAGTTCAGAAGTTACAATTTTACAGGCTCATCGAGTATTGATAACACAAATGAGTCGATTTGGAAAAGTTTCGCCTGAACAAATTACGAAAATACAATATATCGTATCGATAGTGTTTTTGAACTGCTCCATCAAATACTCGGTTTAACCCATTATTGTAGTGCGAACTCGAACTTTTCTTTCATAGAATAAATTCCATCCAATCTTTCAAGATCTTTCCATCAATAGTATTAGTCGAAAAACTGGCATTAGACAAAATTGATCAACCTACAATCACACTATTTTTTCTTGTGAGTTTTTCTCGTAAAATTACTGATTGGCAAAAGTATTTCTTTGAAATACAAAACTCATCAAAAAAAACTGTGTTTTTAACGTTGATAAAAACCTAACTATAGCTGTCCCAATCACTGATAAATATGCACATTAACCACGTGATCAATCATGCCGTGAAAGCAGTGCTTAAATGTCTATCTTGACAACTATCACTGTGAGATCATTTTCGAGTTTTTTATCAAGAAAAGAAGTAAAAATCGTTCGAGCAAAAGGTTTAGAGATATTTTCGATTCTTCAAAGATAATACAATTTCCTTGTGGAATATGACCTCTTACAAATTTACCGCTATATATATTATATATATTATTTTTCGACATTTCTTGAAACCAACTGAAACCATCAATTCGAAGAATTCATGTAGATTCGTTCAGGCCAATCACATCATGATTGTAGTGGGAATTTTCTACCTCAAAAATTGCAGCGGGAATTTTTGTGGTATTTTGTTCTTATTATGTGACAAATGATAGTTTTGATTTGATGCCTCTAATCAATTTGCATGAAATGATTCGAAAACGGTTTAGTACATCGTCTTTCGATGAAATCTATAAGAAAATCAATGAAAATGCTTGTAGAATAAGAATACTATTTTGAGTAACGTGTCAATTTGGAAACAATAATTTCAATCATTTTGCGAAGAAAGGGGCTACAAATTGGGAGACAATACAACAACAAAACTGGATGACATTTTGAGGACTACGCATTCAATATGAGAAAATAGAATGGAAAAGACTATAAGGAATCTGTTATTAAAACTATGTGGAACAAAACTGCCAAATTGATGTAAATTGATTTAAATGGATCCTAGGGCCAATACACAATATTTTCTAAGATTGAATAGTCTTCAACAATGAGTAAATTCAATTGCCATTGTCTCTTTTTTCGAGTTACCTACTCTAAAAACTTTTCAAATTCAAAATTATCCCTGCATGGTTGCCAACGCCAATAAAACATTTGATTAATGATCTTGATTTTCGTTTCAGTTTTTTGCCGGAGCTTTGAGTATTCATAGAGTACCACCATACATATCTGTGAGTGAATTCCACAAATATTTTCATTTTGTATGTGGTCATCGATTCAGTCCTGTTTATTTGTGCAAACATGTGTTGTTTTTAATAGGAGGAATTGAGCACGAGCAGTTTGATACGGTAAGAAATTAAATTCTTGTTTCATTAGTACAAAAAATTACTATTTTTAGGACGAATAAAAAATTTCAGATTATGAGTCAATATAATGAGTCTCAAAAAGTAACTGTTCTGTACGAATAAGACACAATGATGCTTAAACTAAGTATGCAGTATCGGAGAAAATATATCTTGGGTATAGACAAATCTATAAGAGTAACAAGAAAGGCAATAATATTATAATACTACATAATCAAGACAGACGCAGTGCCGTTCTCCCCTCCTGTTACCACACTCGATTCTCTGTGTAGTGACGTCGAATGACAATTCGAGTGAAAACCGTAATGCTTTCTCAATATTCAGCACGCTAATCTTTTCGCTCTCATTGAACCGTAATACCCATGATAAATTATTTCCGATACTGTATGTACTGATCACCGATAATAAAGTGTTAATTTTTAGCAAAAGGACGTGAAAAACCTATGCATATAAACATCAGTTGGTGCGTTTAAACATTTTTTCACAAACTTTCATACACGTACAGTACATTTTTGAAAAAGATGGCATTTTGTGTAAAATGTTATCAGTTCATCAGTTGATAATGCGACAAAAATTTTAATCGTCATTGGGTGAAATATTCAAATTATTGCTCACTAAACTACTTATGATAATCATTCCCATTTATACTACCTGAGTAGCTGATTGCACTCATTATCCCCTCATATATTATATTGTCTGCTTTGTTTCCTTATTTTTTATTTTTCCACTTCACCTGAATTATACTTGCCTACATCAAATTGTGTACCTACACTAATTATTCACCTATCCACTCTGCCATTTTTGGATTTTTTATATTTATTTATTCATTTATTTATTCAAATTCAGGATACAAATAGATATTTAGGTTGTTAGAAACGACCAAATTCAGCTTAAATTCAGTGTGCACAGAAAGGGCACGATTCAACTCAGATATAACCCTAAGAGCTCCCACAGTGCAAAAAATTGGAGAAATTAAAGTTCTTGATGAATCAACTCTAGTTGTACCCACCCAATAAAGCGATAATAAAAACTGAGAAAATGGTATGTGGGTGAACTGAACGGTTATTCTGTAGACTTGGTGGAAAACTGATTGGGAAACAGAGATTTATGAAAACCTTTTGTAATTCCTCGACTTTTCAAAACGAGGAAATCCCTGCTGAATGCAGCGATATCCCATACGAACCTCAATATGAAGATGATATACAGAACCTATAAAATTCCGAGTTTAAAGTTGAAAAATGATAAAATTCCGACTTTAAAGTCAGAATTTAACAAAAGTTTGAAGATATTTTTCACTAATCTCCGACATTAAACTCGGAATATAATTGAATTTCGACTCAAAAGTCGGAAATTAGTCAGAAATATTTTTAAATTTCATTACGTTCAGACTTTATACTCAGAATGTTAATATTTTTCGACTTTGAACTCGAAATTTTAATCAATTCCTACTTTCAACTAGGAATTTAGTTATATTCCGATTTCAAAGTCGGAAATTGGTAGAAAATATTCTTAAAAAATTATGTGGCCCTTCTACGCCTTCGTAGATAAGTTCCATCATTATAATTTCAATACTATGAATAAGTTAGCTTCATTGCTTCCACTCGAATATGATATATTACCTACCGATAAGTTTCATTGATATATATATATATCGAGTACAGGCTTTAACCTATATATTATAGGTATATTCGTCGGGAAGTCTTCAACAGAAAGCGATTACCCGCCCTCTTCGACCTTTGAATTATGTTTGGTACTTGGCAAACTTTTTTAAAAGAATTACTTTGCAAAGCTCTTTGAATATCATGGATGAAATTATTCTTCGACTTGGGGTTGCTTTATCTGATTCTCTTCGAAGATCTCATTAATTTACATCATTAGTGTGACCGATTGAAACCAGCTCTTTGCAAAAATTGAAAAATAACCCAATTTCAATTTTGAATTGTGTTACTCACATATCTGCATACCATAATTTTAGTTTGTGTTCTGCCTCTTTGATAGCCAATTCCTCGAACCACTCCATTATATATTGGCGATAACTCAGATACGTGGAACCACATGTGGAACCACGGAGATGAACATCTTGAGAACTTCCTCTCAAGAATCAACGATATGAGGCACTCCATCAAGTTCACGATGGGAAAGGAACACAATAGTATCCTGCCGTTTCTCGATGTGAACGTCAAAAAACAAACCCTGGTATCCACACCTCTGTTTATAGAAAGATAATCCACACAGTACAATATCTTAACTTCTGCTTCAATCACCGAACTTCCACAAAGGGAGAGATTGTAAGAACATTGGTGGAAAGAGCGATGAAAATTTGTCATAACCAGGAGTCATTGGATGCGGAGATAAACCACATAAAAAAGGACATAAGCTAAAATGGATGCTTTGAGAAAATCCTAAGAGGAGTACAGAAGCAACTTGAAAGGACCAAGATGATTGTAGAACGACCACAAAATGAAGATATCATCCTTCCATATCTCAGAGGTATCTCCAAAAAAATCAGAAGGATAGGAAACAAGTATGTAGGAGGGTACTTGGGGTATATCCGAAATAACACACGTGGAGCACAATAAACGCTTCTATTCAACTTCTATGACACCACTTGTCTCTGCTCAATCGCAAAATACTAATGAATAATGAACAATCTATCATATCCAGCCTTATCCCTTATTATATAACTATATAAGTCAGTCTGAGTCAGCTGCTTTTCCATAGGCGGGTGCTGCACGGCCATCCTGATTTGTTGTTGTTCTCAACAACCGCTTCCTGGATATCACCATCTGTGAATAAAAATTCAAGAAATTATTCTCATGTTACTGGTATCGGTATTTTGCTCTATTGAAGCCACAGTATAGTTATATAAATGAGATTTGAGAAGTTTTATTAGCCACCAAGGGGCTCAATTATAACATGAATGAATTGAACTTTCGTTAAGGGTTACATACACTGTGCCATCAAGTCTGAGTTAGGCCACTTGAGGGCTCTATTATGCCATCAAGGGCTCTATTGTGCCATCAAGGGGCTCTATTATGCTATCAAAGGGCTCTATTGTGCCATCAAGGGCTCTATTGTGCCATCAAGGGCTCTATTGTGCCATCAAAGGGCTCTATTGTGCCCTCAATCAAAAATAGGTGGTGATGGTGGTAGTGGAGGTCGAGGTCGCTCCGTCAACGGTAGTGGTATCCCAGATCAGTTGACATACAATACGAAACCCATAGAATACGTGTACTGGGACGATGTGAACGAGCTCGTTGACAGGTATAGGCTTCTGGTAGCCGCCAAAAATGCCTCCAGCACCTCTACCGACAACGAGATCGTGTCCATCATCAACGAGCTGAGACAAGCAGGCTATATTCGATGAATAAAAGCGTAAACGTATTTTGCATGCCACAGTCGCATCATGAGCATCAACGAATTCGATCAAACTTCGTCAGGTCGCCGTACACGGCAGCAGCCCTATCATTTCCCTGACGTTATACTCAACTATACGGCCAATGGGGACATTGATGCTGAACATGTGAAAATATGTAATGTGGAAACGCCAAGTGCACTCAATGATGTTGCCAACAAAAAATACGTCGATGACGTCATACAGAAGCTCAGAGATGACGTCATACACAAACTCAAAGACAAGCTGGACACCACCAAATTCATGTCACTTTCGGTGAAAAAACATGAAAATACCAAGAAACGCTTGGATAAATTGACACCACCACTGGATATTGTTGATATTCCAGCCTCTTAAGTAGAAGGTGTAAGAACGTCCAGAGCAGTTGGTGTTTTGGCTCCGCCAATAGCGAAATGACGTCATCATCTGAGAACAAACAATTGGTTGATGAGCTCCATGCTCCAGCCAGAAGAAATTTTCCTCGCAGACGTACCATCATCAAAGGACTCGACGATCTGTGGCAGAAGGACTTGGCTGATCTTCAAAAATACTCCAAAGCCAATAAAAACTTCAATTATATTCTCGTGGTGATTGACCCTTTTCCAAGTACCTATGGGTGCGCCCCTTGAAGACCAAAACTAGAAGAGACGTCACCGAAGCAATGAGTGACATATTGTCGAAAGCGAAAAGATGTCCCAAGCTCCTCCAATCAGATCTTGGAACTGAATTTTACAATTCCAGCTTTCAGGCTCTCCTGAAAAAGTACAACATCAAACACTACAGCACGTATACCGTGAAGAAAGCCGCGATCGCGGAGAGGGTTATACGTACTCTCAAGGAGAATCTCCTTAAGTATTTCAGTTTAAACGGTACCTACAAATGGCTGGACATTTTGCCGGACATTGCCAAAAACTACAACCAGCGCAAACATCGAACGATCGGCATGAAACCGTGTCACCAAAGACAATGAAAAACAGGTGTATATGTCAACGTATGATTATGACAAACGTGCTGGTCAAAATTGGCGATTTCGTGAGAGTTAGCAAAGCCAAGCATGTTTTCGAAAAAGGGTATATACGCCTAATTGGACTACGGAACTATTCAAATTTGTCAAAGTGAAAATCACCCAACCAATCACGTATTTGCTGGAGGATTTGTAAGGGCGACCAATCGTGGCGCTTTCTACGAACAAGAACTACAAGGAACAAAAAATCCCGAAGTCTGTCTAGTGGAAAAAGTCATCAGACGTAAGGGTCGTAAAGTACTTGTCAAATGGCTGGGGTTTGATAGTACGCAGAATCGTTGGATTGATGAGACAAATCGCATGTAATTCAATGGAAAATTGACACAATCTCAATTGGAAGAGGGGGCCTTTCGTCGTCGTCTCAGCTCTCGACGTCGTAGAAACTCGAGCCGGCGTATGGGGAGTGGTAGCGGCGGTGGCAGCAGAGAAATAAACCAATGCCAAACGGTGCAGAGATCAGTCAGTCATCATGTTTGGTGCAGTGAACGTCGTTGTCGAGTTTTCGGAAGAGTCCTCTGGTTACGAGTCGGCGTCGGTGGCGTCGGCAGCGTCAGCTTCATCGTCATCATTATCATCATCATCGTCCCGAGAGTGGGCAGATCGAATGGCAGATTTAGATCGAATATGTGACGTGTACAAGGAGGCCATCAAAGCGGAACGTTTCTTTGCGTGCAACGCCACCTACGAGTTTCGACCCCTTTGGATTTTTTTACGGTTTTTCCACCTTGAATCTTATAGGTGTACAACTTTGATCGAAGCCCCACGAAATACGTCATGATACGACCATTGGCTTCGTCCTTCATCAAGCCGGGTACTTTTTTATTTTCGAGGGGAATGCCAAAGGGGTTGTCGCTTGGGTAGTCGCTCGTATCAAATTTTTCAATGTGACTGCTAACAAATCCCGATGAATATCATCGCACTCAATTTCTTAAATGAGCGAATCAGTATCCGTATACATCAGTTTGCACTGATCGTGCGTGTACTTTTCCATCATGAAGCCGCAATGAAAATCGTACACGCACACCTTGGAAATATCGAGAATCGACATTCCTATGTACAAGGTCTTATTGAATAACACAATCGTCTTTGCCATTTCGATAGTGACGAGGCTCTCATCGAAAATGGTGCGACTCCTGAAATTTGGACTGGCAATCAGATTTTTTGCGCCATATCGCCCCTCGTACTTGGAGACCATTCTCACCACACGCTGCTTCCGTATGTTTTCCATGGTTTTCCCGAACACTGCGTTATTGGCTAGTTTGTAGTTATTTTTGCCAAAATTAGTTTTTGCTTGAGAGCGTAATTTCGTATTTAATTCAATGTAGGGATGCAGCCACGCTGACTGATTGAATTGCAATACCTTGTGGATTTTCCTGAGTACAAGGCCGTATTTGGCTGCTTGTTTGAACACCCTGTGGTGCACAACATATTTTTCCTTGATGTACAGCGTGGTCATCAATTTTGGTAATTTCGAGCCTGGCGGTGTACGGTGTTCGGCACACAAGGGAAAATCTCTGTGTTTGTCATGCAGATGTTCGGGATACTCCAAATCGACTTCGAGATTGTAGCAGATGGGTGAGGTGTCCGACACTTTCGACACATCGAAATCGGCTGTATTTTCGAGCCATTTAAAGCCATCGTACGGAAGATATTCCATCATGGCCCAACCGTACAGATTATTCAAGTTGAGATATAGCAAATAGGTCAACGGTTCGGAGGCGTCATACCTTTCGCCCATGTGCTTGTTATTGCCCAAAGAGAATCTGTTGCAGCACTGACTGATGCCGCCACGAATTCCTCGCTCGACAAAGTGAAGCATGATGACGTCTTTCAGTATCTGCAATTTACACTGAGTGTACTTCAACATAAAGGACCACGTATATCCCGGAAGGAAGTAATACCACGCAGGATCCAACCCATACGTCTCGTTGCCGATATTTCGAAAATTTTCGAAAATATCCGCCAAGAGCAATATGTCGGTTTTCATGTATAGGTCAGAGTACTTGCTCAGTGTTGTCAAGTTGAACGACCGCCACACATTCTGCGCATGCTCGTATTCGGCATCGGTGATGCCACAATCGTTCAACTTGTTGTAGAACAGATCGCGCGCCGGCAAACGTATGCATTCCAATTTCTCCATCGAATCGATGAAATCGCATGGGAATACCCCTTTTCGAGTGAGTAACTCGTAACCGGTCAGCATCGAAATGGGAAAATTCGCGCCTTGTAATCTTCAAGTCATGGATGGTCAATATTTGCACCAAATTGTTGTTGTTGCTGTTTTTATTGTTTTATCCGTTAACCAGCTGTCATTCTCCTAAGAACGACAGCCCTCAGAAGTCGAAACTTGTGCGAGCTGATGATTAACGAGGTCTTACCTTTTAACGTGCGATTCCTAGCACGAGACCAGTGACCATGCTGGGAATCGAACCCACGTCCCTCTGATTGATAGACTAACACTCCACCATCATGACCACTGCGGCCCATATCGGTTACTCCAAGTTCATGCCCATGAAGCGAAAAGAGTCAATTAATCGAAATTTAATGTCAGTGGTGCCGTCGTACTGGGTAAAAGATATATATTTTTCTTTGTTGTCAGGCAACAGGCTGACTCGACTCCTTTTTGCTATATCTCGAATAATAAAATGGCAGTCGTATCCGGATAAATTATGGAAAATGATTGGCACAACGAACGACTTTTTGTAGTTCAAATTGCAATGCGCATGCGCATATCCACAGAACGCTCCCGTGTAGTGATTATGATCTTTTACAATTATGTCGTCAGTTTTCCAAGGTTTTTCGCAGATGTGGCAACATGGCGATGTCGCTCTATCTGAAGGTGAGACGATCATGGGGACAATATCTAAAGTTTTAGCTCCCACAAATTTGGCTATGGCCCCCATTCTCTCCGAAAACCAATCCATCGAGTCGAGGCCCCGATGACTATCATAAAATGACAAAGTATCATCATATGCACACTTGAAATGAAATCCAGCGCTGGAAGGAATGTGTTTTTTGTACTTTGCCGTATGTGAGGTGCATTCTTCGTCATTGAACTGTTCCAAAATCGACTCAAAATCCGCGTAAATTACAAAGGGCACTATTTCTTTATGTACAAAATCTCGAAATTCTACATGATCATATGATGGAAAAGAAACTTTGTTCTCGTTTAATTTTTGACAATCAACAGTATGACTGTCGAGTTTCTCTCCACTCGCAAAATAATTTAAACAACGATCGCAAATAAATTTTTTAGATCTGGCTTTACCGAGTTGGCGATTGTGTAGGCGAGATAAATCCTTTATCCAAACATAATGGAATTTTATATTATCGCCGACGGCATCATCGGCGTAGGCGATTTCTAGTGGTGGTGCCTCGTAATCATTTAATTTCGGATGATATTCATTTTGAATGAGGAGAACATTGCCATGTTTGCCTGATATTTGTTTCGTGAGTCGGCTCGGAACAGTAAAGAAAAATGCCTCCCTGTTCGCCTGCGGCTGAATCAATTCCAAGGTGTACACATTGATAGATATGTTGTTCAATCGCTCAAATTTAGTAATTTGTTTGAATGTCATGGGAAAGTCGATTTCATCCAAGTTCCGTACATTTGAATAGTGAGGGTAAGATGAAATTCTATCTGTATTTTTACCCGATTCAACAGGGTACAAAGCCGAAACGACGGCCCAAGCGAAACACGCATCATCTTCATTTTTCTCATTGATGCAATCTTTTTTATTCGCAATGGATTTTGGTAGCTCGCTGAAAGATGAACTGTTTTCCACGCCCGATTTATTCCAAACTAACTATTTTCTGAAGACTTCATCCACTTTCTTTGTCCGCGAATTCTGAAAGTTTGTTTTGAATTTGATCGGTGACATTTTCTAGGAACCACTCTTTCAAAGTTGTACCCCTATCGATAACAACGTTTTTAGTTCTGTAATATTCAAAGTCGATTTTTTGTTCTTGATTCAAGGAATTTTTCACGAATTTACCACAAAATGTCGCATTGACTTTGATGATTGGATGTTTTTTCAATAAATTTTGAATTCTACTTCTGTATAGAATGAATGCATCACTAAAAAATTGCCCAATATCTTTGTTTCAAATTTATAATTATACCGGTGCGTAAACCGGGGATTGAGTGAACGGTGGCGGAAACGGTCAGTACCTCAAAAGTGTCGTCCAAAATTTTCGTTAAATAAAATACAATTAAAATTAGACAAGACATTGGAGTGAACGTGTTAACTCTTTAGGATACTGTGAACTTATTATCCATCTGTAAGTCATTAAATTTACCAATATTCTTGCAGAGAAAGGAAAACAAATGTAATTATTCTAGGACTTGATGTTAAAGCCGACGAAAACTTGGCATCAGCTACGGCACACAAATTGAACTTGCTATTGGGATTGAACCTATGTGTGAGAGATCTATTCAATGTATATCCAATAAATGTAAATGAAAAACAAGCTATCAAAGTCGAATTTTTGTCTCTTCTGACGAAAAACTCACTTTTCCAGAATGTACACAAATTGAAAGGCACAAAAATATCAATATTTCAAGATATGTGTTACGAAGATCGTTTGGAAAACAAAATATTGGTTAGACATTTGAAGGAAGCCAGAGCTAAGAATTTATCTGCAAAAATAAAAAACCATAAACTAATTATCAACGGAGATATCTATACAGTTGAAGAACTGAACAGTAAGGAAGCTGAATCACAAGAACTCTCCGACTCTGAAGAGTCAAGTAAATTCAAGAAGCGAGGAAGAAACTCAACTAGCGTTCCAACAACCCCATCCACGCAGGAAAATCATACTTTTTTCTCGTCCGAACTACCCGTTGAAAACACCGTTGGTGACTTTCTAGACCAGTCCATAAAACCGTACACCAAGAAGACAAATTAACATATACCGAAAGCTGCTGACTTCGTGGACAGGAAAACCCGATCGAATAGTGCATCTTCGTCCCACAAAAATAAATAGGGCTTCATAAATTAGTATTAAAATTTTTTCTTTTTAATTTATCGTTCTATTTTCCCACCAAAGTTATGTCTAAACGACTCAAGTATCTTCTTCTGAACGTTAGGTCTCTTTCGACTGGTTTTGATGTATTTAATGATTTCATGAAAATGAAGCTATGACATACTTGGATTGTCCGAAACTTGGTTACATAAACATATTTCCTCAGATTCCATTGCCATTGAGTCATATAATATCATTAGAGCAGATAGAGATGGAAGAGGTGGAGGCGTTGCATTTTAGGTTCACGAATCGATAAATTATAAAATGTCTTTCTCGCAGGTAAGTTAGTTTCTGGAACAAATTTGGATATCCGTAACAATTGAATGTCAAACTTACTTATTCGGTGTTTTATATCGCCCACCCTCAGCTAGCATTGTAGGATGTCTCGATGAGTTAGAGGAAACTAACCTGCTGCCTGAAGTCGATCATATCATATTTGGAGGAGATTTGAATATAAATTTATTAGTCAATGATAATCGCTGCGATCTTCTCCTTAATTGTATTGGGATATTCAACTTCACGCAATTGGTCGATGAACCCACGAGGATTACACCCCTCAGTCAAACATTGATTGACGTGTTAATTGTCTCTAATCCAGATTTAATTTCTGTTGTTAAAATTCTAGACACTCATGGGATTTCGGATCATTTGGCAGTTAGTTGTGAGGTTGAATGTTCAAAATTGAGAAGGGAACCTAATTGTATTTCATATAGAGACTTTTCAAACTTTGACCTGAACCTTTTCAATGACGATCTGATATCACATAACTGGGATACTATATTTGAATTAGGAACTGTAGATGACATGATCGTTTTCCTCCATCAAGGGATCATTGATCTCTTCAATCTACATGCACCTTTCCGCACTATCAGAGTGACTAAACCGCCTGCTCCTTGGCGCACTTATAACATCAAACAAATGATTGAACTCAGGAATAAAGCATTCAGCAGATACAAAAAACTGAGAACTATCGCATCTTGGAGAAGTTATACGGAGTTAAGAAACTATACCACCGCAGCAATTCGTCGCGAAAAAAAGCATACCTTGAACATGTCTTGCGCAAAAAGAGAACAAAAGAAATATACAACACTCTCAGGTCACTCGATATTCTCCAACAAAACCCACTCCATGTCTCCCTGAGCAATTGAAAAATGTTAATCGTATAAATGAGTACTTCAACTCTATCTCTCATCAAGATAAAAATGTTCTACACATATCCCTCCTCGATAAATATAATAATCATGGTAACACAAGCAACTTTTCCTTTACCAATATATTTCCTGTAACAGTTGAGAAATATCTGAATAAAATAAAAAGCAATGCAATTGGTACAGACGGGATCTCCAAAAGGATGATTCAATTGGTACAATCCCATTTAATAAATCACATCACTTTTATTTTTAACACTGCAATGAACCTGGGCACATTTCCCTCTGAATGGAAACATGCATTGATCATCCCATTGGCTAAATGTAGTTCTCCCAACGAATTATCCGATTTAAGGCCTATTAGTATCCTGCCCTCACTGTTCAAAGCACTTGAAATGATTTTGAAAGATCAAATGGCTGATTACTTATACACCCAAGAGATAATAACTTCTGTGCAGTCTGGTTTTCGGACAGAACATAGCACTACAACTGCTCTTATATCAATCACTGATGATCTTTTCAAGGCTACAGATAAAGGTGAAGTCTCCTGTTTGGATTTATTGGACTACAGTAAGGCTTTTGATACCCTGGACCACGCCATACTTTGTCTGAAGCTTAGTTACTTTGGTCTCTCAAACGGAGCTGTGGAACTCATATGCAATTACCTATCCAATCGTACCCAGCAGGTCGTATTGGATGGTAATAAATCAGACTCTTTACCAGTTGATTATGGTGTCCCTCAGGGATCCATCTTGGGACCTCTTCTTTTTTCAGTATATATCTCGGACTTTCATGAGACCATAAAAGATGCTAAAATTCATCACTACGCTGATGATACTCAGCTCTACATTTCTTTCAATTGCCTCCACCTTGATGTAGCTATAGGAAGTATGAACAGAGACTTGAACAATCTTTACGAGTTCTTGACTGCTCATAACTTACGACTTAATTCAAAAAAGTCCCAGGTTATGTTATTCGGTTAAAAAAAAACCTGCAGGATGTTCGCGAGAACCTAACAATAAAGATAGGGAAAAATGCACTTCCATTAGTGAATGAAAGCAAAAACTTAGGTCTGTGGTTTGATACTGAGCTGAGATTCACCAAACACGTCAATCATCTTTGTCAAACATCCTTCAACGTTCTTAGACAACTCTTTCCGAACAGACACATAATGTCTAAGCATCTGAAGCTGACTTTATGTGAAACACTAATAACTTCCAAGCTGTCTTACTGCGACGTCATTTATGGCCCAGCTCTGCTGAAAACTGACCAGATTCGACTTCAGAGAATACAAAACTCCTGCATTCGTTTCTCTTACGGCATCCGAAAATTCGAACACTTGAGTGCAGAATTTCAAGACTCTGGTTGGCTGAGGTTGAGCGATCTTCAAAATCTACATATACTATCCATAGTACATAAAGTTTTGAAGACGACTACACCAAAATATCTCTTTGAAAAATTGAAGACGTTCTCCAGTCTGAATGATCTTAGAACACGCAACAGAAACGTTCTAGTGATTCCTCCTCATTCCTCTGCAATGTTCACTAGAAGCTTTTCATATAATGCTGCGAAATACTATAACCAGTTACCAAGTGAGTTCAGGATTTATACATTGAGCAATTTCAAAAAAAGACGATTAATAAAAAATACCCCATCTTCTCTCAAACATTGACGACATATCCAGGTTTGGCATATTATTAATTAGAAGTTTCTGAAAGCAAATGTATACGTAGGTATGTACTAGTTATATTATATAAAATTCTTCATTATATTGGTAGTATACTTTCTGTTTCTATATTCTATATGAAATTATTTACGATCCCTTTATTTGTATTTTTTTTTTTTTTCTTTTTCTCATTTTTTATTTTTCTTTAATATGGTCAAGTTGAAAAACAGCTTTAGCTGACACTTCACCATTTCATCAATGTGTTTCACTCTTAGCATCTAGAATGTTCTGTGTTCTCTTTAATATGTGGAGATACTGACGATGAATAAAGCCGCTTTATTATTATTATTATCATTATAAACGCGAAGAAAATGCCGATTTCAAGTCCTCCCACTTTACTCGAGATGTTAATTTTAATTTGACTCCTTCCCCTACCACCACGTCGACGCCTGTCTGTTGTTGACCTGAATTTTTGATTGAATTTCGGATAATTTCCAAGTGTCCGCTCCATTTTTTGCAGAAAACACGCGCGCCACTTAGGGTGAAACGCAGCTGATGACCCCCACCCCCGAAACTCTTCGACGAACACGTCATCTTCTTCAGTTCTTCAGCACCCAACCCTCCACCAACGGCGATAACTCGATGGACGCCGCCATCGAGAGATACACCGTGTGGAGCAACCTATGTTCTGCCTCACTCTCATGAGGCAGAACATAGGTTGGCATACTACTCCGGGTTCGACCAGCTGTAATTTTTCCTGTAATTCATATATATCTCCTGAGTATTACTATTATTACTCCTAACTCCACCGCATACCGGTTCATCAAGAAAAATATTTTTTGTCGCACTAGTACCTCACATTTTGAATGCTAACATTACCATTGATATATTGAGTACTTTCGTCACTGAAGTAAATTGTTATGTAAAAGTCTGGTTCTTAGTCAATTTCAGTGGTAATATATCACAGAAATCGAGTCAATAACAATTCTGGGCGCTCCTCAATATTTTTTGAGTTATGCCTCTTTGATTCTTGAAAATCAATTATATTTATAATGATTTTTTATCAAAAAATCGCACTAAATGCCTCTCCTACATGTTGGAATCATCTCAAGATGTTAATCAACTCATATTTTACAATTACAAGCACCAAAACCAAACGTTTTAAACATAAAATTCAACTCCATTCTAGAGCAAACACATCATAACTTTCAACTGATCAATTTTTTCTATAAATTGGTTATATTTGAAATGAAACGCCATCAACTTTTTGAATTCAAATGTAAGCAATAATTTCGCTTTGATTTAAGATATATTGAATTGTTTGATTTATCCCATTTTACAGCATCACCTATATAAAATTATTAGGCTAATATTGTAACGATTTCGAGACCGGGTTATTATCGTTAACTCGAAATGTAAACAAGTTCTCCGCTGACGAACAAATAAATCACGTGGAAGAATCGCGAAACTTCTAACGAAGGTTCTGGGGACATCTTAGAACTCGCCCGAAGGCTCTAATGGCCGAGAACTGTGAATACTAATATATAAGCCACTGGGTATTAGATGGCGAGATAGTCATAGTCAGAGACAGTCACAGAGAGTAACCAATATAGTTCGAGAGTTCGCTGATAGATAGCCACAGTAGAAATGAATTGAAATAGTTATTGAAGTCTATGTTTTAGTGTAATAATTGTTTTAAGTAGTGTTTTAAATAAATAAAAAAAAAGAGCAAGTGCAGTTTTACTACATTTGTTGTCAGAAGTCGGATGTTTAAAATAAATAAGTGTTCGTTGCGTTGAGACAGTTAGTGACCCGTTGAATATTTGAGTGTTTGCAAAGACAAAATGTTTCCGAGGAGAGTTCACCTGGTTGACCTTAAAGTCAGTGAATTGAAGCAAGACTTAGAGGAGCGGGAGTTAGAAACAACTGGAGAGAAGGCCGTACTCCAGAAAATACTTTCAGATGGACTGTTTGAAGAAGGAGAAAACCCCAAAACGTTCTTATTCTTAGTTTCTGGAATTGATTTGAGTTCCATATTGAATAAACTCGACGAGACCACGAAATGCTTAGAAGATAAATTTTTGGAAAATTCGAATAGTTTGAAGGAGGAACTTCAACAAAAAACAAAGAGTCTGGAGGAAAAGCTTCTTGAAAATTTTGTCAGCCTGAAAGAGAAGCTTCAAGAAAATGTGAAGAGCTTGGAAGAAAAACTTCACGAAAATTCGAAAAATCTAGAAGAAAAGCTTTACGAAATTTCGAAAAATCTAGTAGGAAAGCATGAAGAAAATTCGAAAAATTTAGAAGTAAAGCTTCTAGAAAACTCGGAGAATTTGAGAGAAGAGCTTCTAGAAAATTCGAGAAGCTTGAAAGAAGAAGTTTGCAGTGTGGCGAATCGGTTGGAAGAAAGAATTGGAACTGTTGAAAAAGAGATAGAGAAAATCAAAGATGACATGGAGGAAGAAATAAAAAAAAGGAAGGAAACGCTCCATGATGAAATAAACGGCGGAATCGAGACAGAAATCGGCAGAATAAAGGAAAAATTCAGTGAATTGGAACAGCGAATGGATTATGCGCATACCCAAGAAACTTACAACAAAACCCAATGCTGGACCTGAGTATCAACCAGGAGGAAGTCCAGAAAGACACAAAAAATTTCCGCTTCAGTTCGACGGAAATACTCCATGGTCAAACTACCATCGACAATTCGAAGCTGCTGCCAAATGGAATGCTGGGGAAAAAGCTTCAACATTGACACTGGCATTGCGTGGCGAAGCAACAAATATTTTACAAACGCTCAGCGCCCAACAGGAAAACACTTGGAACTTCGCTATGGCCAAGTTCACCTTGAACACGTATACCATTTGCAGCTGAAGAACTGATGCCAGAAATCAAGCAAATCCTTGCAAGAATTTGAAGCCGATATTGCACGCTTGGTTCGTCTTGCGTACCCAGCTACACCGGAAAATGTAATGGAGCGACTAGCAGTTCAGGCATTTTTGGATGGACTTCGTGATCAGGAAACCCAGCAAGCCTTAACACTAGCACGCCCCGTACATCTCGTAGATGAATTGGCACTTGCTCTGGAATTCGAAGCAGCAAAGCAATCCTGCAAAGGCCAGAGTAGAGTCCGGATGATCGAGGAAGATCCACAGGAGCCCGCTCATATCGAGGCTGTGAAAGGTGATGAAGGAAGTTATGCCTGAGAGAAGACTGATACGATGCCGAAATTGTAGGAAACCTGGGCATGTGCGTAGCAAATGTCCAACATTAAAAAAATCGACATCAACGAAGGACAAGAAGGAGCAATCGTCAGCCCGTACCCAGCAAGCCCCAAATTACAACGCATATGTTGATGTCCTTCAACGACAGAACAAAGGTGTTTTGGTAGACGGTCTCATCAACAGCGAGCCTCGCACCATGCTGCTTGATACAGGTGCGACTAGGACAATCCTTAGGCCTACTTTCGCCAAAACACCGGCAAGAATTGAATCATCGAATTGGAAGCTACGCACAGCAACAGGAGAGCCGGCAACTGTGTATGGTGAACTTCCGATTGAATTGACTTTGTGCAGTACTAAACTGAAACACCGGGCTCTAGTAGCGGATATCGAAGATGATGCAATCATAGGGATGGACATCATGAACTCCAGAGGGTTCGAGTTGAATTTCAGAGACGGCGTCCTACGAGTGAATGGAGAAGAGTTGGTGCTTCACGGGAGGAGTGAAGAAATGATTCGTGTTCTGCTGGCTGAAGATGTGAGCATACCGGAGAGGGCTGAAACTATTTTGGAGGCTCGCCTGGATGGGAATGCGAGCAATGGGAACGTGGTGATGTTCGAGCCCAAGCTCAATGATGAGATAAAATTGGACGAGGAATTGCACTAGGGAAGACCTTGTTGCGAGTTGATAAATTTATGCCGGTAAGGGTATTGATTGTCAATTATTACCCTGTGACTTTGAAAAAAGGAACAATTCTGGGGCACTGCTCGTCAATTTCCTCTGTGATAAGGAGTGTACGCAGCACTGTCAGTAAAACCAGTAACTTGTTAGCAGAATTGGGGAAGTTGGTTGCCATCTCATCCAAAGACATGGGACCCGCACAGTAGCCCAAACTGAGAGAATTAGTTAGGCAGTTTCAGGACATCTTCGATACCGGAGTGGGCAGAGGTGGTAGAACAAAGGTGGTTCAGCACAAAATTGACACTGGAAATGCCCGACCAATCCGGCAATCAGCCAGAAGACTTCCTCTCACCAAAAAGGAAGAGGCTAACAACATAGCCTGTGATATGGAGAAAGGCGGAGTCATCGAGCCATCCGACAGTCCTTGGTCCTCTCCAGTAGTACTGGTAAAGAAGAATGATTGTTCATCTCGTATTTTCGTTGATTATCGTCAACTTAACAACGTGACGAAAAAGGACAGTTACCCTCTTCCAAGAATAGATGACATGCTAGACACGCTGGCTGCATCTACGATTTTCTCGACCTCAGATTTGAAGAGTGGATACTGGCAGGTAGAACTGGCCCAGGAAGCCTGAGCTACCCCCTTCCGAACGGAAAGTTCATTTTGGACACGGACGCCAGTAACGTGGGACTTGGAGCTGTCCTGTCTCAGATCTAAGAAGGACAAAAGAAGGTCATCGGTTAATTCAGCAAGAACCTCAGTAAACCGGAGCGGAAGTACTGTGTCACCAGGCGGGAACTGTTAGCTGTTGTCAAAGGAGTAGAATACTTCTATAAGTACATGTATGGGAGAAGATTTCTACTGAGAACTGACCATACAGCTCTCAAATGGCTCCTACAGTTCAAGAATCCCGAGGGTCAAGTGGCACGTTGGATCAAGAGGCTCAAAGAATTTGACTTTGAGATCGAGCATCGAGCGGGGACCAGCCATAAGAATGCAGATGCCCTGTCGCGAAGACCATGCCCAGATGACTGTCCGCACTGCCGACGGGCAGAGGAGAAGGAGTCGACACTCTGCAGAACTACGGCGGTGGATGATAACTGGAATGACCACAGGATCCAGAAAAACCAAGAGAAAGATCCAGATCTTGGTCACGTCATCGGCTGGAAGAAGAGTGATCGAAGACCGTCGTGGCAGGAAATAGCCAGTTGTTCTCCAGTTGTCAAATATTACTGGGCCCAATGGAACTCGCTCACCCTGGACAATCGAGTCTTGAAGCATGTGTTGGAGTCGGAGGATGGTTGGGAAGAAAGACGTCAAGTAGTAGTTCCCAGGAGCAGAACACAAGAAGTGCTCCGAGATATCCATGATGGGGTCACTGGAGGACATTCGGGAGTGACGAAGACCCTCCAAAATCTGAGGCAACGATTTTATTGGGCCGACTGCCAAGCTGACGTCAAGGACTGGTGCAGAAAATGTGCTGTATGTGCTGCCAGCAATGAGCCTCGAACAAAACCTAAGGCCCCGATGCGCCAGTACAATGTGGGCAGCCCATTCGAAAGGATCGCCATTGACATCGCTGGCCCGTTTCCACAATCTGATCACGGGAACAAGTACTTCCTAGTGGCGATGACTACTTCAGCAAGTGGGCCGAAGTCTATGCCCTGCCCAACCAAGAAGCTATCACCGTTGCCGACGTTTTGGTGAAGGAGTGGATTTGTCGATTAGGCGTTCCATTGGAGCTGCATTCGGATCAAGGCAGAAATTTTGAATCGAACCTGTTCCAGGAAATGTGTCAGATGCTGAACATCCGAAAGACGAGAACCACAGCTCTGCATCCGCAGTCAGATGGAATGGTGAAGCGGATGAATAAGACGATAAATCGCCACCTGGCCAAGGTAGTCTCTGACCACCAGAAAGATTGGGACCAGTACCTCCATTTGTTCCTGATGGCCTATTGTTCCGCAATTCACGAGTCAACCGGCCAAACCCCTGCTAGTGTTAATATGGGCCGAGAGCTGCGACTTCCATGTGACCTAAAGTATGGAACACCACCAGGACAAGACACTGCGGTTGATGACTACGTCAGCAAACTGCGACAGAGAATGGACGAAATCCATGAATGGGTCCGTTTGAACTTCCATAGTGCCAGCGACAGAATGAAGGAGACCTACGACATAAAAGCGGATGCTGGTGGATATCAGATAGGTGACCTTGTCTGGCTATACAACCCTAAACGTTGCCGTGGACTATCACCGAAGCTTCGGAACTCGTGGGAAGGTCCATATAAGATCATGAAAAGGATAAACGACCGTGTCTACTGCATATATAAGCCACCTCGAGGAAAACCTAGGGTAGTCCACTTCAATTAGTTGTCCCCTTTTGCCGAAAACCACGATCAAGTCCGCACCGTCAGATCACCGGAGGACGAAATGACGTTTCAGAGGTTTATGTCACTGTACTCGAACGGACAGAAAGTTCAATATGGGGTAACCCGAGAGGAGTCACGAGACCTTTTTAAGGTGTCTGCCGATTACGCGTTAGCTCACTGTGTGGCAGAAGATCTCCAAATGTCCAGAGGCATTGCCTTAGTATTCTCCAAGAAGTTCGGTCGACTCCAGGAACTGCGGAAACAGAACCCGGAAGTTGGAGGGGTGCTACAGCTCAGGAAGGGCCAGAGAAACATCTACTATCTGGTTACCAAGAAGCGTTCTCGAGATAAGCCGTCTTATGAAGATGTTTGGAAGAGCCTTACGAGATTGAGAGACACGATGCTGGACCAGAATATTGTAGACCTGGCAATCCCAAAATTGGCCTGTGGGCTTGATGGGCTGGACTGGAGAGTTATAAGGAGCATGTTGGAGACAATATTCAGATCCAGCGGCATCAGCGACCTTTCGGGACGAAAAGTTTTTAAGAAGGGGCAATGTAACGATTTCAAGACCGGCCTTGAGTCCGGCCCTGATCAGCGTTAACTCGAAATGTAAACAAGTTATCTGCCGACGAACAAATAAATCACGTGGAAAAATCGCGAACCTTCTAACGATGGTTCCAGGGACATCTTAGAACTCGCCCGAAAGGCTCGATTGGCCGAGAACTGTAAATACTAGTATATAGCCACTGGGTATTAGATGGCGAGATAGTCATAGTTAGAGACAGTCACAGAGAGTAACCAATATAGTTCGAGAGTTCGCTGATAGATAGCCACAGTAGAAATAAATTGAAATAGTTACTAGTCTATGTTTTAGTGTAATAATTGTTTTAAGTATTGTTTTAAATAAATTAGAAAAAAGAGTTAGTGCATTATTATTGATTGCTTAACAATTATTTAGTTTGTCAGCTGGCTCATATGTTTTTCCGATAAATTTTTTTGGTCCATTTCGACAATTTAATAAACCCGACCCCGCACACCTTATATGGAAAAATTGCTCTCCGTCAAATTTCTTGAATTTTTGATATGTTGTAGAATTGATCATTCCGATGAAATGTTTCAACGGGCGCAACACGATTCTATGACTAGTTTTCGAGATACAGGGTGTTGAATATGAGAAACATTCACTTTTCATCACTCTGTATCTGCCAAGTTACGATTTAGTTCGGATTTATCTTTTGTGGGATCATCATCACATCCGTGTATGATGAATTCATGAGAAATTCATTTCCAAATCTTTTCGTAGTACAGGGCGATTTCACTTGAAAACAATGCTATTTTGAGACTTTCATAATTTAGTTGTTTTATAAAGAGAAAATGCGAGAAAAGGTAGAATTATCACATAATATTATAAATTCATTTCATCTAGCATCACAGTTGATACAATTCATACAAGGTGATTCACAAATATGGAAACAAAACGAATTTTGGGTTTTGGGACACCTTGTAGTAATAAACCAAACTAAAATGACAAAATTCACTTGAAGAATGTTAAATGATATGTTTCATCGTATACAGAGTCGAATGATATCAATTTTAAAAAAAATTAAAAAATTAGTTATACTTTAATAAATAAAAACCTTGATTTTTTAAATCACCCTATATCTCATAAGGGAGTCCGAAAAGATAGCGATATTTTTTCATGGGAGAACTCGAAATACTTTCATCCATATTGCACAAAATTTTCAGCGGAATCCTATGACGGGTTTTTCATATACAAGGCGAAAAATGTATTTTCACTCCAGTTTTCGGCGGGTTTGCTGTAGTTCTTCCTCGTCCGGCCGCTTTTACTCGAAATAAAAATATTTCAATAAAATAGTGATCAGTTATTATACCGTACAATAGCGTACCGTATCCCTCGAAAAAAAGCCATAACTCGAATTATTATCTGCATCAGCATCGTCTAGTAGGCGATTCAAAGGAAAAGTTATTTTTTCATGCTTAGTGTTTCTCAGAAGTTATATTATACTTATTACATCCGCAGAAGTTTGTTTTTTCGAATTTTCACTCTATAAAACAATAAAATAGTGAAAGTCTCAAAATAGCATTATTATCAAAGGAAATCGCCCCGTACTACAAAAAGATTTGGACATGAATATCTCATGAATTTGTCACATAACGAAAATACCACATAGGATAAATCAGTTGTTTTAACCACTGAGACCTCACAGTGGTTAAAACAACGGCTAGCTTTGCACAAGAGTGATGCCCAATTGGGAAAAAACTCCTGTGCAGCAGTCGACCACACCCAGAAAACAGGCCACCGGTTTGATTATTCAAATCCAAAAATTCTAGACAAAGTCAGCAATCAAAAAAACAGGTTATTCCTTGAGATGGTCCATATCAACAAAAATCCTAACACAGTTAACTACAAAACCGATACAGGACAACTTAGTAGTATATATTGTAATATTTTAAATTCCATTCAACGTTGTGTGTAGTTTGACAGTTGGTGCCAATGGAATACCTACACTAATTAACACCATTGTATTTAAACGAATCCTTATTCAAACCATAGCAACACTCCAGTCAGGTAAATTAAGCGATTAGTCTGCAGCGGAGAATAACAATTGTCCTCCCAAATGTTCCATAGGTTAGAACTAACTCTGTGAATTTTGTAAGTTATCATGTTATTTTTATGTGGTCCTTCGACAACTCATATTCCTTTTTAATTGTGGCTCTTCCTGAGGAGGTCAATGAAGGTTGACGAGGTGTTGAAGATTTGAATCGAGTGAGTTTCGTTGTTCAACGGACCGCTACCCGAGAGTTCCTACTTAATTAATAGAGTTCGGTCGAGAATACTTTGTTATTATATATATGTGTATGTATATATATATATATATATATATATATATATATATATATATGTATATATATATATATATATATATGTATATATATATATATAATTGGGTAGGAGTTCTCGGGTGGCGGTCTGTTGAACGGTGGAACTCATTCGGTTTGGATCTTCGATGTTTCGTCGACCTTTGTTGACTTCTTCAGGAGGAGCTGCAATTGGGGGGGAATGTGAGTTGTTGAAGGACTACATAAAGATAACAACAACAACTCATATTCCTTTTTAATTGTAGCTCTTCCTGAAGAAGTCAATAAAGGTTGACGAAATATTGAAGATTTAAATCGAATGAGTTTCATTGTTCAACAGACCGCTACCCGAGAATTCCTACTTAATTAATAGAGTTCGGTCGAGAATACTTTGTTATTATATATATATATATATATATATATATATATATATATATATATATATATATATATATATATATATATATATATATATATATATATATATATATATATATATATATATATATATATATATATATATATATATATATATATATATATAACAAAATTCTTATGTCAATAGTCGTTTTCTTGTTGTCATAAAGCCCGAGAACTCTTTTTGGGTTATTGGACTAATTGAAGTTTCTAATTTACTGTTCAAGTTTATGTGATTTTCAGTGTTTGTTGAACTTTGCTGAACAATATGGCCTTCGCAAATAGAGTGAGTTGTTATGTTTGTGACCGAAATGTTATTCCTAGACTCTCAATGCGTTTGAATAGAGGAGATAATATTGATGTTATGCAAATTGCAACATATCGAAGCAAACTGCGGGAAATCCACATATTGATATTCAGGATGATACAAAAATATGTTTCAATTGTAATAACACAGTAATGAATGACATTATTGCTATGGAAAATAACCCGAATTGCCTTCGTCTCAATGTGTTGTTCCGCGTATCAAGTCGTGCGTGCATTATTTGTAATGCTCGTCAAAATATTCAAAGACTTTCTTTAGAATGTAGAGTGGATATTTTTGTTGCTTCTGATATCTATGTCCCAGATTTCTTGAGAATTTGTGGTCACCATCTTGATCATCAAGGTTTCCTTCCAAATTACTTGCATGGAGGTTTGAATTTTGTGAATAAACCATACATAATTTCCAATCTTCAACATTTTCTTCAAAGAATGAGGACATTTGCTAATAGAAACAGGCCACTCCGTAACTGGGAGGATATCAATTGTTTCACTGAAGACGAATTTAAGTATCTGACATCAATCGCAAAAATTCATTTTCGACAATTACTAGAATTTTGTGATATTGTTGAACAAGGTGGCAAGAGAAGAAATGTCGAAAGAAAACATTTGCTGACATTTTTTATCAAAATGAAACATGGAGTTTCAGATGAGTTTTTGAAAATATTGTTCAGTTATCCTTCTCGACAAATAGCAAGCTTCATTATTTCTAATGTGAGATTATCTCTTTTACAAAGGTTCGTACCGAACAATATTGGATTTAATTCAATAACAAGAGAAAATTATATTAACAGTCATGTATCCCCTTATACGAATCAACTGTACAATCCCACACCAGATATTCCCAAAGCAATAGTTTATATAGATTGTACCTACAATAAAATAGAAAAGAGCAGTAACTTCCGGGTATTGAGGCAATCATACTGTTTCCACAAGAATGAAAACATGGTTTCAAGAAGGAGATATTGTGATAGTCGATAGAGGCTATAGAGATTCAATCAATAGTCTACAAGAACATGGCTTGCATTACTATATGCCACCATTTCTACCGCCGAATCAAAGGCAATTAACGACAAATGAAGCCAATCAGGCACGTTTAATAACCACTACTAGAAGGATTGTTCAAATTTTTTCGTCAACCCATAACAGCAATATATGCTGCGAAGCTACATGATTATTACCTGATTGCTGGTGCTCTTATAAATAAATTCCATCCATTGATAAATATACCTGGAACGTTGGATACGGCCACACAAATGTTGGTTGATTCCGATGATGTCAACATTGTTCAGGCACGAGTTGAAGCTGAAATCCTCCGAACTAGGAATGGTCGATGGATTCGTTAAAATCAATATCATATACAATCGTTTCCTCGCCTTGATATTGAATATTTAAAATTACTTACTGGAACATATCATTTACACTTGGCTGCGTCATATATCCAAGATACAACTCGTAGAGATGGTGAAGTAGACAACATTTTAGAAGTCGATACATGGGGAACCCAATTTCCTAAGATTCAGAATATTTTCTCGGTTTAGGAATGCTGCTAAACACATGCTTTGGGTTGTTTTCACCGAAAGAGGTGACGAAAATCTAGAAGATCCTGCTCTCTCCATTACGGGGTATTATTGTACTTGTAAGTCCGGTGCTAGGACTTTAGGAACTTGTGCGCATGTTGCTAGCGTGATATGGTTTTTGGGGTACGCTAGATATCAAGAAAACATACATTTTCCATCCAATCGTCTTTTAGATTCCATAGGAGCTGCTGCAAATAGAATGCTTCCAGAGGACATGGATATCGGTCCAGAAATAGTTTAATTTTATTGGTTATTGGTAAGAATCTCCTTCTAATTCGTATTTGATAATGTTTTTTGATTAGGGCAAAATTCAGTTATCCATCATGTATTTTCCTTGTTGTATTGTCATGCACATGCTCAAGATATATCACATCCCGTTGAACTTCTACCAATTTATGTATAGATTTTGGAGCCATTTTCAAGAACTGAAAAAGAAAGAAAATTAATAAATGGTTGAAACGTAATTCTACGCTGAGATCTCAATCTACCTACTCCTCAGGTATAATTACGTTAGGTTTTTGTGACTTGACGTCGGGGTCTCAATCTGCCTACTCCCCATGTCTCGTCACTGGTTCTCTCTAAGGTCTCAATCTGCCTACTCCTTCGAGAGAACTGAGGAATTGTGGGTTGAGGAACTGTATTTATAGTGAACGTGGCTGTAATGGCCGTGTGCAATGTATTGGCGCGAGGTGAACTATGGGCGGGAACAGAGTTGGCGCTAGATGAGCTGTGTGCGGGAACTTGGTTGGCGCTAAGTGAGCTGTGTGCGGGAACTGGGTTGGTAGGAAATGAGTTGATGCGTGCAATGAGAGGCTTCCAGGTATTGGGAAGTCTACGTCCGTCGTCGCGAGTGTTGAGGCAATTGGGGCGCTTCTCTATCTCAAGGGCTTCTCGGATGATCCTGGTTTGCAGAGTTTTCTCGGTGGAAATTGTTTTTGTGTTTTTGAAGTCTATTTTGTGACCTGTGTCTTCTCGATGTTTATAAAGTGCGGAAGTGGAAGATGCCTGACGCACAGCAAGTTCGTGTTCGTAGAAGTTACTCGTCTGTTAGTCTGGCCAATATAACTTCTCGGGCAGTCTGAACATAGTATTTCATATATACCTTGAGAATCGTTTGGTATTGTGTCCTTGGGAGACCTGAGGAATTTGGATATTTGGTTGTTGGCCGTGAATATTGTTTTTATCTCGTGTTTTCTCAAGATATTACTGATTTTGTCTGTCACACCTTTGATGTATGGTAGGAAAGCTTTGTGTGGCTGAATACTCTCTAGTGGATCATTTGTTTTTGGAGGACGGGTCAGTTGATGGCGGATAGACTTGTCGATTAGCGAATTGTTGTAACCATTTTGAAGTAAGGCTGATTTCAGTTTGTCCAGCTCTTGTGGTCTATTCTGGTTGTCGGTAAGCTGAATTGATCTGTATATCAGGGAGTTCAATACGGATTTTGTTTGTGCTGGATGGTAATGAGAGTTTGCGTGTAGGTATCGGTTGGTGTGGGTCTGTTTCCTGTGTACTGTGTGGGTGAAAGAGTTATTGGATTTCGTGATGAGAACGTCCAGGAAAGCTAGGGAGTTGTTCATTTCGGTCTCCATTGTAAATTTCATGTTGGGATGGATATCGTTTAGGTGATCTAAGAACGTGTTTAAGATTTCGTAACCATGAGGCCATATGACGAAAATGTCGTCAACGTATCTGAACCAGCAAGTAGGCTTGTGGTCAAATGCTTCTACAGCCCTGGTTTCGAAGTCTTCCATGAAAAGGTTTGCAAGGACTGGAGAAAGGGGGGAACCCATGGGAGCACCTTTCACTTGTTTGTAGTAAGTTCCTTGGAAGAGGAAGTACGTGTTGTTCATACAGTGACTGATGAGGTCCAGGGTGTCTTTTGGAATTCTGTGTTTCGTTTTAAGGATTTTTAGCGTGTCCGTTAGGGGAATATTTGTGAAGAGGGAGACAACATCGAAGCTCACTAGGATATCTGTGTTCTGGATTCTATAGGATTTGAGAAGGTCTAAGAAGTGGAATGAATTTTTCACGTAGGATGAAGCTTCTTCTGTTCGTGGCTGAAGAGTACTCGCTAGATACTTGGCGAGGTTCTGGGTTGGTGATCCAAAGGCACTGACGATAGGTCGGAGTGGGATATCAGGCTTGTGTATTTTTGGTAGTCTGTAGATACGAGGGGTACGTGATGACTTCTCTCTAGGGATAGTGGCTTTCTTGGTTTCGGCTGGTAGTTTAGAATTATTGATCAGATTTTTGGTCTTCTTTTCGAGGTAGGTTGTCGGGTCTCGTTGGGTGATCTGATACTCGGATGAGTTTAATAGTGTACTCATTTTGTCTACATAATCTGACGTATTTAGAACTACTGTGGCGTTGCCTTTGTCTGCTGGGAGAATGATTATGTCAGGGTTGTTGTGGAGGTTTCTGAGGCAATGTTTTTCGGCAGGTGTTATGTTGGATGGAGGGAGTTTCGCTCTCCTAAGTGTGGTGGCAATATCTTGTCTGGTTTCTTCAGCTGTGTTTTCTGGTAGATGGGTTATAGCGCTTTCTATTTGTGTGATGATGGTTTCTGTTGGGATTCTGTTTGGTGTGATGGAATAATTGAATCCTCTTGATAGTAGTGCAAGGCTAGTTTGATCTAGTGGTGTGTCGGAGAAGTTGTGTACTAATACAGGTGATGCAGCTGGGACCAAGGGTGTGATGGTATTCGTTAACAATGCACAAAGTTTGTTTTTCTGTGTTTCTGTTTTCTTATTGCTGATGTGATCTGCTTTGTCCTGAGATATCCTGGTCAAAGTGTCCCAGATGACTGGATGGATATCTACGGTGGATAATTTGCCAGACTAACAGACGAGTAACTTCCAGAGTCTACGAACACGAACTTGCTGTGCGTCAGGCATCTTCCACTTCCGCACTTTATAAACATCGAGAAGACACAGGTCACAAAATAGACTTCAAAAACACAAAAACAATTTCCACCGAGAAAACTCTGCAAACCAGGATCATCCGAGAAGCCCTTGAGATAGAGAAGCGCCCCAATTGCCTCAACACTCGCGACGACGGACGTAGACTTCCCAATACCTGGAAGCCTCTCATTGCACGCATCAACTCATTTCCTACCAACCCAGTTCCCGCACACAGCTCACTTAGCGCCAACCAAGTTCCCGCACACAGCTCATCTAGCGCCAACTCTGTTCCCGCCCATAGTTCACCTCGCGCCAATACATTGCACACGGCCATTACAGCCACGTCCACTATAAATACAGTTCCTCAACCCACAATTCCTCAGTTCTCTCGAAGGAGTAGGCAGATTGAGACCTTAGAGAGAACCAGTGACGAGACATGGGGAGTAGGCAGATTGAGACCCCGACGTCAAGTCACAAAAACCTAACGTAATTATACCTGAAGAGTAGGCAGATTGAGATCTCAGCGTAGAATTACGTTTCAACCATTTATTAATTTTCTTTCTTTTTCAGTTCTTGAAAATGGCTCCAAAATCGGAGCCGAAACGTCGAATTTCAACAAATTCTAGACGCGGTTCAACCCGAACTTTTAGTTTTCAAATATCTGACCGCGGAAACCTATCTGATATATATATATATATATATATATATATATATATATATATATATATATATATATATATATATATATATATATATATATATATCTATATATATATATATATATAGCTAGGGAACTTGTTGGGTAAGCAGCATGCAGGAAAGTATACTCTTATAACACTTTATTCCAATATTTCGACAAGTTTTATTGTCATCATCAGGGAAAGCTACAAATCATGATCAAAATATAGTGAAAACAATTGAACAACATGGATTCTAAACCACTTACGTGTTGTTGAGATTGATTGCAATGGATGAAGTAAAAAGACGTGTACAGTTATTGAACATATTCAGAAACAGTTTGTGAGATATACATAAAGATAATCGTCACACATTAAAACATTATTTTGTTATGGATAAACACTAATTATATTTGAATTTATGTAAAATGGATATCATACCGGTGTCCGTAACGGCCGGCGTGAAGAAGAGAAACAATTATATTATTTAAAATTAAGTTGACATGTGAAGTTAGTTTGGGTACGTTCCTGCATGGAACTGTACTAGAATGTAGAATTAGACAGATTGAACCTACTCAGAACTGGAAAAGTGTAACACGAGCTTGGAACAATAGATTAGACATTGTTTCATGATTATGACCCATGACAGTTGTAAATTTATCAGTTTATGATTCAAATAAATTTGGAGAAAAGAAATTTTGAAAAGTTACTGTTTTATACCTGTTTACGGTGGTCAGCCGTTATTTAAAATTTTAATTTATTAAAGAAGGATTTAGTTCAATTATAATATGGATTGAGAGTTAAGCTCTCTGACATTGTATTTCTGTTTATCCAAGTGCAATAAAAATGAATATATTTCGCTTAAATGTTTTATATCTATTTTTTTGTTTAAACATGAGGATGACTGTGATATGAAAGCCATCTCCAGAAAGATTCTTTTGTAATTGTTTGATTCTCTGGCTAAGATTTTTGCTGCCTTAAAGTTCATATTGTGGCCCTCATGATGTACATGGACACTTAGTGCACATCTCTCTGGGTGCAATCGACAGTCACTCTTATGTGAACAAATTCTGTCTTTTAACAACCTGTTAGTTTGACCTATATATTCATTCGAACAATTGGAGCAAGGAATACAATAGACAACATGTGATTGAAAAGTTACTGGAGTTTTGTCTTTAACACTCGTGAAGAGAGAGTTGACAGTTAAACTCGTTTTATTAGCAATTTTTATATTATTAAAAGATTTGAAGATTTTAGTAAGTTGTGGAGTTATATCCGTTATGTAAGGAAGAGATGCATAAAAAGTATTAATTGCCTGGACCGCATTATCACTAACTGCAACATCCAAAATACCTGTATTGTTAATGTTATCTGGGCGAGCCTCCATTGTTGAGCTATATAAATTTTTTTTCAAGAGACAATGAGGATATGAATTGTTACGAAATAAATTGTACAAGATACCCAAGTTCTTGTTCCAGAGGGTACTATCAGAGATGTTGAGGACTCGTTGTTTCATTTGTTTGACAAGGTTCACAAGGAGTCCATCAAAGTGAACCTTGTCAAACAAATGAAACAACGAGTTCTCAACATCTCTGATAGTACCCTCTGGAACAAGAACTTGGGTATCTTGTACAATTTATTTCGTAACAATTCATATCCTCATTGTCTCTTGAAAAAAATTTTATATAGCTCAACAATGGAGGCTCGCCCAGATAACATTAACAATACAGGTATTTTGGATGTTGCAGTTAGTGATAATGCGGTCCAGGCAATTAATACTTTTTATGCATCTCTTCCTTACATAACGGATATAACTCCAAAACTTACTAGAATCTTCAAATCTTTTAATAATATAAAAATTGCTAATAAAACGAGTTTAACTGTCAACTCTCTCTTCACGAGTGTTAAAGACAAAACTCCAGTAACTTTTCAATCACATGTTGTCTATTGTATTCCTTGCTCCAATTGTTCGAATGAATATATAGGTCAAACTAACAGGTTGTTAAAAGACAGAATTTGTTCACATAAGAGTGACTGTCGATTGCACCCAGAGAGATGTGCACTAAGTGTCCATGTACATCATGAGGGCCACAATATGAACTTTAAGGCAGCAAAAATCTTAGCCAGAGAATCAAACAATTACAAAAGAATCTTTCTGGAGATGGCTTTCATATCACAGTCATCCTCATGTTTAAACAAAAAAACAGATATAAAACATTTAAGCGAAATATATTCATTTTTATTGCACTTGGATAAACAGAAATACAATGTCAGAGAGCTTAACTCTCAATCCATATTATAATTGAACTAAATCCTTCTTTAATAAATTAAAATTTTAAATAACGGCTGACCACCGTAAACAGGTATAAAACAGTAACTTTTCAAAATTTCTTTTCTCCAAATTTATTTGAATCATAAACTGATAAATTTACAACTGTCATGGGTCATAATCATGAAACAATGTCTAATCTATTGTTCCAAGCTCGTGTTACACTTTTCCAGTTCTGAGTAGGTTCAATCTGTCTAATTCTACATTCTAGTACAGTTCCATGCAGGAACGTACCCAAACTAACTTCACATGTCAACTTAATTTTAAATAATATAATTGTTTCTCTTCTTCACGCCGGCCGTTACGGACACCGGTATGGTATCCATTTTACATAAATTCAAATATAATTAGTTTTTATCCATAACAAAATAATGTTTTAATGTGTGACGATTATCTTTATGTATATCTCACAAACTGTTTCTGAATATGTTCAATAACTGTACACGTCTTTTTACTTCATCCATTGCAATCAATCTCAACAACACGTAAGTGGTTTAGAATCCATGTTGTTCAATTGTTTTCACTATATTTTGATCATGATTTGTAGCTTTCCCTGATGATGACAATAAAACTTGTCGAAATATTGGAATAAAGTGTTATAAGAGTATACTTTCCTGCATGCTGCTTACCCAACAAGTTCCCTAGCTTGATCTTAACTAGTCAGCAACGACTACCTCTCTCCTATATATATATATATATATATATATATATATATAGAAGTAAATAGAGTGATTTATGTTTTGAGCCACCATCATCTGTCGACAGCTGTTTCGTGGTTTCCCACTCATCAGGACAGCTTTATGGTTGCTCTGTGCTATTGTTGTAGAAATGCTCAAAATGTCAAAATCATAGTCGACCTCATTTTCACGCAAGTATAGATTCAAAACCCGACACCAGAGGGAGTATCCCTTATCTTGAATTCCCAATAGCCATGGGATACATATTATGTGTGCCATCTGGCAAGGCCGTATAAGTTGTTATGAGTTGAAATAATGTTGATTTCACTTCACTGAATTCCTTACTTTTACGTTTTGAATAAATATCAAATAAGTATCTTCTCAATCACATCAGGAGACTTCAATGGATAGGTAGAGTGGTCATTTATTAGCGTAAAATAGTGAAATATATGGACTTTTTGACAAATTGTTCGCCTTGTATATAAAAAACCTGTCATAGGAATTTGATGAAAATTTTGTACGATATGAATGAAAGTATTTTGAGTTCTCCCGTGAAAAAATATCGCTATATTTTCGGACTCCCTTATGAGATATAGGGTGATTTAAAAAATCAAGGTGTTTATTTATTAAAGTAAAACTAATTTTTCAAATTGATATCATTCGACACTGTATACGATGGAACATATCATTTAACATTCTTCAAGTGAATTTTGTCATCTTAGGTTGGTTTATTACTACAAGGTGTCTCAATATTTAATATTTGTGAATCACCTTGTATGAATTGTATCAACTGTGATGCTAGATGAAATGAATTTATAATATTATGTGATAATTCTACCTTTTCTCGCATTTTCTCTTTATAAAACAACTAAATTATGAAAGTCTCAAAATAGCATTGTTTTCAAGTGAAATCGCCCTGTACTACGAAAAGATTTGGAAATGAATTTCTCATGAATTCATCATACACGGATGTGATGATGATCCCACAAAAGATAAATCCGAACTAAATCGTAACTTGGCAGATACAGAGTGATGAAAAGTGAATGTTTCTCATATTCAACACCCTGTATCTCGAAAACTAGTCATAGGATCGTGTTGCGCCCGTTGAAACATTTCATCGGAATGATCAATTCTACAACATATCAAAAATTCAAGAAATTTGACGGAGAGCCATTTTCCCATATAAGGTGTGCGGGGTCCTTTCAGTGACGGTGCAGAATAAAAAAATCAAGCACATAAATGAACAAGAAATTATTGCTTAAATTTGAAACCGAATATTTGGCGGCGTTTCATGATCAACTCACCAAAAAAATTTACGATATGTCATGCCAGGTAAAGGAGTCGATTTTTAGTGTAAAACGTTTAGTTTTGATGCTTCAGACTATAAAATATGACTTCATTCAATTTCATTAAATTTATTTAGTGAATAAACCACAAAACAAGGGAGTTGTAATAATCGCACCCATAACTTTTGCTGATATGAAGAGAGCATTATTGTATTATTTCTTCCTTTTATATTGACCGGTATTAGCCGTGTTAAGCCGTAGGTATACAAAATTGAAGGTGTACGTAATACGATTTAGGTTTTGGGATTTTGGATATCAATTTTCAAAATAAAACAAGATGCAAAATAATAATGGAAAATCAAGCTCGAATTTCACCAACAAGATTTTTAATGAGGTGTGATCAGAATAATAATGACAATGATGGTTTCGCGTTGAAAATATCCAAAATAATTTTGGATTATGGATTTGGATTATGAAAATTAAAACTAAAAACAAAACTTCCATTGTGTTTCAGCCTTCAGTGCATAAATTATTGTATTCGGCGACAAGAAGTACATTTTAGTGTATGCACTGATGCAATAGAAAAAACAGATTTCGTAGGTTGGACCCTTGGCATATACCAAATATATTAAAGGAATCACCTCATTCTCCTTCCTTATGAACTACTTATATACTGTTTTCTATCTATTTAATATGATACTGAAACTTGAATAGTCGCTGTGAGAACCAGAGAGTTTTTTTTTAATATAACCTTGTAAACAACCTTGTCGAAAACTTCATTGAAATCTGTAAAACTCCCATCTGGTTGACTGTTATTTTCGACCACATTATTGGCCTATTGTATGAAACTTGGTCGGTTAGTTATCGTTGACCATTTTGGGTAAGATCATGGCCATTTTGTTTTCTGCTTATAGACATGGCTAAATGTTATTTGAAATTATTTCATAGAGAATTGTTTCAAAAACTTTACTGGATGCACAAATCAGTGCTGGACATTACAAGAGCCAAACCATGACTGTAATCTTGCACATAAGTTTCTTGAAATAGCGAGATTCTGCACACCGGAATAGGTAAAATTATAATTCCTGTCTGAAAATTCAACGTAGGAAGATTAGCGATGAATTTGAACCATACAAATCTCCGCTTTACTATTGTTTTTCGTTTGGCACTTTAGTTATGCAGCCTATGAAACCAAACGTCTTGTTGACCATGTATAGGTAGGTAGGTACATAAACTGATATTACGACCAGGTACATGAACATCGTCCAAAAACTTGGGATGTGGTTTTTGTCATTGGTTCGTTCTCCATCATTGCTGATTTATTAAGTGAAGTTTGTTTAGTTACAAATCGTCGAGTTGATTCCATAATATACTTGATTTGTGTGGCTCTGGCTTCCTCTCGTCTAAGTCTGGTAAGATGCTTGGTTCACTGTTATATTTATGGGCCGAATTTTCTTAAACTGTCGAAACGGGTTATATTTAATAACATTTGGAAGGAATTTTTGAGCAGTTTCTGTATCTATGAAAAATTTTGTGGAGTTCGGATTAATAATAAAATTTGCATCATATTTCGGAAAGATTATGTAAGACAATTCACTAGAACTAGAATTATTGAAACAAATTGGGTTTGGTTAGTTAGTATCTTGATTTACATTTTCTCAATATCGAAATTCGTCAAAAAGTTTGGTTTAATTTGGTTCACTTTGATTGTCACTAACTACAATATTTAATAATTCATTTGAAATGAGATAACATTGACGGGCGTTTCTTGTTGAAATAATCATTGGTATTTTTCTAGTGGATAAACTCATCGGTGTTGGTTTTGTGAAATGTTGGGTTTGAATCCGAATTGGCCCAATAACGTTTCTAATTTGAAATGGTTTTCTGGAAACAGCTTGGTCTATAACCTAATTGCTCATACCATTTTATGAATTCTTGATATTGCTTTTCAAAATGGCTATTGAAATATATTTTTCTTTCTAACGACAGGAATTGCGTAACAGCTATATCCTTTAAAATTCCCAATATGCTGATTGACTGTTTCAATAGTAACTTCACTAGGAATCTACCTTTTTTGGTTTCTGAGACTATCTTGTAAAAATCTTCAAGTTCTCAAAATAGTCCAACTGTTCATCTCCTGAGAAACTAATATTAGAAAAATTGCAAACCGATTCTTTGGTAGATAGTATAGCGGCAGTATCTGATACAATTCAGTTAATTGAGTGGTCTGGCGAAATGGAATAATCTTCCCTAATCTAATTTTTCCTTCTGTCAAAATATCCCAGAAAAGACTCGCGCCTATGAACATCTATTTCACCGGCTAGCATCGGAGCATCGACGTATATTCCACGAATAAATATTGACTTACTGCATGGGTATTTTATTTGAAATAGCAGGAACTACATAACACAAAATAGAAGTTTAAAATCATTTGAAAAAATTTCAATGGAACATATTTCATTGAGAGTCGTCACCACTTGGTTGAAGCCGAAAATCTTTGACAATAAATACGATGGTTGAAAACAAAACCAGCATATTACATACGGCAGGTCTGACTAGTTAATTAGGGTTTTGTGCAAAAGGTGTATTTCACAAAGAATTGTTTTCTGAATTCAATGTTTGAGGTAGATGATCGTTATGTAAAAGAGTATCGTGTTTTTTTATACGGGTCTAAATGACACGCATCTTTGCTGTGCCCTGTTCTGAGGTCCGAGTTTTGACTATTTTTTTATTTATGCATTTTCGAATTTTGTGAATGATATAGAATTATTTTGTCTAGTCTATTTTGTTTGAAATGACATACTTCCAGAGACTCTAAGACATCTACTCTCTTCTTCATGAACTCTAAAAATTCAATCAAAGTTGGCAGTTCTGAATTTTGATTTTCTTTTCGCTTCCTCTGAGAGTTTGTTTATCTAGTTTACTCGCTAAAATATGAATTAAAGTAATATTCCAAAGAACGTCTTTCGGGAAGTTTCATTTTCACCAATTCTGAAGTATGTTTAGATATGTGGTCAAACATATGCCTCAATTTTGCATATGACTCTTTATGAATATATTTGATTAATATTAAAAATTGCATTCATGTGCGAATTAACTAGTAATTTTTTGTTATCAAATCGCTTTCAAAGTAAATTCCAACGGAGGGTATATTGATCTGATGTGTTATCAATATTAAAACCTTTCATGATTCGCGTAAAGTTCCAGTGCAGATTTCAAAAGCTGAAATTTTTGACCATCATCCAGTGACTCATTGTTATGAATTCTTGAAAAATAGTATATTACATACCTAGGCCCGAAAGTTGAATTTCCTGGCATATGCGATATGAAGGCTTATTGCACTTGCCAGGGCATCCAACTTTCGGGCCGTGGGTTGTATAATATTTTTCTTGATTCCGTAGCCGAAAGTACGAGCATAATCAATGTTTGTGATTCCGTGCAATTATTGCTGCTATCTGTCGCCTGTCAGCCAGCCATCTTGTGAAATCCAATGGAGCTGTCGTTCTCGCAGGGCGGCGAGCACAAGGGGGATTGCCCGTCTGACTTTTGCAAGACCGAGGCGAAGCCGAGGTTTTGCTGGTCGGGGCGGGCATTGAATACATCAAGATGAATTAAAACCAACATTATAACATGTGCATCAAATCAATTTGAAAAGAGAAACATTCTCAATTAAAAATTGAAAATTCATGATTCCCGTGGAAATAGAAACAAACCTACGGTAAAAATGACAAGAAGTTTCCACAACTGATTTAAATTGAGTTTGACATGACAGTTTGACACGAGCAAGTACAGAATAAATAATTCATGTTCATATCACCGGTCGTCAGCCAGCCACGGAAATTGATCTTTCCGTCCTGAAATGCGGCCAGAAAGTGCGTACTTTCGGCTAGGGAAAAAAAAAAATTGTTTTTGAAATCAAGCCAATCAATGCTCATAATCTCCTTTAAACACCGGAAGCTTTATTTTGGGTAAAAGAATATTTTGTAAAGAATCTGAAGCACTTAAAGTCGAAATTGACTGTGATGTGTATTATCCCGAATACAGGTTCTTTCACGACGACCGTTCGTTAGTCATATATGGAGAACCATTCAAAATGAAAACTTGAAAATTTGTGGTAGAGGATTTTATAATATGGCCTTCTTGATCAAAATATTTTCAACTTCTGGTCTGTTTCCGTTATACCGGAAGTAGAGGGCAACTTCCATATTTCAAATATAACACCCTATATTTCATTGTATGTTTTAATTTCGCAGCAGATTTTAGGGCCACTTTGTCTAATAATGTCTATACCCAAATTTTTTAGTTTTCGAGATATTAATTTTTTTCAGTTACTCCGAAAAAATCATAACTCATAGACAGTAACAGTTGGAAATGTGAAATTTCACAGAATTACGCCTGAAGCATTAAGTCATGAACAGATACATTGAATTTTCAAAAATAACTTACAGGGTGGTCAAAATTTCCACCCAAACATTACATCGAGAATACTGATGAAAAACGATTTTTTCAAATGGAAACCAAACACTATTCTATTATTTTTGAATACTACAGAAAAAATATATCAAATTCGTGAAGAATGCCCAATACCTAAAATACATCTCTGGCAAGATATATCCATACAAAGAAAGCTTTGAAAAAAATTAACTAATATTAACACTGGCAATTCCACTGTCGTCGGTAAAAAGTAACTCAAAATGAAAATGAATGGATTGAAATAAAATACCACCAGCGAGGTGAATTATATCTTTGTTTATTGATACTGAATACAGTCATTCTTCTTTCCACTCAAGTTCAACATATGTTCGAAGACATTTCCGTTTTGTTCTAAACAAGAATTGGTTCTTTTTTGCATACCACTATATGTAGCTTTCTGTATGGCGTCAGGAATCAAATTATTGAAAGCTTTCAGAACCCTTCGTTTCATGTTTTCTTTATCACTCACAGGATCTGCATAAATATTTTCTTTGATATATGCCCAGATGAAGAACTCCAGTGGCGTCATGTCTGGAGAGAGAGGAGGAAATTCAAATGGCCCATTGTAACAAAGCCACTGATCTTCGAACATCTCATTCATCAACCAACGAACGGCAGCAGTACTATGTGCAGGGGCTCCATCCATCTGATTCCATAACTTGAAACGGTATTGTTCAGAAACATTTCTTATGGTTTCACCAACTACATTCCTAATTATATGCAAATGTCTATCGCTATTCAAATTGTCATCATAAAGATATAAACATAAAATTCGGGTATCCTTCATAGCACAAAAAACATTAAAACTCCATGAATCCTGAAAGCTGAGCTGGCGAACGACCTTTGGATTTTCTGCTGCCCAAATATGACTATTATGGCGGTTGTACATACCATTCTTGGCAAATTTGGCTTCATCTGTCCATATCATGTTGTTCATGAACTCAAGGTCCTCCTGTATCTTGATGAGAAACCTTTCGAAGAATTCCACTCGTGCATGTATGTCTTGAGGTTTCAGATTTTGAACCTGGTGATATCTAAAGGGGCGCCACTTATGTTTGATTAAAATCCGGTTTATTGACGAACATGAAAATTTAGGTGATTTTTCTGCGTCTTTCAACGAATTTTCTGGATAAGCTGTGAAGTGGGCCAAAACTACCATTTCGTTGTCCTCATTGTTTACGAGTGTTTTTTTTTTGTTGATGATAGACGAAGAAGATCCGAAATCGCGGCAGTTTCTTAGAAGTCTTCTCAGAACATTTTTATTAGGTCTGTGTAGATTTGGGAATCTTTCTGCGAAAACACAAGTTCTGTCGATTATCTTGTTGCATTCGCCATAAATAATTATTAAATTCAGGAAATTTTCATTAGAATACCCCAAACGAGACATTTCGCACACAAATAGAAAACTATGCAATACACGTCAATTACATCGCATCAAATTCTGGAATACTTGTTATACTTCATTTGTTTCCAAAGCTTTCTTGGTTTGGTATTGCTTCGAATGATTTACAGTTCAAATATTTCCCGAAATCAGATATATCTTGCCAGTGGTAAGGTATTCTTCACGAATTTGATATCTTTTTTTCCGTAGTATCCAAAAATAATAGAATAGTATAAAGTTTCCATGTAAAAAAATCTTATTTCATCAGTTTTCTTGATGTAATGTTTTGGGTGGAAATTTTGACCATCCTGTAAGTTATTTTTGAAAATTCGATTAACCTGTTCATGACTTGATGCTTCAGATGTAATTCTGTGAAATTTCACAATTCCAACTGTTACTGTCTATGAGTTATTATTTTTTCGGAGTAGTGCTGTAACTGCCAAATTTTTCAGAAAAAAATTAATATCTTGAAAACCAACAAATTTGGGTATAGACATTGTTAAAGAAAGTGGGTCTAAAATCTGCTGGGATATTAAAAACTTAATGAAATACAGGGTGTTCCATTTGAAATAAGGAAGTTGCCCTCTACTTCCGGTATAACGGAAAGAGACCGGTAGTTGAAAATATTTAAGTCAAGAAGGCCATATTATAAAATCCACTACTACAAAATTTCAAGTTTATATTTTGAATGGTTCTCCATATATATTCCTAACGAACGCTCGTCGTAAAAGTCATGGTATAATCTTTCAAAAAAGAACATGCTTGATAATACCGCTGCTTAAAACTTTTCCTTTCAGAATAATGGACTTCTAGCTCATTTTATTCACAAATCAACTCAATGTTTGTTTGAATAGATTGAAAATCTCTCAAAAAATCTTCATTATTTTGGAATCGCATTTTCACATCTGACAAAGAAGGTCTTGGTCAAAAGCTGTCACTCTGGGTTTTTTCAAATTTTCACCTATTTCATCGAAGGCAGAAACTAATGAACTGAGAAGAATGAAGACTTCCATAGCCAATATGATTTTACTAGTCTTAATAAATTGCCTGTATCCCTATAGTTTGTTAATTGCAACAAATTCGCTTATAAATAATAGTTAATCGATTAACATAATCATTGTCAGATTATCCACTACATGATTATTGAGTATTCGGGAGAAATTTAATAGGAATGGAAAAAAGACATATCCTACTCATACTTGTGAGGCATTCGTAGATATTTGAATTCTTGTATCACAATTGCAATCTGTTGAATCGTATTTATAGTGGACACTGACTAACAAAGAAATTTGAAAAATTGTTTAACTGGATGAATGACTGGATGGTTCAGTGGAGGTAATAGACCGGTTACTTGAAATGTACTAGTATAATAAATTGACTGTTAAGTGACACGTATGTTTATTTCTGCGACTTTTACATTTTCATTCATTTACAACTAAAATCTAATATAATTCACCAATATTCAAACATAGAACCGTTGAGGCTTTCAATTGGGGGCTTGACTGAGTAAAACCATATCTATGTTCAAGCAAATTTAATCCCTGTGAACGCCAAACTGTCTTGTTAACGGGCCGTGGTGGTCGTGATAGTAGAGCGCTTGCCTCTCAATCACAGGGGCGTGGTTTCGATTCCCAGCATGGTATCTGGTCTCATACATGGTATGAAACGTTGAAAGGGCTGCCTCTTCCCTAGCTTGCACAAGTCTCTAACTTCTGAGGGTTGCTCGTAAGGGTACAGTCGGTTGACGGATATAACAATTTTAACCATTACAATTTTTTTTCAAATAACCTGTCTTACATGATCTAAGCTTGTCGGATTGAATCACAAACAGGAAGTTATCTATTTAGATCACTAGGAATACCGTCGAATTCTTGGATGGATAGGCTGAAATTCTGCGGTCGTGTAGGACGGGTGAACCCTCCATAATACTTCAGTCAATGGTTCTAATTCAATAGCCTCAGTTGTTTGAATAATAATAATAATAATACTCCACTATAAACACTCATAGAGTGTGCGGGTAGAGGTCGGCTATTATCATTATTTGCCATGGCGCTCCGGGGTGACCTACTAATTTGTGGTGGTATTCCCTTTTCAGCTGTAGAAAAACCTACAGCACCACCCCGGATGGTAGGTGCACACTCCAAGCAAGCACCAGAAGTCGGTATTGGCATGTAGATAATTTACATCGCCTATCGGCTCCGATGAAGTTGCGAAATATTTTCGCATTCCCAGGATTCGGACCTGGTCAAGTGCAAACAGAAGTTCCAAAGGCCGGCATCTAACCGTCTCGCTACCGAACACATATAGACCTCAACTAAATAAAAACGGATTAGATAATAAGTAATGAAATAAAATTGAGGATTACTCGAAAGCCTTATAATGCTTTACCAGTTCGTCTATCTCGGTGTACCGTCTTCTATCGTGTCTCAAAGGGCCATTCTGGATTGAAAATTCTTCAATAGCAGAACTCAGTTGTGGGGTTCCCCAGGGCTCCGTTCTTGGTCCAATATCTCAGGAACGTTCACACTATTTGCGGATGACACGACCATCATATGACACAGTAAAAATATATATGAACTGAACGAAGTTGTGAAAGAAGAAATAACTGAAATTAAAAATTGGTGTGATATCAATCGTCTTTCGTTCAACATAAGTAAAACAAATTTATTAACATTCGACTATGAACTTGACGATATCACGCTAAATTCAAGTAATATTTGGACCAAATCTTTCACAAAATACTTAGGTGTTCACATTGATAGCAAACTGAAATTCGAGGAACATATCATATTAATGAGAAAAAAATTGTCTTCTGGGTGCTACGCTTTGAAACCAGTCTCACAAGAACTAGACTAGAAAGATGGTATACGCTCATTGAATCCCATTTGCGATTTGGTGTTCGATTTTGGGGAAGTTGTAGTGATCAATTGATGAATAGTATACTCATCCTACAGAAAAGAGCATTACGATACATGTTCAAAGCAAGAATACGGGACTCTTGCAAACCTCTTTTCATAAGATACACAATACGGTGATGGCCCTATTCATATTAGAAACTGCTTCTATTGAAACTTATAGATAAATTCAGCTCCCATTCATTACACTACCATACTCGACAAAATAGAAACACAGAACTTCCACTACCCACATTGACTCTTATCAAAGAATCCTTTATTTTCAATGGGTGTAAAATTTACAATCATCTACCCAATGATGTAAAAGATATTGCACCACTTCATACATTCAGAAAAGCCGTTAAGCAGCTATTGATAAATAAGCCCTATTATTGTCTATAAGAATATTTCGATGATACACTGTGATATTTTGTTGTTACTTTAGCCAATACCTAACTATGTATATTGAATTGTTTGTGTTCGTTCATTTTAATTATTTTGATAATTTTAGTTAGTTTTAGTTATTAACTATGAAGAAGTGACTGGTGAATTGTATTTCATGTTATTTACTTTTTCTGTGAAATTTTATATTTATTATTTTAACATGATTGTGACTTTGTATACATATTCGATGGCCTAGAATGAAAACCTCGTATCTAAAAGAAGGGCTGAAAATACTTGTATACGTTATTAGACGGAAATGCTCGTATCTCACAATATTTGATCGTCGAAAAAAAATAAATCTTACTCGTACGCGCTCTATCGACCAGAAATCAAACCTTGTATCTTTCCCAGTAGCCATATTGAGTGTGAGAAGCACGTACATTGTGCGCAGTTCAGTGCTCTACAAATTTCACGAGAGTGTATCTCCTTTTGTTAGTAGTATATCAGAAGTTACATTGTGATCAGGTAAGTTTAATTTATGTTCTATAATATTGAATAATAAGTATTACCTCTGAATCAAGAGAGTTTTTGATGGCCTAGGTTAGGGTTGTAGCAAGGAAAAACACGTATAAGTGGATAGTCGCCAAGACGTAATGTGAAATACTCGTTAGTCAATGATACGAGGTTTTCACTTTAAAGAATTCTTATCCCGCTATCTGAAGAAGCACATGACTTCAGCATTTATTGAGTTATGAGGTTTTCTCACATTCTTGTAGTATGAGAAGGCTTCTTGGCAATATCATTGAACAATGTGTTGTTTCAATACAAAAACAGCCTCGTAAGGCTTAGGGTAGATAATATGACTATAGTTGTGCAATCGGGTTGAATGCACTGAAATTACAACGGTGATAGGGAATTATATAATAACACGCCCTTGCACAACACCGACTAGCACGTGATATCCTACTGAGCCTAGTCTAGTCTAGCCAAGAACGCTGTGTTACTAATATATTTCTACTTTTTGAATATTGAACATTTAATATTTTCATCTAGTAAAATACTGCATCTATTTTATAATCTTTCACAGATGGAAGACAGGAATTACAGATCAAGAGGTAATAGGATCGTAGATTTAGCTCTAAAACAAACCGCAAAGCGAGAAAATGAAGAAAACAGCAACGTAGAAATACCAGAAGATCCCATTCTTATTGTCGTACCAGCAGATGCAGAGGGGACTTATAACAATCAATTGGAAAATATAAGTTTCCCCATAGAAATTTTAAATGATAACATAATAATATCAGACATCAGTAATGAAAACGGAACAGAATTTGAAATAGACAGCTTGATTCAAGAAGAGGCTAGTCAAAAACTCAATTTGCCTCTGAATGCTGAACTGATCTCCATTGACCCTCACGAGACTTTGAATGATATTTCAGAAAAATCGTTACAGTCGGTATCAGGAAATTCGCAACATACCAATGAGGGCACTGGTTTAGAGCTGAATGAAGAATCTGGACTTGATCTGGCAGAAAAAAATTACCGTACCTATGAACCAAAATCAAGTGAGAGCGATATGGACGAAAATGAAAAAGAAAATGTGGATCCTCGGAATATAAGCGACGACACCGATGGATGGAATTTGAGCGACGGTGATCAAGATGCAACTCATAGCAAAGAAATTAGTCGAAAACGTAAACGAGCCAAACGGGGAAAAGCCGATAAGGAATCATGGGTAGCTGTTAGTAATAAAATCAAAAGAAGGAGAGGACAAGAATACAAAGGACGAAGAAAGAATGAAGATGGAAAAATCGTTTTCGACGTTGAACGACAAAAAAGGCAGCTGAAACCACGATGTCCTTGTAAAATCACAAAAAGAAATAAGTTCAAATGTATGCTGATCACAGAAGATAGAAGAAAGTACATTTTTGAATATTTTTGGAACTTAGATTGGGGACAAAGGAAGATTGAAGTGAACCACCTTGTCGTTGGGACCCATGTCCATCAGAGAACAGTACCTAGTACCGAGTCAAGAAGAAGTAATTCCTTATAATATCACCTGAAACAAAATAACAATGGAGATAGAATTCGCGTGTGCAAGAAAATGTTTTTAAATACTATTGGCCTGGGTGAATGGACAGTTCGAAATTGGGTGTTGAAAAACCAACGCGAAGAACAAAATGGAAATGACCTGAGCAGAAATAATGGAAGTAATGAAACTGATAATGCTCCAAAAACAAGACAGCAAGATCACAACGATGCTGTCCGGAAACTCATTAATCAATTTCTGGAACTTCTACCAAAGTTAGAATCACATTTTTGTCGTAAGGATACTACAAATCTGTATCTAGAACCGTTTTGGCAATCTAAAGCACAATTATTCCGAGAATACAAATCATATTGTATTTTACAGAGGAAGGAAAACTTAGTTGCATCCTCGTTTACATTCCATGAAGTTTTCGAGACAATGAATTTAGGATATTTTTCTCCTAAGAAAGATCAATGTGATTTATGTTGTGCTTATAAACAAGGTAATGTTTCTGAAGAAGAATACAATATTCACATGAGAAGAAAAAATTAAGCCAGAGAAGAAAAATCGAAAGATAAGGAAGAAAGCGGCCAAGATACTGAAGTGTACACGATGGATGTTCAAGCAGTATTGTTATGCCCTTATCTTAAAGCTTCTGCGCTCTACTACAGAAGAAAACTTAAATTGCACAACTTCACACTGTACAACCTGAAAACAAGGGAAAGTTACTGTTACCTTTGGGATGAAACTGAGGGGGGTGTAAACGCTGATGAATTTGCAACCATACTCACCCATTTCATTTCAACAGAAATCAATTTGGATGTTATCAAACACGTAATAGTTTATAGTGACCAAAATAGAAATGCCATCATGGCAAATGCCTTGCTATTAATATCACATGAATCCGGGATTAAAATAACCCAAAAATACTTAGAAAAGGGCCATACCCAAATGGAATGCGATAGCATCCATAGCAACATCGAAAAACAAATGAATAACAGGGAAATATATTCCCCAGCAGGATATGTTGAAATAATGAGAACAGCTAGATTCAATCCTCAGCCATACAAAGTATTCCAGCTGGATTAAACCTTTTTCAAGAGGTTCAATAACGTCAACCTCATTACATCAATTAGACCAGGTAAAAAGAAGGGAGAGCCTGTAGTAACTGACCTGAGATGTATACAGTACACGCCAGAAGGCAAAATCCAAGTGAAACTCAGTCCTAAAGATCAATTTTTTGACCTCCCCAGAAGAACCAAACAAATTTTTATTAGAATTGAAGAACTTGACCAGTTGTACAATGCTCCGTTACCGATTGAAGGCATTAAGTTTTGTCACCTTCAAGAGCTCAAACCAGTGATACCAAAAGACATTCATGCATTTTATGACAACTTACCCCACCATCCTTAGCACCTTCAGGTGCTTATACTCACTGAATTAACAAGGAAACATTTCATTGCATTTTAAGATTTTATAGACCTTTTGAGTTTGAAATTTTCATAAGACAACCTTTGTGAACCAGATGAACATTAATGCAATGTGAATTAGAAAAATAATAAAACGTCTAATTTTTATGAACTTACAATAAATGTACCGTTACAATACGTAGGTTTTTTATTAAGAAAACCTCTTATCTCTTACAAAGTTATAAGTGATAAATACTCGTAACTAAAAATCAAGGTGGAATACCTCGCAACTTGTTTTGTCTACAAGTTAGAAAAACTTGTAAGTCATAAATGAAAAACAAAATATAAATTTTTCAACATCTGATTGTATTATGAACACTAGTTATGAAATATAGCAAATTTTAGTACTGACGTCTGGGTAAATATAACCACTTTCAAATAACTGGTACGTTTATTGCTTCTCCTGTAAAGTTTGCATTTTTGAGTTACGTGGTTATCATTATAGGCCATCGATTATACATTTTATTTAGATATTTACTCTTATTTTATATATGTTATATCCGATTCCTGAATGAGCCCTTTGTCCCGGAATTGCGTCATACACTATAAACATTGCATCATCTACTACGCAGAAGATAGAGGATATTCCTCAGCACATTTGAAGGTCTTCGTGGAACAATAGAAACTACGCAGTATCCAGTCAGCATTCCCGAACCTATAAAAGTCGAGGAGACCGGATTCAAGTCGTTCAAGTCTTTCCAGTCTTCAAACCAAGTAGTTTAGTAGATTTGAATCAGTACGAGTTTTTAAACCATTATAATTTCACTTGTAAAATTCAATATTTCCATATTGCAATAAATGTGAATAAAGTCTGTTTTTAAAAACTCAAACCAAAGAAGACTGATTTAACAAATTGGCGCAGTCGTGCGGATCTCGAAAACGCTGTGATCCAACGAAGAAACAGCGGTAGTCTCCAGACTTCCAACGAGTCCAAGAACCGCAAAGCAGAACCCAGTGGACAAGACAGTCTCTTCAACAACAAGAAACCCGCATAAGTCGTCGAACGTTGCTCACCTCGTCGTGAAGAAATCACCTCTTGGAACCCGCGTAAGTCGTCGAACGCTGCTCATCCTGTTGGAGCTAGAGCTTTATGAAGTAGGATTTCATCTTTCCACAACCCCGGAGACAACAAGAAAAAGAAGAAAGAAACAAGAAGAAAGAAGAAGCAAGCCACCCAGAGCTTAGGAAGCTCAACCAACCAGCATTAGACGTAGGAAACTCATTGTAAGTACCACATCGAATCATTAATCATTTTGTTGTATTTTGATATTTTTCTAAATTTGATTTAACCTTGTTATCCCAAAATTTACCCAAAATGTCACATCATAGTTCAAATGAAAGCTTACATAATGAACGCGAAGTACCATTAGAACCGTATAAACTTTCCGAAATATTCTCAATAATTCCAGAATATGATGGTGATTCAATTTCGCTTGGAAATTTTCTTAATGCCTGTGACCATGCCCAAGCTATGGCAGTAGACCAACAAAAATTGCTTTTAACTATTCACATTAGAAACAAACTCAGAGGAAAAGCTGCTCAATTAAAAATTCCAGAAATCCAGAAAATTATCAAGAGATCAAAATTTTATTAAATTCTCACTTTGGTGATTCCCGTGACTTAACATCTTTGATACAGGATTTACAAAGAATAAGGCAAGCAAATGGAGAAAATGTACTGACGTTTTTCTCAAGACTTCAAAGTCATAGCGCGAAAATGTATTCGTGTATACAAAGATCTATGTTAACAAACGCACAGAAAAACGCACAGTCTCAACTAATTGAAAATATGGTTTTAAATACCTTATTAACAGGCCTCGAACCCAAAATCGGTCAAATTATTCGAGCTAGCAATCCAAACAGTATGCTAGAAGCTTCAGTTAGAATAAAGCGTGAGATACAGCTCTCATACTTTGAAAATCAAAAATCAATCAATCGTTCATCACAACCTCAAAGTTCAAGAACAAATCATAATACAAGACCACAAATAAATCGACCAAATAATTTCCAAAGGAATTATTTCCAACCCCAAATGTATCAACCTCAAACGAGTCAACCCCAAATGAATCAACCTCAAATGAGACCAAATATGTTCCAAAATCAAAATCCAAATCGAAATTTCCGAAATCAAAACTTTCAAAGACAAGCAAATCCTCAAATGCAACAAAGCGGACAATATTTTCAAACAAATAGACCCACAGTAATCAAGAATAACCCTCAATGGAATTTAAATGCGAATAAAACCCATTTATTAGATCATGAGTACGATTCATTATGCTCAAATACAGATTTTGAGTATCAAAACGAAAATATTTATGAATATTCAGACCAAGGAAACGAGTCATTCTATGATGAGGAAGATTATTTCCCGGAACAACAAGATTTTGAACAACAGCAATATGAACAAATACCAAATGAAAATTTTGACTATGAAGTAGAACAACTTCAAACGGATTTTCACAATTTTCTGTCACTAGACAACCCACCTATCAGTACAACTACCAATCCATGTACGACACAATTAATCAATACCAATCCCCAATCTCGACAAACCCTATAGGCAGACAATCTAATTATAGAACAACAATGTCCAACTCAACAGATTCCTCCTGCAATCGAAATGAAAGCGAATCTCGCAGCGCTTATCAAAACTCGCGAATTCAAGCCAGAGAAAACAATACCCACTATGAACGACCTCAAGACAGATCAGCAATTTCTATAACATCGAATTGTAGCGATTTGTACTATTTAATCAGTCCAGCTAATTTTAAAATATTAATTGACACAGGTGCAGGTATCTCGATTTTTAAAAGGAAAACAGCTGAAAATTATACAAAAAGATTTTCAGAAAATATACCAGTTACAGGAGTTACAGATGGAAAAGTAATGGTAAAAGAGTCAGTTTTAATACCATTTGGCACAAAAGAAAAACCAGTTTGGCATAAAGTTTATGTACACGATTTAGATATCGAATTTGACGGAATTTTAGGTACCGATTTTTTGAAAAGATTTGATGGAGTAGTAGATATTGGTAATCAAGTTTTAATTTTGAATTATAAAACCTTCCCTTTATATTCAGCCCGGAAAACACTTGCTGGAACATCAGTTAAAATAAATAATGAACAAAAAATTCAAGGAAACTTACAGGAAAAGTTCAGTACACAAAATCTCGAAAATAAAATAACAATCGAACCAAGAGTTGAAAAAGTTTTTAAATTAAAATCCAAATTAAGAAATACAGAAGCTATACTGTTAGCTACTGAAAAAGAGAAAGTTAAACTTCCAAATGCCCTAGTCAAAATTAACGAAAAAGGAGAATTTTTAGTAACCGTTGTAAATGTAAATGCAATTGAAAAATCTATTGATTTTAATGACTTACAATTTGAAGAATATTATGGAAATGAAAATGACATTGAAACAGAAAACATACAAACAAGTCGTCCAGAGAAAATAAAGAATTTACTTCGTCTAAAACATCTTAATGAAGAAGAGAAAGAACTAATTGAGACCTTATGTTTAGAATTCACAGACATATTTTATTTAGAAGGCGATCCTTTAACTTTCACAAGTGAAATTAAACATACAGTGAAACTGAAAGATGGTGCACAACCCGTTTCAACAAAATCTTATAGATATCCACACGTACATAAAGAAGAAGTGAAGTCACAAATTTCAAAATTATTAGAACAAAATATAATTAGACCCTCAATTTCACCATGGTCAGCCCCAGTTTGGGTCGTACCGAAAAAACTTGACGCATCAGGAAAACAAAAATGGCGTGTAGTAATTGACTATCGGAAATTAAATGAACTAACTATTGATGATAAATATCCTTTGCCCAACATATCAGATTTATTAGACCAACTCGGAAAATGTCAATATTTTACCACCCTTGATCTAGCCTCAGGTTTTCATCAAATTGAAATGCATCCTAACGACATAGAAAAAACCGCTTTTTCTGTTGAAAATGGTTCATACGAATTTCTCAGAATGCCTTTCGGAATGAAAAACTCTCCCAGTACTCTCCAAAGAATTTTAGATCATATTCTAACCGGACTTAGAAACGAGAGATGTTTGGTATATATGGATGATATAATTATTTATTCCCCGACTATAGACGAACACATATCTGACTTAAAACTAGTTTTCAAACGATTAAGAAATGCAAATTTGAAAATACAACCGGACAAATGTGAATTTTTGAGACAAGAAGTCGCCTATCTAGGACATGTTATTACTAAAGATGGAGTGAAACCAAACCCAGCAAAAGTTGATTGTATAATTAATTTCCCAGAACCAGCCAACCCAAAAGAAATTAAACAATTTCTAGGACTTGCAGGTTATTAAAGAAAATTTATTCCAAATTTTTCAAAAATTTCTAAACCCATGACAAGATTATTACAGAAAGATGTATCCTTCCATTTTGATGAAGAATGCAAAAAATCCTTCCAAGAATTGAAAAAAGCCTTGACTTCAACCCCTATTTTGATTTATCCAAATTTTGATGAACCTTTTATCTTGACATCCGATGCAAGCTCATTTGCAATTGGATCCGTATTATCCCAAGGATCAATAGGAAAAGACTTACCTATTGCCTATGCATCTAGAACATTATGTCCCGCTGAAACAAAATATTCAACTATTGAACGAGAACTTTTATCCATGGTATGGTCAGTTAAACATTTTAGACCCTATCTTTATGGTAGAAAATTTTAATTTATAGTAGACCATCGACCACTAACATGGTTATTTTCAATAAAAGACCCTGGCAGTAGATTAGCCAGATGGCGTTTGAAATTAGAGGAATACCAATTCGAAGTTATTTATCGACCCGGAAAAATTCATAAGAACGCAGACGCTTTATCTAGAATCAGAATGAATCATTTTGATGATTGTAGCAAAGTCTTATCAAATATTTTAATGGCAAATGATAATCTTGAAGAACATGATATTTCAGATACAGAGACTGAAGTAGCTCAAGAAACCGTATTAGAAGAATTAACAAACTTTTCTAGACTTTTTAAAATCAAATCATTAATTGATTACTCAAAATTTAAATTCATCAATGATCAATTACTAGACAAAAGTCATAAAGACATTGTTATTTTTCCACAACACCAAAAATTAACACCATTACATTATAAAATACTTGACGATATATTTGAAGAAGATATAGATTTTTATCCAAATAAAATAAATATTGTTTCCAGTAGAACTGTAAAAGATCGGAAATATTATTTGATATTAGTACCTTTTGAACCTGAAGATGCAATTGAATACATGTTCAGTTCCTTATATCGATGCCAAGACACATTTCAACCCTCAAAAACGTATTATGTTGAAAATAATGTCGATCTACCTATTCAAGAAATGCTTTCATATATCCTAGCAGATAAAGAGAATATTAAATTCGAAATATGTCAAGACGTAGTTCGAACCCCCAACGAAAATGAAATACCAATAATATTAGATCAATACCACAATGGTAAAAAGAATTTGCATCGTGGAATAAATGAAACTTTGAGAAGAATAAGAGAAAAATATAATTGGACAGGCATCACAAAAGATGTTGAAAATTTCATAAAAGCTTGTGAAATTTGTCGAAAAGCGAAAATATGTCGACAAAATTTACAGAATCCTCTTGTTATAACAGAAACTCCCAAAACAGCTTTTGAAAGAGTAAATGTTGATATTTTAGAAATTCCAGTACAAAATTATATTCTCACACTGAGATGCGAATTAACTAAATTCACCCAAGCATATCCAATACCTGACAAAACCGCAAAATCAGTCGCTAGTACTTTACTTGTATTTTTCCAACATTATGGAACTCCACTTAGAATCCACGTAGATTCAGGTAAAGAGTTTAATAATCACATTGTAAAAGACCTTTGTACACTATACGACATAAAGATTACAATTTCTAGTGTAGACCATCCACAATCAAATGGTTCACTAGAGAGATTTCATGCCACCCTTGTCGAAATGTTACGAGTTCATAAGATAGAAAATCCTAATGAACATCCCCTGTCAATCTTACCCCTTGCTGTTATTGCTTATAACAACAGTAAAAATAAAACTCATGGATTCAGTCCTTATGAGTTGATATTTGGACACACTTCAGGTAGACCCCCTGAAACTACATATAATCAAAAAGATCTTTTAACCAAATATATAAGAGATCTTAATAATAGAATGGAATATTATTATAAAGTAGCTCGTGAAAATACTGAAAGGAGAAAACAAAATGCGAAAAAACGATTTGACGAAAATATCCATCACGAAACTCGATCTTTTAAAATTGGAGATAAAGTCTTTGTTAAAGAATCCCAAATAAAGAATAAATTAGAAAATAAATTTAATGGACCTTTCGAAATTATCGAAGTGTTTCAAAATTCAGCCATGCTTAAGAATCCTGAAACAAATCAAAATTCAAAAGTAAATTTTGATAGACTGAAACCATGTTTTGTTTCAGATCAGGAAAATCTAGAAAAAGAAAATTCAGATCAAGAATGATTCTTCTCCTGTTAGCAGTCATCCACATTGTTAACGCTCAGTATAAGTTAACACCTATTAATAACTCAGTAGGAGTATATTACCATGAACAAGGTGATATTAAAATTTCAAATGAAAAATGGACTTTATTAGTAGTAAAAGATACGGCACAAGTAAAAGAAGCTATTGATCATAATGCAAGAATATTAAATGACTTGATTGAACTTATAGAAACCAACAATCCGAGAATGAAATATTTTTATGGAGAAATCAGTACGCATATTAGTCTGTTGAATAAAATTGCTCATCAAGTAGAGGAAAAGTATTACGAATCTCAAGTTGATTCGAATGATTATAACAAAAGATATAAAAGAGGTTTAATAAATGGCGCTGGATCAATTTGGAAAGCCCTTACCGGAAATTTAGATGCCAGTGACGGTGAATACTTTAACAATTGTATTAACTAAATATACAGGGATGAACACCAAATTGAAAATTTACTCGAAAACCAAATTTCAGTTACAACTTCTGTAATAAAAGAATTTAATAGTACCATTCAACAATTGCAAGTAGATGAAGAAACATTTAATGAAGATATAAAACAAATTGAAACTTCAATTTATGATCTTTCAGACCATTTAGCAATGGTTGATGCAAAGTTGAAAACCATCGAAATCTGTGAACAACTATTGGAAAGTTATACATTTTTGGAAAATTATTTGAATGACATTCTCAATGCAATTACGTTTGCTAGACTACATATTATCCATACTTCAATAATTAAACCCAATGACTTAGTATCATCTCTTCAAGAAATAACACAAACAATTCAAAAGAATTATTTACCTTTACCCGCGAAACTTTCGTCAGTATCTAAATACTTAGATATTATTGAATTACAAGCTTTTCAAGCAGATTCAAGGATAATTTTTGTATTGAAAATTCCCTTAGTCGAACCTGAAATCTATACTGTTTACCGATTGTACCCCATTCCTATGCTAGATAACAGAACAGGGTTACATCATATTTTACCAACAAATAAAAATTATATTGCAAAAGATGATGATTCTATGATGTACACTGCTTTTCAAAATTTAGATCAGTGTAAGTTACTTTTTTATAATTTTCATATATGTGAAAATGTTATTTCTTATCCAATTGATAGCAATGCAATTTGTGAAGCTCAAATTTTGAGACCATTACTAGAACTTCCTAGAATGTGTTCAACTTCCTTACTTTTTGCAAAAGACTTGAAATTTTGAAAATTTTTTGAAATTCAACAGAATACTTGGTTAATAACTGTATCAGATCCTTTGGCTGTTACAATTAATTGTCAAAAACAAGATATTGTCACAAAAATAATTAAAACGAATTCAATTTTGAAACTGGAACCTAATTGTAATTCATTTATTGGAAATACAAGAGTATATGCAAAATACTTTGTTACTCAAGAAAGGAATATTACTTATAAAAGTTATCCAATTTTGATTCCATATCAATGTTGCAATGATGTACCAAATAAAGAAAATCTTCCAAAATTAAAGCCTTTGAAATTGAGCAAATTAAATGTTGATAACTTAAACATTGCTCAACATAAATTAAATCAATATTCTGACCAACTTGATCAAATTATTAATGAACCCTTTGTGAGGAAACATGTTTCATGGTTTACGATTCTCACAATTGTAATAATTGTCTTTGTAATTTTACTTTACATATTTTGTAAATGCAAAAATAGACGTTCAGTGAAAATTGGAATCATGACATCAAGAAATAATCCACCTCCACCACCTCCAAGAACAGGAAGAACTTTTGCATTCATTCGAAGATTGTTACCTTCAAAAAGAAGACCAAGTATCCACTTAGATGAAAGAGAAGAAGAAAATATAGAATTGAACTCCAATAAATCATTAGCTTGATGTGAAAGTTGCAGCACCGCATCAACTTTCTTTTCAAGGGGGGAGTTGTTATATCCGATTCCTGAATGAGCCCTTTGTCCCGGAATTGCGTCATACACTATAAACATTGCATCATCTACTACGCAGAAGATAGAGGATATTCCTCAGCACATTTGAAGGTCTTCGTGGAACAATAGAAACTACGCAGTATCCAGTCAGCATTCCCGAACCTATAAAAGTCGAGGAGACCGGATTCAAGTCGTTCAAGTCTTTCCAGTCTTCAAACCAAGTAGTTTAGTAGATTTGAATCAGTACGAGTTTTTAAACCATTATAATTTCACTTGTAAAATTCAATATTTCCATATTGCAATAAATGTGAATAAAGTCTGTTTTTAAAAACTCAAACCAAAGAAGACTGATTTAACATATATGATTTAAGTATACTCGCTTTATCAATAGAAATAAAAAATTTCTGACAATAAAGTATATAATATTGATTGATTGATTGAAAGACAAGAAGGGTTTCCACTGAAGTATGGCCTGATTATGTAGAACTCCACAACACTTTTGATTATAGACCGAAGAAAGAGCGTGTAACCGAGGATATAAGTAACAAGTTTTATAGGTAATCCTCACATCAAGAAGTAAACTCTCTTGATCTGAAAGGTAATCCAAATAGGATAGAACTACTGCAGTAGGTAGCGGGATTTTTATTCACTATATGTTGCTCACCGACACCCGATCAGCCAAAGTTCAGGAGTTTCCTTTTTTGTTCGCGCTTTCTCGTGAAAACAAAAACCGGAATGTCACTGCGGACTCTCCCATAAATGTACGGGCGTGATATTCAATTCAAACTGTAAAGTGTTTCTGAACGCTATGCCAATGCACGATTCAAATAAATTATTGAAGATTTGAGTATCATTTTCTGTTATCAAGGCCATTTTCTCTTCTCATGAAATAATATATTCGAATATTCTTTCTAATCTATTCTATCGTTTATTGTTCACAAACTTATTATTAAGATTCCAAAAATATCAACTCATGCAATATATATGACATATCAGTATGTTTGTAATTATATACAAAATGTTATAGAAATTGCTGCCCTTGCTGACACAGTGGTTACTAGGAGGAACTTCATCCAACCAATTGGTTCACTATGGTCAAAACATCAAGAATGGTATGATTATTACATATAAATTTAAATAATTTGCTTCAAAAATTAGTTTTTTAAAAACAAATAAATGAATCAAATAAAAGACGATTGGAACCTTTGGTGTGAATGAAATTCAATAAATGGAAATATCCCAAAAACGTTTTTTTGAACTCCTGAGAATGCCAACTTTGTTGGCGAAACACGCGTCTAGTGATACTGACGTTATTTTTGGTGTTTTTGGGTTATTTCCGTTTCTTAAAGTGAATAAATATTTAAAACTTTTGGTGTGAATATCCAAGGAATAGAAACTACCCGAAACACCGAAACAACATCAATATTACTCGACGCGTGTTCTGCCTCAACAAATGCTATTCTAATCTCATTTATACTATGTATCTGAGTTGATAATTGCACTCATTACTTAATACTCTAGAACCTACAATATACGTGTTTACAGTAAATGTTGACCTGCCTCAATTATTCATCTAATTTGTTATTTTACCTAATCTATCTTCTACCTTACATGTTTTGGATTCATTGACAACATACTTGAAAATCAATGACTGATGACTATTTATTTCTTTACTGTACTATGAACTTGAACAAAGGGATCTATGATTTTGGTCCCTTATCCGCATTCATACTACTTTTACATTTTGCGATTTCCAGACTCACGAATGCATCGAGAGGTCTATTGCCATGAACCAGTCTAATTAATTTCAAACTAGTGCCATCAAATCGGCGTGGTCGTGATCCAGAACATGTTGGGCCTCAACTTCTCCAGAAAAATGTATGAGCAATGTGCTCTTTGAACCGTACTTTGATGGCCCCTCTAGTTTGACCCACATACTTCTCGCAGTCCTTGCAGCTAACTTCGTAAATCATCGAGTCTTCTTTTTTTTTTTTTCTCATCTCTGGGAACACCTAGAATCTGTTAAAGCTTAAACGAGGTTTTGTATCCCACCTTCGTATTAAGGGTTTTGAAAATGCTGTCGGAACTCCGAGTAACTGGAGATTCATATGGGATACCGACATATTTTGAAAAGTCGAAGAGTCACGTAGAGTTTTCTTGAACCTATGCTTCCTAATCAGTTTGTCTACCAAATCCACATAATAACCGTTCAGTTCAGCATCTCCCTAATAATCATTTTTCCAGTTTTGATTCTCTACTTGTTGAATGGAAACGACAAGATCGATTCACAAAGAAATTTAATCCCGCCATTTTTTGCTGTGTGCAATGGTGGTAGCTCTCAGAGATGTATGTGAATGTACTCGTGCTTTTCCTGTAGTCATCGAATTCAAGCTGATTCTGATCGTCCAAAAATGGCAACTGTCCATCTTGAGCAGTAGATTTCTGGATTTTCGAAATTAGGTGCAAGGACTGCGTGAAGTATGTGGGTCAAGCTAGAAGGGCCAATAAAGTACGGTTTAAAGAGCACATCGATCATGTGTGATGAGAAATCAGGTGTGGCCCAACATGCTTTAAATCACGACCATGGAAATTGCAAAATGTAAAAACAGCAAGGTAGTACAGTCAAAAAATTATTTGTCATCAATTCTGAAGTATGTTGTCATTGAATTCAAAACAAATTAGATAGAAGATAGAAAACATCAAGTAAACTAGAAAGTTAGGTAAATAATCAAAACGGGTACAAAATTTTATGTAGGTAGGTAGGCAGGTATATGGTAGGTCCTAGAGTAATATGCAATGAGTTCAATTGGCCACTTAGATACTTAATAAATAAGACTAGAAAAGTATTAGTAGTTAGTACGCGAGAAAAATCCATTTTATTTGATCTCTTGTACTCGAAGGGTCAGGGAGATTCCCAGGGAAATGGTCCTGTTAAAAAATAGCTCTCAGAGTTATCCAAAGATTTATATTTTCAGCTTTTTGTGTTTTTTTGCTAGGTCTGTTTTTCTTGTATGGGTTTCCTAAAATAATGATGAGGTTAATTTAAGGGGGACTTTCTTTTTTTAAGTGTTTATGATAAAATCGCTCATAGAATGGTAAAAGTCTTTTGTTTCCTGTTATAATTTCAATTAATTAGGACTAGAGTAAAAAGCAATAGGATGATTATTTTGTGATGAAACTCTTCCTGATGCAACGTTATTAGCGTCAGTATTGAGTTGAAAATGTTTTGAAGAATCTGGGTGAGCTAATACAAGGACGCTAGTTAGTAATTGAAACGCTTCTATGTATTCAGAGGTTCTTTTAAATCAATTTTTTCTTTGTGTAATTGATGACATAATTTTTGCAAACTTATCAATATAACGATAGTCACCTACTACACCTTTTTCAGTTTTAATTCAGGAAGTATAATTTGCAATCCAGAATAATAAATTATTATTCAGAAAACAATAAATAAAAATCAGATTGGTGAAATGAAATTCAGAAAGTGTAACTTGTAGGTAATTCAGATTAGTGAATCGTATTTCAGAATGTATAATGTGAATTGTTGGTTAGAAAGTGTAACTTGTAATTCAGAAAGCGTAAGTTGTTATTCAGAGAGTTTCAGCTGTAATTCAGATACCGAGAACATTTTCTATACATTATAAGTAATTTATTGTTCTCGTATTCCCTGTTCTTACTTATGAAGTCCTTGACGATTTCTGGAATACAGGTGATTGTTTTTGAATTACAACAGACTCTTTCTGAATACGACATTGAAGATTTACTTCCTGAAATACAATTTACTAATCTGAATTACATGGTACGGTTTCTGAAATTCATAATTAACACATCTTAATTACAAATTATACTTTCTGAATTAGAATTAACAATTCTGAATTACAAGTCATAAGTTCCTAATTACATTTTACTGATCTGAATTTCAAGTTACTCTTTCTGACTTGTGATTGAAAAAGGTGTAGTCCTGTAAATGCATTTATTTTCTCTGTTTTTGTGGGTAGTGGGTGATCTTGGATAGCTTCATTTTTGTAGGGTTGGGTTCCTTCGTGTGTTTCTATACAGGTCCTGATAAGGCAACTTCTTTTTTATCAAATTCTAAATAATTTCAATTTTGAAATGAATTCGCAAAGATTATCGAATATTTGTTTTGAATGAATTTATTTTATGATGGTGAAGCGATATTGAAAACATTACAATGAAGTCCATATAGACAAAGCATGTTTCATGATGATATTCTCTAAGGATATTATCCATAACTCATTGAGAAGTTGATTGAGAGTATTTTTAACCAAATACTTCCTGGGCTACTTGTGTCAAATCGAGGGCTGAAAAATAAACACATTTACCAAGGTAAAATTTCGTCAATTCGTGGTAATGGACATTCATCTTCTATTGTTTCAGCATTAACTTTGAGCCGAAACAGATATCAAATACTTATTTAACTTATTTAATAATGGATCCAAGATTGAGATAGGACCTACATTTTTAGTATATTGTGAAGAAATTAAGAAAAATTCTGTATAAATTTAAAATTATAAGAGGTATATTTTGCTATATTTCAAAATCATCTATTATTCGCTTGTCAAAAATCATCTTCGTTACACAATGACAGCCTGTGGAGGGGCGTCAAAAACACATTTTTACCTGCTGGAAGTTATACAATACAGATTCCTAAAACTGATATTTGCAATAACGCCAAATACCCAACACAAACACTACACTTCAATATGCAGATTTTTGATCATTCGCAATTGCTTATCTTAGTCTTACATTACATACCAAATGTCTAAAAATAATGGTCAACTTTATGCAGATATATACATACTTGGCAAAAAAATTCTACAAGCGGACTCAATAAAATTATACGACAGTAAATTGCTTCCAAAACTATTTGAGCAAATCTCATTATAACTCACGAAATGAAGGGTAGATATGCATATTTTTTTGTTTTATTCGTTATGGTCTTGGAAATGTTTTCAGGAAAAAATTTTGACATACTGCAAATATACAAATTTTTTCAAGAACTCTTCATCACTCTGACGATATGAACGATTATTTTTTGTTTTGTTTGTCATGCTCTCATGATGGACGTATCTCAAATAAAAAAAAAAAATAATTGAAGTTTTGGAAAAACATATTACCTACAGCTTAAATCAAAATTAAATTATATTTATTTCTACTTTTCTATCAATCCTACAATAGTAGGTATATTGTATAACTAGCACCGAATGAAGTTTGAAGCATCAGCCGAAGGCGAATGCTGCAAATCATTCACGAGTGGGAAATAAGCATTCCGTGCAGGTTATACACTATACTATTTCTATAGCTATAACATATAATAGCGAAATGATTTTACAACAGAATAGTGAAATTTAAATTTAATTATATTATAAATCACAAATTATAATTTAATTATTGATAATATGCACAGTTATAATGTTAAAGTGATTAAATGTTATATTTGAAGCATCTGGGCACGGCAATGAAATGTTCCTTGTGCTCCAGAGTATAGGATCTTGAAGTAGATAGCAGATTTTCAGAATCATTGATAGAATTCAGTATTTTAATGGCGATTTAAAATTTATTATAATCATATTTTCTCAGAAATAATAACTGTGATCACTATTGATCTGATTTTTGTATGATATATGACTTTCTCCTCCCAAATCTCGATGATCTGACAATGCGGTCTCAAGACATTTCCATCAGAATGACTTGAAATGAACGAGAGCATCTCGAAGCCAAACGAATCCGTGAAATGATTTGGATTTTTGGTATCTGATAGTACCTTCCAGACAGAATAGGGAAGTGTAAGTGTTGGAAGCAAACTATGAATGGAACTTATGATATTCCTGACTTGTTGAATTGCTTTATGTTTTGATATAGTCGCACTGAACTGTTCACATATAAAAGAATTTTATCTATTCTTATGATTGTTTGCAAAATAAATGAGTGGAACAATCGAACACAATATGATTGTGAGAGTTAACATCAACCGTGACAATAATTGTTATCTCTGAGAATGTATGATTTTGATTTTCCCGTTGTTCCCCTTCAGAGCTCGTTGAGCTACTCTATGCTCATATTTCAAATACGCTCGATGTAAACAGTGATCATTGCATGCTTGCAGCATGTTCACCGCGTGATCGCCAATTCTCGCAACGCTATTGGTCTATAGAACATCAACCTGACACGACACCAAACGAAATGTTTTTGCAGAGATGTATTCAGCTTGGCTGCATTACAATTATTGAAGCTGCGATTTGTTTGAAATTGCCGCGGTGAATTGTTTTTAATTAAATTATTGATTATTTATTTAAAATATTTGTTTTGGTGTAGAGTTCTCGGTTGGTTTTGGATGAGGTTTCATTTTAAAATTCATTTCACAGGGTAAACAAGCTTAATGCGTCTCTGTTCTAGTTTGGCGTTCACGTGCTTTTGTTGACATCGTTCGTATTTGAAATCTGAATGCACTATAGTAATGAATATTTCGGAGCACATATTCGATATTATTCAAAATATACCCAAAATATGGCATTTTCAGAAAATTTTAATTATTGTAGAGTTATTCCATCGTCATGAACAGTTGTATGGAAGATCTTCGAATTTGTATCTCATTTCATGACTATACAGTGTGGAGCAGTGTATTTAAAATTGTCGAAGGAGGTGTCTAATCTAACTGAGAAGGACTATTTGTCAGTCTGGTTCTGGAGGCCGAACATCCAAATTCAGTCTCAACCCGAAATATGAGCTTTCAGATTGATGAGAACATACCACAAAAATGAGAAAAAATCAAATTTCAAAGCTCCATATCTCGAAAACTGTCCATTTCTGAGTTTCGTGGCTATGGAAACTCCCGATCAGCACATCACGAACTACAGCATACTGAAAATTGAGTCAAATTCACGGAGGGCCATTTCACATAAGAAATGTGCGGGTCCTTTAAAGAAAGGAAATAAATCAATTGGTTGTCGTAAAATACTGACTTAATTTTATTGTGTCTTAAATTTGGGAATAAAACCGCATTGTTCCAAGTCGATCACATTCCAGGTATATTACTCATTTCCAGAATGTTGGCAGTTTACTGCTGATGGAATGTATCTCACATGTGAAATTGACCATATTTTGCTTACGTCTGAATAAACTCATCCCCAAATTGAATATCCATGGCCACAAACGTTAATATAAAAATGATCACTCGGAAACAACGTCTTTTTCCCATTCTTTGTTTGCACATACATATTCAATGGCTTTTCATAAATTCACAAAGCGATCACATACACGCGACTAGGGGTAATAGACATTTGAGAATCGGGCCCCTGGTTAGCTGCTGTTTGAGATATAGACCAGGAGCTGGTGACAGGGGACGTTCTCCCATTTTACACTGCATGCCTTTTTAAATTTGAAAATTTTTCATAACCGTTTGAGCCCTTTCGGTCACTGCGAATTGCATGCCATCAATTAGTAGCGTTTCAATTTATTTGAACTTCCGTATATTACAACGGCAGGCAGTATAATATCGCGGAATATCACGGAAAATTCTCCACAAAAAGAAAATCGCTTTTCCTTATGAAGTGCACACGTGCGGCGGCCAGGAACCCGTCTATTTTTCATAATTTAGGGTTAATTATCAAGCCTTAAAAAGGCATGCAGTGTAAAATGGGAGATCGTCACCTGTTACCAGCTCCTGCATGGTCTATTACGAAATGAGATCAAACCTGATGTGAAATTTTATCATTTACACCAAACATACGAAGGGATTGTGGAATTCCCTACTATACACAGTGTGATGTATTAAGTGTCCGATATTTTCCTTGGTTATTTATAAAGTGGAAAGTTCATATGAGCATGGACCTGTAAGGCCTTCATTTCTGAGATAAATGGTGTTAAAAAATTGGTTGGTTTTATCGTTAATAATTTTCAATTTATTTACCTGAAAATTGTTATTTGTGGATTTTTCAAAATAATAAATTAAAATTATACCTTAGTTTGATCCTCAATTGTAGGGGGGCCACCTACTTGGGGAGTCCCAACCTTGTCGTGCATTTATGTATCACATTTTTTAGAAAAGAAAAATCGATGTCACATAAATTTTTTCGTAAAAAACTTGTTTGTCAACAGTTTTCAAAATATTTTGATTTAAATCAATCGATGCATCCAATCTTCTTATTGATTCACATACTCTTCGAAAATTAAAATATCAAGTAGGCTACTAAGTATATTTCAGTATTTTCTTTGTGCTGTTATGTCAGAAATAATATCTTGGCGCATAGTCAAATAGTTTTTATTATTATTATTGTTATAAATTGTTAAGCAATGGTAAACTTTACCAATGCAGAGTACCTATGCTTACATACATTTCACATACGGACTTGCTAATGGAATTGCAAATGAGGCTAGACGTTTGTATCAGGAGCGTTATCCGAACCGCATAACTTCTTCTTCAAAAACATTTTTAAGAAATCACGATTTTTGATTAAGGAAAACGGAGTGTTAACAAACCCCGTCATCTTTCGGGTGCACAACAATGTTGTGACTCCCCAAAACGGACAAAGACCTATATAGGTGGCGCCCCCTTCAATTGACGGCCACACTGAAATAGGATTTGATTTTTTTATATTGAAAAATCTCCACATATCAATTTTTTTACAAATATCGACAATATTTTAAAAAATTTGAAGAAATGTTGACGTGTTGACGGAAAACCAAAATAAAAATAATTTTTCAACACCATATATCTCAAAAATAGAGGCCTTGCAGACCCATGCTTACATGAACTTTTCACCTTATAAATGAGGAATCGTCCTTTGAAATATCGGACATTTATTACATAACACCCTGTATTTATACATATTTCATCCTTTCTCAATAACTATTCATATATGGCCTCATTTTAAATTCATTGTATTATGATGATGTTATACAACGAAATGAATTATATTTTTCCACAGGTAAATTCGACAAATTTGACTTTGGAGAGAAAAAGAATCTTGAGATATATGGTTTGAAAAAACCACCCTCATATGATATAACCCGAGATACATTTCCAGTTGGCCTATTCTACACAGAAAATGATGTATTCGTATCCAAAGAGGTTTGTATTTGATTAAGATTTATTACGAGATTTATTATCTTTCCTAATATCTGCTACGAAAATATTTTCTGGCAAGCGTTTTCTTGAAATGGCGGTTATGCTCAAATAATTATTCCTACGACCACATATCGCACTGTATAGTTACACGGAGAGGCTGATATCACAAGCGTGCTAAATATTTCACGTACAGGCGCGGAAAGCAATTTTCCGCACACCCCGTTAGCTCAGTTCGTAAAGCAGCGGGACGTATTGACTTCAGACAAAGAGTACGCAGGTTCGATCCTCGCACGCGGATACTTTTTTTTCATTATGATATTGAAAAAAATTATACTTTTCAAATAGTTTGCTTCAAATATTTTGTATTCAAAGTAACTTTTAAAAATAGATGAAGTCAGAATGGTTCTCAGTCGTGTGATTGCCACACTCGGCTTACGCCTCGTGCCACAATATTTCCCACTAGTGTGAAAAATGTCAGATTTCGCACTAGTAATGTAATATACTATGTTCCAGCAATATAAATTTAGGGTATTTAAATGAGAATGTAAGTGTATGTCTAAATTATTGCTCTCGTGAAGGAAGACGTTATCGTTAGGAACTACATGGGGCACATACTGATGATCGGTACTACAGTTATTTTATATCACATGAGGATAATACGATACATCTTCAAGACCATCCATCAATGGAGACATAGACAAACATTCTAAACGCATTGTAGTTGGTTCTTCGAAATGGCAATGTGGTCAGTAGCTTAGCGGTTTAGGTCACCGGCTGTGGAGCTTCTGCTCGCAGCGATCAGAGGTTCGTGACCATAGAACGCAAAAATTATTTTCGAAGGCATCTGTTTCTTTAGGCGGTCAACTACCTTTTTGTGAAGCAAGTATGATGTGAGTTGTCGAGATGCCAATCCCGATGTTTCTGGTGTTTGCTTGGAGTTCGCACCGACCGCCCGACGTGATGCTGTGAGTTTTCCAGGTTTTCCTAGAGTGAGTTGCCTTGCAGCGCCACGGCATATAATAATAATGGCCGTCCTTTACCCGCACGGGCTATGCCTTGTAGCGTGATTTCAGTGCTTCCGTCGGCGGACGTTACTATGACGCAATCGGTTATTGTCTCTTGACAATTCCCTAACACCGGGAACCTATCAAAACACAATAAATCCTCGGGCAGCAGTTATTTTAAAGTGATATGCTCCACTCTCCCAGTCTAGAGCAAGGTGGAAGGCCCAAGGCAGCTACAGTTGGAGATACGGTATCCCAGGGGTCAGTTCTTATGACTCTATGCCAACTACCCAAGTGGGTGTAGGCTTTGATTGCAGTCGCTTGCTTTGCAGGAATACCGGCTGCTTTAGTTTAAGCTCTATGATTTACGGATGAAAGAACACAACCGAGCTAGGTAGACAACACCAAGTTTTATTTAAATACTAAGAAACAAAACACAACAAGAAGGTCCACTTTTGCCGGAACACTAATACACGGGTTCGTCTCGGTTTCGGAGGGAAATCCTGATGGGCTCACAGTTATAAACGGACGGGCAACGGGAGTGCGAACCTTTTGCAGGGCCTTTGTCGGGGACTATCACCAAGGCAACGTGTACCCGATTGGACTATACTGTACAGATACGGTGTAGAGAGGTTTGGAGGTATTGATAACTTTACTTATTTCCTTCCCTTCAACTTTCAGAAACGGCTAGTCCTGAATGGTCTGGTGCACAGGGCTCAGGGTACTAGATAATCGCAATACGGATTGATAGCGTACGTAGTGGGCCCCCTTTCATTTGCGACTTACCTTCGTTCGACGACCAAAAAGTAGTCCTGCCCGTGGAACGAAGTTAGGAGGTCTTTCCTAGCTTAGGTTATGACACGGAGGGGGTCCCTATATAGAAAACCCGAGCGCGAAACTACAAATTTCGCTTATGACGGTAAGGAGCAGATCCCTGAGGAATGCCTGTATTTGATGCTGATTCGACGGCCAAAAAGTAGTCCTGACCGTGGAACGAAGCTAGGAGCTCTGGAACGGAAAACTGAGTCGACAGCCGAAAATATCGGACCGTCGAACCAGGACTTTTCCCAGCTTGGACTGTGATGCGTGAGCGTTCCTTCTATCGAAAACCCGATCGTGTTACTGAAATTTTCGCGAAAGACGGTAAAGAACGGAACCCTGAGGAAGTCCTGAAATGTATTTCTTTTCTCGAAACACCTTCGTTCGACGACCGAAAAGTAGTCCTGTCTGTGGAACGAAGTGATTATGACACGGAGGGACTTCCGACTGTTTTTAAGATCACGGAACGAGGCCGTCTATATCATCTGTATACGGCGTTAATGTGTACTGACTCTGTTCGACAACCGAAAATTAGGCATAGTGGTAGGTAGAACAGGATAAATCAAACAAACTGGTTCGACAGTCGATAAAGGTGTCCTAGCCGTAGAACCAGACTCGCGGAAGGTTGGTAGAAGCTGCCCCTAGAAAACCCACGGTTGATTTTAATATACCCCCCACTGAACGGTTTTGAGTTACCAATACTATGTTGGGACTCAGACAAAACGAGATAGATTTTACTGCTCTTGGTATCCTCCAAAGGCGGTATTGTCGGGTTTGGTATGACCCCACTAGGGTCTACGGTAATGGAGTTTATGTAGTTACGGGCTTTCTGCGTGCAGGTGGACGAGTTGCTCGCACCAGGAAAAGACTGCCCACTGTCGGTATACTCTTATTCTCACTGACTCTAAACACTCAATGTTCACTCTCGGGCATACGGGAACTATCTTCCTTCCGAAATGGTGAAGCCTCTATTGACCAGCTGTCCGTGGCCTTCGTAGCATGGCGTAGAAATATTAATGAAAAATGGCAAAAAGTCTGTCCTTACTTTTTAATGTACCAGTAGTATGACTCATAACAGTAACGTGAAAACTATAGAAAAGTTGAAATTTCATCAATAAAAAATCAACACGTATAAAAACGATACGTCGTGGTACATCGAGGCAGGATTGTTACCATCCAAAGTAAAGAAAGAAATCCTGGCAGCCTCAGGGTTATGTCTCTGAGCGGTGTCTTCGAAATACAGGGCGACCAGGTGACGAATAGTTTGGGAGTCTCTGCGTACGGGATGATACGGAACAATTGCCAGTGCAAAATAAAACACTTTGTTACAGCTTTCGGGTGCATTCCACAAGTATTTATGAGGAGGTATTGTCACTAATAATACCACAAGTGATTGTATTTTCGCGATAGGTCTGTCAATTAATTTCTAAACAAAATTCAGTTGAGTTTAGATTTGAATTTTATTAGACTAGTACACAAACATAATGAAAAGTAAAAATTTTTAAATTTGGCAGAATTAGAATTAGAATTAGAATTAAAAGTTATGAAGTTGAAAAATTAATAAAGTTTAATAAACAGGAAACTTTGACATCGAATGAAATACGTATTTAATTGAAACAGTAATCTGTTCGTTTTGAAATGCGTGCATAGATCCGATCAAATAACATAACCTAGATGAGTAACTTGCCGCACACTCATTAAGATTTGTGTGTAAGGGACAACTTCACCCAAAGGCAGTGTCGTGCATTGTTAACAGAAATAATCTCCACAGGATTTTGAGAACAGCCGATGCTCTAATTGACATGTTTTTTTCATAATTCATTCATTTTTCTCTTTTCCAATTTTGTTTCCCTTTCTCGATAGTTACGACACTGGTAGCTTCAAATGATTGTTCTATCAAATATCAAATGCAGCGTTGTCGTACTGACAAGACTATATCGACAACGAAGAATCTCCGTTCGGCGATGGAAATACTATCGTTATTACATGCTCCCAACAAGCTGCAATGAACTTTTCAATTGCCTTCTTATTGTCATATATTTCATCCAAGACAGTATTTTTGGGTTTTTGTTTGCCATGAATATACCCGACAGATATAAAAATCTAGCTGACGTGCTTATTGTATCCTTAAAAAATTGCGACATGGCAATAATGTCATGATTTGAGGGATAACATTATGAAAAGATGTTACCTTCAGTTCTATTTGAGTATTACTCATCTAGGTTGTGTTACACCTACTTGATCGGAGGTGCATAGCGTTAAAGTATATTTTGACTTTGACTTGACTTTGACCTATATTTGACATTTAACTGTCACATACACAAATCTGAAAACTTGACAGTCCAATAAGAATCAAGAGTCAAGTTTGTTGTTATCGATAATCCGAACTTGACTAGAGCTCCTGGTTGGTTCATTTGCCAAGTGCGTGAAATAGTCATTATGATATTAAACACCTTGTAAAAATTTTCAACGTGATGATTGTCCACATATTGCACTTGGAAAATGAGTCGATGGGCTTTCCAAATAAATGAGGTCTTTTACTCATTGGGACATATTGGCTACGGAAAGGAAATTTTTCTTCCTTTTATCTCCAGGTTCTCTTGAAAAAGATAATCAAATGAAAGTAGGTAAGAAATGGTGCTATTTTAGAATTTTTGGAAATTGTGACGCAATGAGTTCCAAAACTTTGCGCTTGTTAAAATAATGAAACCTGGAGACCTTGAGACTTTCCACATAATGCTTGAAGATAAACTAACAGTTCTTGAGAAGGTGAACACCCTTGTTGAACCTGAAAAAGCGATGACTGATTCCGGGTTCACTATTACTCCCGCGCTCAAACAAACTATCACTACGACCCTTAGTATATTCCAAGACCTCATCTCGGACAAAAATAGACTGATAGAGTTTACTATTACGCCCGCTCCCAAACAAGCTAACACTATGAGGGTCTCTAAGTATTTTACAAGACTTATACTTGATGAAAGAAAGGAAGAAAATTGACAGTTATTTCATAGCACTTATCAACTCCTTAGTGAAATGATAGCAGGCAATGACAGTGTTGATCTAATCGAACCATGAATACCATTATGTGAGAAGAATCTCACTACAATATTTGTAATGTAGGATTCATTTGAAAGTCTTGAAAATTGAGAAACGAAGCTCCTTTCCAAATGATGAGCAATCACCCCGTTCTTTGGACGTCAAAACTCTTGTTGGCAACATAAAAGATCATTTTCACTTATAGACCGACATATCCAGCTAGGCAGCCATACTCTAACAAAGAGCTCGATTCCATGTACCACAATTTATATTCCGAAAGCCTGTTGGAATTGAATTCAAAATCTGGTTATTTACTCGATTATGACCATCGTGAATTGCTCATCACGGCTGATTACATATAATCCATAAAAACAGTAAAATAAAAATCTGAAATAGACTATGATTAAAAACCATCGAACCAACAAAGTTCAGTAACGATTTTATGGAGAATCGAACTAGATAGGAAATAGAAATGAAAAAGGATTGAAAAATTACTTTGTAAAACCAAAACATTACAATAACCAATTTTCATCAAAAACGAATTATTCTCAAATTCAGAAATGGTCATATCCGACTTTTGAAGAATCAAAATTTGATGAACTGAAAAAACACAAGACGGTATATCTGTTATATCATAAAATGAGAATAAACACAAATGTGTAGACGGATATTCGATCAGACCGTCAAATTACAGAAACAATATCTCATAAAAATTATCAAATATAATAATAGAATATTGTCTGCAAAGCGTAACATTCGAAAGTCAAAGGAATTATAATCGTCGAATCAGTATACCACAAGACCTAAAATTATATATCAAAAATCATTAGGCAAATGAATGCTAATACCAAAAAGTAAAGAACCGACAATTTTCAGAAATTAGCGAAACGCCGGTTGATCTATTCTCTCAGAGATGGCGTAGCGTGCGGTTAATATACTTAAATAAATTCTCATGTCCTCATTAAATTCCTTCTCATTTCTGTTTCACCACCTGGTCTTACTAAAATGCTGAGGCTTTTGGTCAAATTGTCCAAATTTTCAATTTGTTGTTGAACTCGGGCTTCTGAACGAAAGTTTCCATGGGCTCACAAAAATTCTATGCATAGTTTACGAGATACAGAGTGTTGAAGTTATAAAATATCACTTTTGGGCCATTATTGGTGATAATATCACAAAATTATTATTGGGTTTTTCATCCACACCACAGTATCACACTTGGCCAGTGCAACAGTATATTTTGTAACTATTTTTTTGAACAATATACAGGGTAAATCATGAGTTTTTGAGAGTTATGAAAAATGAAAATAATTTTAAAATGAAACATCAACGCCATGAGTCGAATCGTACGTAGAGTAAAGTTTCTGTGTTGGATATATCGGATAAAATCGGCTGAATTCAAGAAATATGTATTTTTGATATATACAGTGTGTCCCGCTTTTCATGAATACACCCTAATATCTCAGTTATTAATAATGCGATTTTCTTGAAATTTTGGTGGTGATTATATGTTAGGTAAATGAAGTATTTTGGCATAGTGAACATTTTCATCGACCATAGGCGTGCGGTGTGGGGGGGTAAAAAAAGCTGTTTTTTGGGAAAAGGATATTAGGGCTCATTTTAGATAACTTTTTTATCAGAATTAGAATCAGCATCCCCAAAAACCCCCCAATCCATATTTTCAAAATCTCAAGAGCTGATTTGAGGAGAAAAAAAAATAAATTCACTTTTTTCGTCAATGCACCCGAATATCTGTTATTAGCGATTTTCTTGAGATTGGTGGTGATTTTATGTTAGAAAAATGAAGCATTGGCATAGTAATCATATTCATTCACCATTGGCGTGCGAAGTTGGGGAGAGAAAGAAGGCATTTTTGAGAAATGAATATTAATGCTTATTTAAGACAACTTTTCTTATCATATTCGGAATCAGCATCCCCAAAAACCCTTTAATTCATATTTTCAATATCTCAAGAGCTGATTTGAAAAAAAAAAGTTTAAGTCTTTTTTTTAATAAGTTCTTTATTTCTTTATTTTAGATTCTTATGTTTTCAACATAACTACCTTCTGAAACAATACACTTTTCAACAATTCTTCTCAAACGTACATTCACTTTTCTTAAAGTTTGGGGAGTTATTTCCTGACACGCTTGCCTAATTGCAAAGCAAAGTTCCTCTCTATTACGCGGCCGAGTAGCATAAACTTTATTCTTCAAATGCCCCCACAGAAAAAAGTCACAAGGGGTAATATCTGGCGATCTAGGGGTCCATGGCTCCAAAGAAGAATTTCTACCTATCCACTTCATAGGGAAAATTGCATTTAAAAAGTTCCGAACTATCCCAGAATTGTGTGCGGGGGCCCCATCTAATTGAAAGATTAAGTTTTGTCTTTGTGCTAATGGCAACTCCATGAGAAAATCATAGAGACCATTTTGTAAAAAATTTAGAAAATTTTGTCCGGTCAGGTTATCCAGGAAATAAGGGCCAACAATCCGTTCGTTGAATATGCCACACCACACGTTAACTTTTTTACTGTATTGGTTTTTACAATGAATTACCCATTCGGATTTTCAGCTGCCCAAAACCTACAATTTTGACTAGACACCACACCGTTTGTTGTAAACGTTGCCTCGTCAGTAAACATCATGTTCTTCAGAAAGAGTCTGTCGTTAAGATAGTTACCCTGCAACCATAAGCAGAATTCAAACCGTCGTTCAAAATCACCATTTAACAGAGTATGTAGAAATTTTGGTTTAAATGCCCTAATCCTGTTGCGTTTCAAACATCTCCATACTTTGTTTTTCGTTAAATTCATTGTCCTCGCAACTGCCCTTACAGTACCATTTGGGTTGTTTTGAAATTCTGCTAAGATACGTTCGTCGTCTGGATAGTCTTTGATTTAAATTGTACCTCCCTGGTCTTATTTTGAAAACCGCTCCAGTCTTGCGAACAATCTGTTGATTTTGGCAACGGTATCGTGAAAAATTGGTTCTCGATCATGATGCCGTCCATTGAATATTCCAGCAACTTGTCGCGTAGATCTTTCATTATTACCAAATAAGCGGATAATCTCTACTTTTTCTCCAATTGTAAGAACTACTCTTCGGTTGTGTGCCATCTTATTAACAGTTAAGTAACACTGCTTGACGTATTGACATTTCGTACTGATTACCGATGTCAAACAAATACTTTTGTTTCAAAGCACACTTTCATTAATTTGCATGAAAACTCAAATCGGCAAGCAAACGGTAACAAAGTGTGCGTATCTTCGGAAATACCTAAATTGAAGTATAAGGGCAGTTGCAAACGATACAGAATATAAGGAAACGAAGGTGTTTGAAATTTAATATAGGATTAGGGCATTTGAAATAAAAAGTTAAAAATAAACAATCTATTGAAAAAAAGTTAATTTAATTTTGTTTTCTAATCAAATCAGCTCTCGAGATTTCGAAAATATGAATTGAGGGGTTTTTGCGGTCGCTGATTCCAAATCTGATTAAAAAATTGTCTTAAATGAGCCCCTTATATCCTTGGAGAAGAAGTGGAGATTATCCGATTATTTGGTAATAATAAAAGATCTACAGGTCAGGTTGCTGGAATATTCAATGGAATGCATCATGATCGAGAACCAATTTCTCACGCCAAAATCAACAGATTGTTCGCAAAGACTAGAGCAGTTTTCAAGACAAGACCAGGGAGGTACAATTTAAACAAAAATTTCCACATACCGTGTTAAATGGTTATTTTGAAAGACGGTTTGAATTTTGCTTACAAGGACATTGAAAAAAGAGTTGAATAATTTTTTATTCAAATCAGAGATCTTGAGATGTTGAAAATATGAATTAAATGGTTTTTGGGGATGTTGATTCCGAGACGAAAAAAGTGAATTTATTTTTTTTTTCTCCTCAAATCAGCTCTTGAGATTTCGAAAATATGGTTTGGGGGGTTTTTGGGGATGCTGATTCTAATTCTGATAAAAAAAGTTATCTAAAATGAGCCCTTATATCTTTTTCCCCAAAAACAGCTTTTTTTTACCCCCCCACACCGCACGCCTATGGTCGATGAAAATGTTCACTATGCCAAAATACTTCATTACCTAACATATAATCACCACTAAAATTTCAAGAAAATCGCATTATTATTAACTGAGATATTAGGGTGTATTCATGAAAAGCGGGACACACTGTATACAGAAGAGATTGAAAGTATACGTGTATCTGTTATATATTCTTTGGAATACGTGATTTGATCAATTAAGTGCACCAGTTATTGTTCACAGAACGTAATTATGAATATTATACAGTGTGATTCAAGTATACACGAGATTAATATTGAGAAAAATTACAGAAATACCTCGTATAAAGGAAACGAACCAGGTTAATTTTCTTGATTTCTTCTCATTTAACAGAGGATATATCACTTGAACTGTTGTGAGAAATACAGAATTTTTCTGTCTAGTTTTAGTTTAACATGAAAAAATCAATATCACCACCTTCCTATTTATGTTTCAAATACCACTAAACTTTATTCGAATCTGTTGAAATCTTACCAGTTCATATCAAAATTGATGTTTCTGGGTTTTATAAGAACGGTTGAACTCATAATATATAAAAACTCATTTCATATACAGAGGGGATTGAAAGTAAATTTGTCTCCGTTATATTCGCATCGGATTATGTGATTCAATCAATTCAGATCACCGACTATATGTACCATGAAGCGATTCAAGAAATAAACTTGAATTTTGAGTAGTATACAGTTTGACTCAAAAATAAACCAAACCAATATTACTGAAAATTATATAAATAAATATATAAAAAAAACTAATGGGTTATTTTCTGATTTTTTTTCATTTTATAGAGAAATATAATATGAACTTGTGCATGGAAGACAGAATTTTTCTTTCTGATTTTTTATTTTAGGATGAAGATGCTAAAATATCGTTTATAATTGTTTTGAAGCATATCTGATATTGATTCCTGACAAAATTACCCTACATTTTCTCCTTGCTGCGAGTGCTCTCAGATTATGGATATGCAGAATTTGTTTTCAAAATACGGGATTAGACATATCTGATATTGATTCCTGACAAAATTACCCTACATTTTCTCCTTGCTGCGAGTGTTCTCAGATTATGGATATGCAGAATTTGTTTTCAAAATACGGGATTAGACATATCTGATATCGATTCCTGACAAAATTACCCTACATTTTCTCCTTGCTGCGAGTGCTCTCAGATTATGGATATGCAGAATTTGTTTTCAAAATACGGGATTAGACCGTACTTAATGAAATAACGATATGAACATGTGAAGTTTACACCATGGCTGCCATCAGTATAAACATATTGATTGATACGATCAGTCATACGGGTAGAGTTCTTACACCGAAATTATTGGAAAAAGCTCTCTTTAACCTATCACCTTTTTGTTATCGAACATTTCAATATATTCGAAAAAGTTTATTGGTACCTATTTGAAACATAAATTGGAAGATAATGATATTGTTTTTTATGTTGAACAAAAACTATACATAGAAAAATTCTGTATTTTTTAGAAAAGTTCATATGATATATCCTCTGTTAAATGGGAAGAAATCAAGAAAATTAACCGGCCCGTTTTCTTTATACAGGGTATTTTTGTAATTTTTCTCAATATTAGTCTCGTCTATACTTGAGTCACACTGTATATTATTCATAATTTATGTTATGTCAAGTGGCCACATGGCTCATATAACTGGTGCACTAAATTGATCAAATTACGCATTCCGAAGAATAACAGAAACACGTATACTTTCAATCTCCTCTGTATATATAACAAAAATACATATTTCTCGAATTCAGCCAGTTTTATCGGATATATCCAACACAGAAACTTCACTTTTCGTACGATCTGACTCATGGCGTTGATGTTGTTGATTCTAAAATAATTTTCATTTTTCATAACTCTGAAAAAGTCATGTACCCTGTATATTGTTTGAAAAAAGGCTTACAAAACATACTGTTGCACCGGCCAAGTGTAATACTGTGGTGTAGATAATAAACCCACTGATAATTTTGTGATATTACCACCAATAATGTTCAGTTAATAATGGTCTGAACTTCTTCACTCTGTATCTCGTAAACTACACATAGAATTGTTATATGCCCATGGTAACTTCTGTTCAGAAGCCCGAGTCCAACAACGTATTGAAAAGTTGGACAATTTGACCGAAAAAGACTTTTTGCGTAAGATGTGTGCGTGATCCTTTTATCACCAGTATTAGGTTTCACGAAAATAATATGATTTCGCCTCCAAATGTTCTGTGGATTGGCACGCTACATCCTCCGAAAATGTCCTTATGGTACGTAGGTAGTAGGTAGTATTTTGCCGATTTATGGGTAATAATTGAGATCTAACGTATTGCTAAGGTTGATCGTAGCATGTTGGGATTAAGAGTTCAGTGAAATTCAATGAATAACATTGGCTGTTTTCTTCGATATTCTTGAAAATCACCACCAAGCAATTGAATTCTCGAATAAATCGAGGAAGGAACAAACAAATGAACGATCAATATGAGTCCAAACCAGACGATTAGATTTGTTCGGCTAGAAGTTAGCGCCATCTAAGAGCTAATAGAGCAAGATTCTACCAAACTGGTATATTATTCGCTAAAATTTCTGCTAGATTTCGATTCTGATCATTTTAGATCTTACACATTACGTTTTCATAAATTTCACGATACTACATTTTTGTTCCGGATAATTTGTTGGTTTTACGTTTTTAGATAATATTAAATGATGTTTCGATGAAATTATGTTTCTTTAGTTTTTTAGTTTGACGGTTTTATGATATGGATAGCTTAGGTTATTGAGATTTGCGATTACTTAGATTTATCATTTCAGTCACTTTCGTTTCTAAACTAATTCAGATCCATGAAAAATTATTCTTACAATTTTCGCGTATGATGCTTTATCGGTTCTCATACAAACGCATTAGATGAATTTCTTTTCGGATTATAAATCAGTTCTATACATTCCATTCTGCTATATTTAAGTGTTATAAAAAGTTATTCTGATAAATGATCAATTCTCCATTTTATTGGTTTTACGTTTTAATGGTTTTTTCATTTATTGTTATTTAGAAAGAAATTTTACTATTCTTTGGCCCAACTCACAGCTTATGCAATTTTCAAATAGATGAAAGCTTCATAGCCAAACTGGCAAAAGGTAATATTCTGCAAAACCCAATGATGATGCCGTTCATTAAACTAGAATATACTACTACGAGATACTAGCAACGTCGAAACATTAACAAACCAGAACAACTTAAGAAGCCATAGAAATTTCCAAATGCGAAGAAAACTCCTACAGAAAGGAAGAGATGACATACCCACCAAAGATTTGGCACACAGCACTGAAAGACGCCAAAATAATCTACGCGCGGGCACACCCTTACAGAAATGGCCCGCCAAAACGGCATCATAGACAGCTTGCCCGGAACGGGAGCTTCAGTTCAGTTGATACATCGAGAAAAGTAATTCGTTCTGAAGATGACTACTGCAGTTGCAGTCGAAACGTTTGAAAATTTCAACCAACGAAGACCATTGCAAAACCAGAAAACCAAACAGAACATTGACGCCAGCCGTCAAAGCCTACATTCCTATATTAATCCGCTCCTACTTTGTAGGATTATTCAAGAAAAGCGCATTCCGAAGTCATTCTGTCGGTCTGACTCATCTGGAAAGTTGAAAGATGGGCCAGCATGGCGTTCCAATAATTGACACTATTTTGTGAATTGGGTTCGTTGCGCTTGAAATTGGCTGACGTTTTAAGAGGCATTCTGTTCATATTTAAGGAATACTCTTTCTCATTGAAATTCACCAGTAATAGTGGATGTCCTATAAAGTGGATTTGCTGTCCAGAAGCAAGGGGTAAGATATCCCTACATCCTAATTCGTGGTCTTTTACTTAGCGGTGTTCTGTTACTGAAGATTTGTCCAGTTTCCGCAGCTTCTTTGGTGTTACTTTATTCTGGTTTCATCGAATATTTTTGTTGTACCGATTTTACATTGCCACGCGTTTATATGCATGCATGGTATGCGATATACTGCAGCTACTACATAATTTTTCCTGACTTTGACTGATCAGAGATTTTGCTGAACTTTCGTGGTTGCCTTGAAGATAATCTTACCACCGCTTAAGTGAGTTTTGACCTGGGGATCTTTTGGGCCTTATAGCCCTATAAATCTCAGAAGTATGGTGGTATACCTTTGATCGAAGGACTAATCTGAAATGACCCAGTTCTTTCTGTAGAGCTTCTGGTTCCGAAATCATCTGGGTATAATCTCTGAGAGTCAAGATAATTTCACGTTTTGACTCAGATGATAGTTGGATAGTGCATATATTAGTGAGACATTTTGGTACACTGTGTGACTCAGGCGTTGCATGATACTGGTAGAAATTTTGATACGTCATGAAACTCATAAAAGATGGATTTGGATGAAATCATTCTTATTTTTCAGCCACCTTCCATAATTGAGTCGCAAATGCCGAAATATTTCTTTGTCCCAACTGTGCTGGCAATCACAAATTTTAAAATTGTCCACAAACTAACACTAGCACAATGCGGAAATTGTATATTGTTCAATTCAAATTATAAGACAGTATAAGATACCAAACACTCGGCAGATAATTAATTACAGTAACATAATTACTTTTACCTATTTAACTTACCAAACTAATCTAAAAAAGCGAGTTATTAAGATCTGTTAGGTCATTATTTGAGTTCTGAGAAATCATATTCATGATCAAAAGTTTAATTTTCTATGAGCAGATGTGCAGCAGAAGTTGAATTGGTTTAGCCGTTAACAGCAATTACTATGATTAGTTATGCGATTTTTGAAAGTTCTACCAGTTTGTCCGATGTAAACCAGAGAGCAAGTATCACAAATAATTTTATAGACACATCTCTTATCAGTTACCGGATTTTAAATGATTTATCATTCATCTATTTTGATGTTAAGGAAAATTCTTGAGAAATACTTGCCCACTACTCATCATTGTTGCCTCATTAACATTTTTGATGGGTCTGTACAGATGTATATTCGTATTTGGCGAAATTTCCGTGGTGAAATCATCAAATGAATAAAAAGCAAAATAACACAGGTGATTTCAAATTTGTGACCCATGACTCGCTTACTTTATATTCATTCAATTTTCAAACTATATCTGAACAAGTAGAGGTTGTCTATAAATGGAACTAGAGAATTCGTTTAATTATCCAATTGGACTTTGTTCACCCTGTTGTAAAATACAAAATGGAAAAGTTTATTGTTTACCAGAATTGGGTCGGTTTCCAACTCTTTGTATAGCTACGCCTACTCTGAGAGTGACTGTCAATATTACAAGAAAATATTTCAAATTAGAATAAACTATGGCCTTGCAATATAATTAAGATATTTCAGACTACTCTTCAATATCAGATCATAACATCAAACTTAATGAACTACCATCGGTTTCTGATTTCAATTTTATTGTACTGAACAAAATTTCAAAATTATATATCTAAATGGTGAATCAAAAATAAAATGGATGATCTAGAAGTCATGAAAAATGAACTGAAAGTGGATATAATTATAATAACGGAAACTTGGTTGGGGAAAGATTAAGAAAAATATTATAACTTTGAAAGTTTTTCTTCCATATATTCCAGCAGACAAAAACGTGGTGGTGGTGTATGTATTTTCATCAAGGATAATATTGAATTCGAAATCGTAGAAAAAAGGAAACATACTATCATTTATTGCAGTTAAAATTTAATTTTTAAATCTGTTGCTCTGTGGCTTATATCGACCTTCTGAATTGAGTAAACAAAGATTTCTTGAATTTATGGATCAAACACTTGAAAATCTCAACAATCACAACTCTGAAATATTTCTTTTTGGTGACATGAATATCAATATTTCAGAAGATAATAAGGAAACGAAAGAATTGACAGATATCTACAATTCCAATTGTTTAGTATTGGTCAATAAGATTATTCCAACAAGAGAAATAAATGGTAGTTCAATTCTAATTAATCAATTTCCAATAAATTCTAATAGACATAGAAAGTCTTTATTACCAATACTTCACTAAGCGACCAAAAAATGTATATCACATGTTTGAATACACAACCACAACAAACAAAAATAAAACTGACAATTTTTCAGTGAAAAAATTCGATCTCAAAAGATTGAAAAAAGGATTGATAAATTATACAATTCAATTTTATATTAATCCGATTGAAGCATATATGAAATTATTAGAATGTTTTGATTCCTGCTCATTCATGACAAGATATAAAAGTAAAAAAGAATCGAAACCATGGTTTGATGAGCACTTAGCAAAATTAATAAAAGAACGTGATAAATATTTCTACAAGAAAAAAAGATCCCCTTTCAGATCACTTTTTAGAAAAATATTCTTATTTTGATAAACTTCTTAAAAAATAGCTAGGGAAAAGAAATTCGAATATTATCGAGATCAATTCACCAACTCCACTCCCAAAGTGGCATGGAATGGTATACATTCCTTATTACACCCAATCATAATAAACATAAATATATCAAAAGTTTGGATGCAAATAATTCAATAATTGAAGATCTAGTTGAAATTTGTGAGGCTTTCAATATTCAATATTGGAAATAAATTATCATCTGCTATATCCAAAACGTTTGAACCAATTAATGATAAATCTAGTATTTCATTCATGTTCCTAAAACCATTCAATATTTCTGAAATCGTAGAAGACATTGATAATTTAGATCCAAAAGAGGCTTATGGATATGATAAACTCAGTGTTAGAACTGTTAAAGCAGTCAGATACGAAATATCACCAATTCTATTCTTTGTTATATCAAAATCATTCGAAAAGGTATAGTACCAAATGAAAATTGCGAAGGTCTCACCAATTTACAAAAGTGGTGAAAAAATTATTCGAATAATTATAGGCCAATTTCTATTCTACCAATTTTTCCGAAAATTTAAGAATGACTGATGCATCTACTTTACGAAGGTCAACATGGTTTTCGCAAGTCTAGAGACACAGAGGTGGCAACAATGGAAATTATAACAGAAATTCAAATTCAAATGCAAATTGACAACAATAAAAAATGTAGTATGTTATCTTTGAACTTGTGCGAAGCTTTTGATACTGTCAATCATGAAAAAATTATATGGCATTAGGATCAGAGGAAACCTTTTCAATTGATTCTAGAGTTATTTATATAATAGAAAACAATTTGTGCAAATCGGAAATCAACAGAGTTCTTTGAAAAATATAACCTGTGGAGTACCACAAGGTTCCATTCTCGGTCCTGTTCTATTTTTAATATGTCAACATTCTTTCGAATTCGAAATTGGAAGGAACAATTAAATTATTTGCTGATGACCCAACAATAGTACACTTTTCAGATGATTATAAAAAAATACAAAACCACATGAATAATGATTTTAAAAAAATATCTGAGTGGCTACAGCAATATAAATTTTCAATTAACTTCAATAAATCTTCTTTCATGAACATATCTAGAAGAACAATTGACACTTCCTCCACCTCCAGTTCTATTCATTATGGAAAAAATATCATAAGTTATACTCACTCAACAAAATTTTTTAGACTTTATATCGATGAAAAATTAACATGGAATAAACATATTGAAAAAGTCCGGAAGAAAATATCACCTCTTATAGGTATTCTTTATAGAATAAAAAAGTATACACCTCTCAAATTTTTGAACAATATCTATTACAGTTTGATTTAGTAGTATCTCATTTCTGTATGGGGAAAACCATTAAAATCGTTACAAAATAAATTAATTAAATGTATATATGAATTACCATATCTGAAAGTAACAATAAATTTATATAAACGAAATAGGCTTTAGAATTTAAAATTCTCTTTATAAACTAATAATAGGTGTGTTGTTTCATCCATTCTGTCAAAAATTAAAAATAAACATCTCATATAACTTTTATTGAAATGGACAAAATTCACAATCATGCCACTAGACAAATACATTTTTATCAATCAATAATGTTAAATCCTAAATTGGAAAGAAATGTATTTATCATAATGGAATAATTAGTTACAATTCAATTTCTGATTACTTGAAAAAGGATAAATCGCTAACGAAATTATACACTTTACTCAACTGAATAGGAATTTATGCAATCAATATGTAGTATGTATTGTATATATGTTTATAGACTCAAAATAATTAAGTGTGTTCATTTGGTTACATCTCAGAATACTATTAACACCTTCACTTCCACCCTATAACTATATGATTACAATCTATCATGCTTCCCTAACTTCAGTTACTACTAAAATTATGTAATTTTCATTCAGGCATTTGTGCTGTTTTTTTCTCTATATATCTGTATGTATTACCAGATCATAATCCCTGATTATAAACATGTAATGTTTCTTGGGACAATAAAGTTATTATTATTTTCATCATTTTTCTACCAAGTTGTAGTCAATTATCAAGCTGTATTGTCAGAATGGATTCCAATCAATGACATTCGTGTTGGGAATAGAGGCTATTCAGATCAGAAAGATCTTTGTCAAAGTTACATGACTGCAGACGAAGCCAACCAGTGGAGAGTAGTAACAAAAAGTGATTGATTTTTCCTTCGATCAAGTAACACAACCTAGATGAGTAATACTCAAATAGAACTGAAGGTAACATCTTTTCGTAATGTTATCCCTCAAATAATGACATTATTGCCATGTCGCAATTTTTGAGGATACAATAAGCACGTCAGCTAGATTTTGATATCTGTCGGGTAGATTCATGGCAACGGAAACCCAAAAATACTGTCTTAGATGAAATATGTAACAATACGAAGGCAATTGAAACGTTCATTGCAGCTTGTTGGGAGCATGTAAAAACGATAGTATTTCCATCGCCGAACGCAGATTCTTCGTTGTCGATATAGTCTTGTCAGTATGACAACGCTGCATTTGATATTTGACAGATCAATCATTTGAAGCTACCAGTGTCGTAACTATAGAGAAAGGGAAACAAAATTGGAAAAGAGAAAAATGAATGAATTATGAAAAAAACATGTCAATTAGAGCATCGGCTGTTCTCAAAATCCTGTGGAGATTATTTCATCATAATTACAGGTTTCCATTCCATATTGGGTTTCTATTATTTCTATTTTATTGAATCTCAATATTTTTGTTAACAACGCACGACACTGCCGTTGGGAGAAGATGTCCACACACAAATCTTAATGCGTGTGTGGCGAGTTACTCATCTAGGTTATGTTATTTGATCGGAGGATTTTTCATTAGGAAAACAGCCAGTTGAAATCACTATCCAATACCGAAAAAATATTTTGAACTCACGCATGCCTTGTTCGAAAGCAATTGTAGTGGGAGTTTTCTACATGTCAGCCCTGGAGTCATTTGTTTGCTTTGAATGTGCACCGACCAAAATAAGTGGAAGTGCTGAAAATTTTCTGGGTTTTCCAACATCTGAAACATGAATGCGCCACTAAAAATCACTGAGTGGCCCTGAAATACTATGGGTGGTATAATCTAAAATGATGTAATTGTGGTGCCAAACTTTTTCTGAAAGAACTGACTGCGTATTTGCAATTCCAGTATGATAATGTGGATCTTGTCTTAGAATATAGGCCTGAAAATGACAAACAGAGAATGCAGTTTTTGAACAATTTCACGGTTAAAAGATATTTTAGATATGCGCTCCTGAACTGTATCGCTGAATATCTGCTGAAAGCAGTTGTAAAGGATGAGTATGAGTTCATTGAACGAAATGAAAAATATGTAGTTTTCAATGCTCACCGTAAACAGGAGAAAAATGTGTTACCTTCAGGACATGCATTTTGTTCCAAGGAATGTGAAAAAATATTTTCCATTAGGTAAAAAATTGAGTCATCAGAATGGTAAGTATGTTCTGAAAGTCTACGGGCTGACGAGAGAAGGAAACTGGTGGTGTCACATACTCCTTCAAAGGATGACCATGCTTATACATCAACTGCAGCGTTTCTTAATCCCTCAGAACTGAATTCATTGCCAAACCGAACCACACCAAAATTGTGAAATAGTATATTATGTAGAGACTTTGAAAAGCAAATGTCTTAAAACCTCACTACAAGACTACAGGTGAATTATAATTTCAGGCTCTCAACAATCTGCTTGATAAGCTTCCAAACATTGTGGAAGTATATAAAGTACCAAATAATGAGTGGACTCATATAGACTTTATCTGGGGACGAGATGTTGATACTCTACTCAACCGACGAATTTTGGAAGTCATGAAGAAATATGATTGAAAATTAATTACGAATTGAAAATGTATCTTGTTCAATAAACTGTATTGCAAATTGTTCGTTTTATTTGTCAAACCGACTTCAGTTCACTGGAGTGAAAGCAGCAAGACGACATCGCCAGAAAGATCGGAAGCGCTGCTACACTTCAATAAAGTCGTGGTCGGTATCGCGGCAGTGTATAGGGATCAATTATATGACGTTTATTTTCACGTGTTAAGAAATGTTTTCAGATGAATTTACTGGGTGAATGAATACCTGTCATATCGACATGCCTCATGATAATTACCTATGAATGGAACTGTGTATCTCATCTTCAAATTGATGAAAGTGAATTTTAATTTTGGCCTCACAATAACGTTGTTATTTTATTTAACAACAACTCTAGGAATAATGGTTCTAACTTCGATTGAATAAAGAAAAATCAAATGTTGAATACGATGAACGTAATAGTTGATTTTGTAGCATTCATTTCATGTCCTTCCAACCCTCTAGAAATAACGAGAAAAATATTAAAGATTTTAACTAAAATCTTGTTAGAATGGAAAACTCATAATTTTTAGTGTGCGGGAAGGGGGTCCATAAATGCTACAAAATCAAATTTCACAGTCGTCGTATCCGACAATTCATTTTTCCTATTCTTTGTCAAAAAGACACCAGTAGAATGTCAATTGAAGTCAATTTTTGAAGTGGTGGAAAGGGGCCAAATGAATGATACAAAATCAAAAACCACTAGAAATGTGATCAATGCATACTTTTTTTAATGAATTGAAATCTCAACATAGCGAAGCCAAAATCATCATTCACTTCAATCAATTCGATAATGAGATACACAGTTTCTTACGTATTTGACGGTTTTCATTTCCCCAGTGAGTTCCTTTAAAAATATTTCAGCCCCTTACTAGCAGATATTTTTATCAATAACTCAGGAAACACACGTTTCATTCTGGTTTAGATATGTAGATGATATCCTTGAACGATTTGAGGGCTCAACGAGACAGATAAACCAATTTTTAAATTTTTTCAATACTCATTATGATAAAATAAAATTCTTGGTCGAAATCGAACAAAACAATAGTATCAACTTCCTTGATCTTAATTAATTTCGGTTCAACATAGAAAGAACTCTTCTACAGATTGAACAAATTCCATATATTCGTTCAGCAGCCCACTGTCACATAAATTATCAGCATTCAGATCGATAATACATATAGGACATTTATAATTCCATCTTTGGAGAAGGCCTTCCAAGAAGGTATTAGCATTAAATAACCATATACCAGTACAAGTTGACAAAATCATCTCCAATAAAAACCAAAAAATTACCATGAAAGAGTTATATTCAAATTATGTGGATAAGAAATATGCTAGTATAAACTACTCAGGAATACAGGAATAACACAAAACCCAAAAAGGATAGATGGAAAAAAATCAGGTAACTGAAACAGTTCTTGAAAATGGCTCCAAAATCGGAGCCGAAACGTCGAATTTCAACAAATTGTAGACGCGGTTCAACCCGAACTTATATATATATATATATATATATATATATATATATATATATATATATATATATATATATATATATATATATATATATATATATATATATATATATATATATATATATATATATGTGCTCAGAGAGGTTTCCGCGGTCAGATATTTGAAAACTAAAAGTTCGGGTTGAACCGCGTCTGGAATTTGTTGAAATTCGACGTTTCGGCTCCGATTTTGGAGCCATTTTCAAGAACTGAAAAAGAAAGAAAGAAAGACGACAGACGTAGACTTCCCAATACCTGGAAGCCTCTCATTGCACGCATCAACTCATTTCCCACCAACCCAGTTCCCGCACATAGCTCACTTAGCGCCAACCAAGTTCCCGCACACAGCTCATCTAGCGCCAACTCAGTTCCCGCCCATAGTTCAGCTCGCGCCAATACATTGCACACGGCCATTACAGCCACGTCCACTATAAATACAGTTCCTCAACCCACAATTCCTCAGTTCTCTCGAAGGAGTGGGCAGATTGAGACCTTAGAGAGAACCAGTGACGAGACATGGGGAGTAGGCACATTGAGACCTCAGCGTAGAATTACATTTCAACCATTTATCAATTTTCTTTCTTTTTCAGTTCTTGAAAATGGCTCCAAAATCGGAGCCGAAACGTCGAATTTCAACAAATTCCAGACGCGGTTCAACCCAAACTTTTAGTTTTCATATATATATATATATATACACCAACTCCACTCCTTAGCAATGTAATTTATGAACTACCATGCCAAGGTTGTGAAGGTAGTTATGTCGGACAGACCTCACAGTGGTTAAAACAACGGCTAGCCTTGCACAAGAGTGATGCCCAATTGGGAAAAAACTCCTGTGCAGCAGTCGACCACACCCAGAAAACAGGCCACCGGTTTGATTATTCAAATCCAAAAATTCTAGACAAAGTCAGCAATCAAAAAAACAGGTTATTCCTTGAGATGGTCCATATCAACAAAAATCCTAACACAGTTAACTACAAAACCGATACAGGACAACTTAGTAGTATATATTGTAATATTTTAAATTCCATTCAACGTTGTGTGTAGTTTGACAGTTGGTGCCAATGGAATACCTACACTAATTAACACCATTGTATTTAAACGAATCCTTATTCAAACCATAGTAACACTCCAGTCAGGTAAATTAAGCGATTAGTCTGCAGCGGAGAATAACAATTGTCCTCCCAAATGTTCCATAGGTTAGAACTAACTCTGTGAATTTTGTAAGTTATCATGTTATTTTTATGTAGTCCTTCAACAACTCATATTCCTTTTTAATTGTAGCTCTTCCTGAAGAAGTCAATAAAGGTTGACGAAATATTGAAGATTTAAATCGAATGAGTTTCATTGTTCAACAGACCGCTACCCGAGAATTCCTACTTAATTATATATATATATATATATATATATATATATATATATATATATATATATATATATATATATATATATATATATATATATATACTTGTTTCAAGGAGTTTCAAGGAGTAAAACAGTCGATAACAATCCTTCAAGAAGTGACTATAACTTTGTATAGTATGTATGGCATATGTCCAGCAGAAAACAACTACTTCTCTGGCTGATACCCCGACAGATATTGAATTATATCTGTCAGACATATGTGCAAAGATCCTTACTTTGAAGGAACAACTTTGCAAGAGCTCTCTGAAAGAAACAGCAGGACTTTGCCTGATTCAAACGGAGAGCCAACTACAGACCGGTTTCGGAATATCGTACCTCATCAGTGCAGTCAAGGTTATCACGGTTGTATACACGCGAGGTCCCGATGTTCGTCATCGTCCTCCGAGAGGAATACTGCAATTGCTCACAGGATCCATCTCGGTGACAGATTAGAGAGCACCCCAGAAAGACATTTCGGATACGAAATGGTATATGTAATATACTTGTTTCAAGGAGTTTCAAGGAGTAAAACAGTCGATAACAATCCTTCAAGAAGTGACTATAACTTTGTATAGTATGTATGGCATATGTCCAGCAGAAAACAACTACTTCTCTGGCTGATACCCCGACAGATATTGAATTATATCTGTCAGACATATGTGCAAAGATCCTTACTTTGAAGGAACAACTTTGCAAGAGCTCTCTGAAACAAACAGCAGGACGAATAGTAACTCTATTCACTTTATATATATATATATATATATATATATATATATATATATATATATATATATATATATATATATATATATATATATATATATATATAGGAGAGAGGTAGTCGTTGCTGACTAGTTAAGATCAAGCTAGGGAACTTGTTGGGTAAGCAGCATGCAGGAAAGTATACTCTTATAACACTTTATTCCAATATTTCGACAAGTTTTATTGTCATCATCAGGGAAAGGTGTTGTTGAGATTGATTGCAATGGATGAAGTAAAAAGACGTGTACAGTTATTAAACATATTCAGAAACAGTTTGTGAGATATACATAAAGATAATCGTCACACATTAAAACATTATTTTGTTATGGATAAAAACTAATTATATTTGAATTTATGTAAAATGGATACCATACCGGTGTCCGTAACGGCCGGTAGGTATTTCCGAAGATACGCACACTTTGTTACCTTTGGCTTGCCGATTTGAGTTTCCATGCAAATTAATGAAAGAGTGCTTTGAAACAAAAGTTTTTGTTTGACATCGGTAATCAGTACGAAATGTCAATAAGTCAAGCAGTGTTACTTAACTTTTAATAAGATGGCACACAACCGAAGAGTAGTTCTTACAATTGGAGAAAAAGTAGAGATTATCCGCTTATTTGGTAATAATGAAAGATCTACGCGTCAAGTTGCTGGAATATTCAATGGAAAGCATCATGATCGAGAACCCATTTCTCACGATACCGTTGCCAAAATCAACAGATTGTTCGCAAGGACTGGAGCGGTTTTCAAAATAAGACCAGGGAGGTACAATTTAAATCAAAGACACTATCCAGACGACAAACGTATCTTAGCAGAATTTCGAAACAACCCAAATTGTACTGTAAGGGCAGTTGCGAGGACAATGAATTTAACGAAAAACAAAGTATGGAGATGTTTGAAACGCAACAGGATTAGGGCATTTAAACCAAAATTTCTACATACTCTGTTAAATGGTGATTTTGAACGACGGTTTGAATTTTGCTTATGGTTGCAGGGTAACTATCTTAACGACAGACTTTTTCTGAAGAACATGATGTTTACTGACGAGGCAACGTTTACAACAAACGGTGTGGTGTCTAGTCAAAATTGTAGGTTTTGGGCAGCTGAAAATCCGAATTGGGTAATTCATTGTAAAAACCGATACAGTGAAAGAATTAACGTGTGGTGTGGCATATTCAACGTTCGGATTGATGGCCCTTATTTCCTGGATAACCTGACCGGGCAAAATTTTCTAATTTTCTCATGGAATTGCCATTAGCACAAAGACAAATCTTAATCTTTCAATTAGATGGCCCCCCCGCACACAATTCTGGGATAGTTCGGAACTTTTTAAATGCAATTTTCCCTATGAAGTGGATAGGTAGAAATTCTCCTTTGGAACCATGGCCCCCTAGATCGCCAGATATTACCCCTTGTGACTTTTTTCTGTGGGGGCATTTGAAGAATAAAATGTATGCTACTCAGCCGCGTAATAGAGAGGAACTTTGCTTTGCAATTAGGCAAGCGTGTCAGGAAATAACTCCCCAAACTTTAAGAAAAGTGAATGTACGTTTGAGAAGAATTGTTGAAAAGTGTATTGTTTCAGAAGGTAGTTATGTTGAAAACACAAGAATCTAAAATAAAGTAATTCGTAATTTTGTTACCACTGTTACAAATAAAGAACTTATTAAAAAAAAGACTTGAACTTTTTTTTTTATCCGATTATTTGGTAATAATGAAAGATCTACGCGTCAGGTTGCTGGAATATTCAATGGAAAGCATCATGATGGAAAACCAATTTCTCACGCCAAAATCAACAGATTGTTCGCAAAGACTAGAGCGGTTTTCAAGACAAGACCAGGGAGGTACAATTTAAATCAAAGACACTATCCGGACGACGAACATTTCGAATTTCGAAACAACCCAATTGGTACTGTAAGGGCAGTTGCGAGGACAATAAATTCAACGAAAAACAAAGTATAAAGATGATTGAAACGCAACTGGATGAGGGCATTTAAACCAAAATTTCCACATACCGTGTTAAATGGTTATTTTGAAAGTCGGTTTGAATTTTGCTTACAAGGACTTATTGAAAAAAGAGTTGAATAATTTTTTATTCAAATCAGCCCTTGATATGTTGAAAATATGAATTAAAGGGTTTTTGGGGATGCTGATTCCGAATCTGATAAGAAAAGTTGTCTTAAATAAGCATTAATATTCATTTCTCAAAAAATGCCTTTTTTCTCTCCCCAACTTCGCACGCCAATGGTAAATGAATATGATCACTATGCCTAATGCTTAATTTTTCTAACATAAAATCACCACCAAAATCTCAAGAAAATCGCTAATAACAGATATTCGGGTGCATTGACGAAAAAAGTAAATTTATTTATTTTTTCTCCTCAAATCAGCTCTTGAGATTTCGAAAATATGGATTGGGGGGTTTTTGGGGATGCTGATTCTAATTCTGATAAAAAAAGTTATTTAAAATGAGCCCTAATATCCTTTTCCCAAAAAACAGCTTTTTTTACCTCCCCCATACCGCACGCCTATGGTCGATGAAAATGTTCACTATGCCAAAATACTTCATTTACCTAACATATAATCACCACCAAAATTTCAAGACGTCGTTTCTTGCCTCGTAAACACGATGTGTTTCGACTGAAGCCACAAATGTGCGGTTGGCTTCCTGTTTGTTGACTCCGTTCGTTTGTTGTTTCACCTGCAATCAAGTGTTGCACATCCTTACACTTGCTTTCACCGTACTGATGAGATCCCTAAGATCGAAACACGTGTCTACGGTTGCATTTTTACCAGAGGGCTTAGTCCAATAAAATGTCCTACTTTATATATATATATATCGTCTAGAATTTGTTGAAATTCGACGTTTCGGCTCCGATTTTGGAGCCATTTTCAAGAACTGAAATAGAAAGAAAATTAATGAAAGGTTAAAACGTAATTCTACGCTGAGGTCTCAATCTGCCTACTCCTCAGGTATAATTACGTTAGGTTTTTGTGACTTGACGTCGGGGTCTCAATCTGCCTACTCCCCATGTCTCGTCACTGGTTCTCTCTAAGGTCTCAATCTGCCTACTCCTTCGAGAGAACTGAGGAATTGTGGGTTGAGGAACTGTATTTATAGTGGACGTGGCTGTAATGGCCGTGTGCAATGTATTGGCGCGAGGTAAACTATGGGCAGGAACTGAATTGGCGCTAGATGAGCTGTGTGCGGGGACTTGGTTGGCGCTAAGTGAGCTGTGTGCGGGAACTGGGTTGGTGGGAAATGAGTTTATGCGTGCAATGAGAGGCTTCCAGGTATTGGGAAGTCTACGTTCGTCGTCGCGAGTGTTGAGGCAATTGGGGCGCTTCTCTATATCAAGGGCTTCTCGGATGATCCTGGTTTGCAGAGTTTTCTCGGTGGAAATTGTTTTTGTGTTTTTGAAGTCTATTTTGTGACCTGTTTCTTCTCGATGTTTATACCTATACCTACACGCAAACTCTCATCACCATCCAGCACAAACAAACTCCGTATTGAACTCCCTGATATACAGATCAATTCAGCTTACCGACAACCAGAATAGACCACAAGAGCTGGACAAACTGAAATCAGCCTTACTCCAAAATGGTTACAACAATTCGCTAATCGACAAGTCTATCCGCCATCAACTGACCCGTCCTCCAAAAACGAACGATCCACTAGAGAGTATTCAGCCACACAAAGCTTTCCTACCATACATCAAAGGTGTGACAGACAAAATCAGTAATATCTTGAGAAAACACGAGATAAAAACAATATTCACGGCCAACAACCAAATATCCAAATTCCTCAGATCTCCCAAGGACACAATACTAAACGATTCTCAAGGTATATATGAAATACCATGTTCAGACTGCCCGAGAACTTATATTGGCCAGACTAACAGACGAGTAACTTCCAGTGTCTACGAACACGAACTTGCTGTGCGTCAGGCATCTTCCACTTCCGCACTTTATAAACATCGAGAAGACACAGGTCACAAAATAGACTTCAAAAACACAAAAACAATTTTCACCGAGAAAACTCTGCAAACCAGGATCATCCGAGAAGCCCTTAAGATAGAGAAGCGCCCCAATTGCCTCAACACTCGCGACGACGGACGTAGACTTCCCAATACCTGGAAGCCTCTCATTGCACGCATAAACTCATTTCCCACCAACCCAGTTCCCGCACACAGCTCACTTAGCGCTAACCAAGTTCCCGCACACAGCTCATCTAGTGCCAATTCAGTTCCCGCCCATAGTTTACCTCGCGCCAATACATTGCACTCGGCCATTACAGCCACGTCCACTATAAATACAGTTCCTCAACCCACAATTACTCAGTTCTCTCGAAGGAGTAAGCAGATTGAGACCTTAGAGAGAACCAGTGACGAGACATGGGGAGTAGGCAGATTGAGACCCCGACGTCAAGTCACAAAAACCTAACGTAATTATACCTGAGGAGTAGGCAGATTGAGACCTCAGCGTAGAATTACATTTTAACCTTTCATTAATTTTCTTTCTATTTCAGTTCTTGAAAATGGCTCCAAAATCGGAGCTGAAACGTCGAATTTCAACAAATTCTAGACGCGGTTCATATATATATATATATAACGATTTATGTTTGCAGATGAATTTATTTCAAAATAATGTAGTTATTTTGTGGAGTTGCAGCTGCTTTTCAATCAAACTCTTTTTTACTTTATTGTGAGAGCTTTCGAAATTATTTAATTTCTTCTTCAGTCACTCTAAAAGAATAGGTATAACTGCTAATGAATGAATGAATGAATGAATTAATTACGTTTTAACCTTTCATTAATTTTCTTTCTATTTCAGTTCTTGAAAATAGCTCCAAAATCGGAGCCGAAACGTCGAATTTTAACAAATTCTAGACGCGGTTCAACCCGAACTTTTAGTTTTCAAATATCTGACCGCGGAAACCTATCTGAACATATATATATAAATGAAACAGGGATATGCTCTCGAGGGAAATTGTGAATAACAAGAAGGAACATTTTATTGGACTAAGCCCTCTAGTAAAAATGCAACCGTAGACACGTGTTTCGATCTTAGGGATCTCATCAGTACGGTGAAAGCAAGTGTAAGGATGTGCAACACTTGATTGCAGGTGAAACAACAAATGAACGGAGTCAACAAACAGGAAGCCAACCGCACATTTGTGGCTTCAGTCGTAACACCTCGTGTTTACAAGGCAAGAAACGACGTCGCCACGGAGGCAGCTATAGCTACCTGCGTGACATCCGAGTCCAGGAATATAAATGAAACAGGGATATGCTCTCGAGGGAAATTGTGAATAACAAGAAGGAACATTTTATTGGACTAAGCCCTCTAGTAAAAATGCAACCGTAGACACGTGTTTCGATCTTAGGGATCTCATCAGTACGGTGAAAGCAAGTGTAAGGATGTGCAACACTTGATTGCAGGTGAAACAACAAATGAACGGAGTCAACAAACAGGAAGCCAACCGCACATTTGTGGCTTCAGTCGTAACACCTCGTGTTTACAAGGCAAGAAACGACGTCGCCACGGAGGCAGCTATAGCTACCTGCGTGACATCCGAGTCCAGGAATATAAATGAAACAGGGATATGCTCTCGAGGGAAATTGTGAATAACAAGAAGGAACATTTTATTGGACTAAGCCCTCTAGTAAAAATGCAACCGTAGACACGTGTTTCGATCTTAGGGATCTCATCAGTACGGTGAAAGCAAGTGTAAGGATGTGCAACACTTGATTGCAGGTGAAAAAACAAATGAACGGAGTCAACAAACAGGAAGCCAACCGCACATTTGTGGCTTCAGTCGTAACACCTCGTGTTTACAAGGCAAGAAACGACGTCGCCACGGAGGCAGCTATAGCTACCTGCGTGACATCCGAGTCCAGGAATATAAATGAAACAGGGATATGCTCTCGAGGGAAATTGTGAATAACAAGAAGGAACATTTTATTGGACTAAGCCCTCTAGTAAAAATGCAACCGTAGACACGTGTTTCGATCTTAGGGATCTCATCAGTACGGTGAAAGCAAGTGTAAGGATGTGCAACACTTGATTGCAGGTGAAACAACAAATGAACGGAGTCAACAAACAGGAAGCCAACCGCACATTTGTGGCTTCAGTCGTAACACCTCGTGTTTACAAGGCAAGAAACGACGTCGCCACGGAGGCAGCTATAGCTACCTGCGTGACATCCGAGTCCAGGAATATAAATGAAACAGGGATATGCTCTCGAGGGAAATTGTGAATAACAAGAAGGAACATTTTATTGGACTAAGCCCTCTAGTAAAAATGCAACCGTAGACACGTGTTTCGATCTTAGGGATCTCATCAGTACGGTGAAAGCAAGTGTAAGGATGTGCAACACAAATGTGCGGTTGGCTTCCTGTTTGTTGACTCCGTTCATTTGTTGTTTCACCTGCAATCAAGTGTTGCACATCCTTACACTTGCTTTCACCGTACTGATGAGATCCCTAAGATCGAAACACGTGTCTACGGTTGCATTTTTACTAGAGGGCTTAGTCCAATAAAATGTTCCTTCTTGTTATTCACAATTTCCCTCGAGAGCATATCCCTGTTTCATTTATATTCCTGGACTCGGATGTCACGCAGGTAGCTATAGCTGCCTCCGTGGCGACGTCGTTTCTTGCCTTGTAAACACGAGGTGTTACGACTGAAGCCACAAATGTGCGGTTGGCTTCCTGTTTGTTGACTCCGTTCATTTGTTGTTTCACCTGCAATCAAGTGTTGCACATCCTTACACTTGCTTTCACCGTACTGATGAGATCCCTAAGATCGAAACACGTGTCTACGGTTGCATTTTTACTAGAGGGCTTAGTCCAATAAAATGTTCCTTCTTGTTATTCACAATTTCCCTCGAGAGCATATCCTTGTTTCATTTATATTCCTGGACTCGGATGTCACGCAGGTAGCTATAGCTGCCTCCGTGGCGACGTCGTTTCTTGCCTTGTAAACACGAGGTGTTACGACTGAAGCCACAAATGTGCGGTTGGCTTCCTGTTTGTTGACTCCGTTCATTTGTTGTTTCACCTGCAATCAAGTGTTGCACATCCTTACACTTGCTTTCACCGTACTGATGAGATCCCTAAGATCGAAACACGTGTCTACGGTTGCATTTTTACTAGAGGGCTTAGTCCAATAAAATGTTCCTTCTTGTTATTCACAATTTCCCTCGAGAGCATATCCCTGTTTCATTTATATTCCCGGACTCGGATGTCACGCAGGTAGCTATAGCTGCCTCCGTGGCGACGTCGTTTCTTGCCTTGTAAACACGAGGTGTTACGACTGAAGCCACAAATGTGCGGTTGGCTTCCTGTTTGTTGACTCCGTTCATTTGTTGTTTCACCTGCAATCAAGTGTTGCACATCCTTACACTTGCTTTCACCATACTGATGAGATCCCTAAGATCGAAACACGTGTCTACGGTTGCATTTTTACTAGAGGGCTTAGTCCAATAAAATGTTCCTTCTTGTTATTCACAATTTCCCTCGAGAGCATATCCCTGTTTCATTTATATTCCTGGACTCGGATGTCACGCAGGTAGCTATAGCTGCCTCCGTGGCGACGTCGTTTCTTGCCTTGTAAACACGAGGTGTTACGACTGAAGCCACAAATGTGCGGTTGGCTTCCTGTTTGTTGACTCCGTTCATTTGTTGTTTCACCTGCAATCAAGTGTTGCACATCCTTACACTTGCTTTCACCGTACTGATGAGATCCCTAAGATCGAAACACGTGTCTACGGTTGCATTTTTACTAGAGGGCTTAGTCCAATAAAATGTTCCTTCTTGTTATTCACAATTTCCCTCGAGAGCATATCCCTGTTTCATTTATATTCCTGGACTCGGATGTCACGCAGGTAGCTATAGCTGCCTCCGTGGCGACGTCGTTTCTTGCCTTGTAAACACGAGGTGTTACGACTGAAGCCACAAATGTGCGGTTGGCTTCCTGTTTGTTGACTCCGTTCATTTGTTGTTTCACCTGCAATCAAGTGTTGCACATCCTTACACTTGCTTTCACCGTACTGATGAGATCCCTAAGATCGAAACACGTGTCTACGGTTGCATTTTTACTAGAGGGCTTAGTCCAATAAAATGTTCCTTCTTGTTATTCACAATTTCCCTCGAGAGCATATCCCTGTTTCATTTATATTCCTGGACTCGGATGTCACGCAGGTAGCTATAGCTGCCTCCGTGGCGACGTCGTTTCTTGCCTTGTAAACACGAGGTGTTACGACTGAAGCCACAAATGTGCGGTTGGCTTCCTGTTTGTTGACTCCGTTCATTTGTTGTTTCACCTGCAATCAAGTGTTGCACATCCTTACACTTGCTTTCACCGTACTGATGAGATCCCTAAGATCGAAACACGTGTCTACGGTTGCATTTTTACTAGAGGGCTTAGTCCAATAAAATGTTCCTTCTTGTTATTCACAATTTCCCTCGAGAGCATATCCCTGTTTCATTTATATTCCTGGACTCGGATGTCACGCAGGTAGCTATAGCTGCCTCCGTGGCGACGTCGTTTCTTGCCTTGTAAACACGAGGTGTTACGACTGAAGCCACAAATGTGCGGTTGGCTTCCTGTTTGTTGACTCCGTTCATTTGTTGTTTCACCTGCAATCAAGTGTTGCACATCCTTACACTTGCTTTCACCGTACTGATGAGATCCCTAAGATCGAAACACGTGTCTACGGTTGCATTTTTACTAGAGGGCTTAGTCCAATAAAATGTTCCTTCTTCTTTATATATATATATATATATATATATATATATATATATATATATATATATATATATATATATATATATATATATATATATATATATATATATATATATATATGTATCATGGCATATTATAAAATGACAATTAGAGTGTGATTCGAGTGTGATTCGGTTAAATATTCCAATTTAATGACTTGGTTCACAATTGATATTTTTGAATAATGTTGGTTACAATAATTAACAATGAAATTGAACAAGTAAGGAGGCCAACCAACATATAAGCCCCTAGTGAGTTACTACATCAGTAACACGATCAATGAATGCACAATCGGATCGGCACATTAGACTGATTCGGAAAGAAAAAGGCAAATTATCCTCCGATATTGGCCGTGGACCCACTGGGTTCATTTCTATTTTCTTCTGCTCTATGTATAGGCCCCCCCACAACCAACCTCATCAGGTTAGGAGTCGAATGCAAGGTGGTGGGGCCGATAACAAGAATTTTCCTAACGATGACTATTGCTATTCAAACGAAGGCTTTCAGAGAATGAATGACAAAAGCAGTGAGCTCACTCGAGGAAGATAATTCATGGCAAGGAAGCTTGATGGATAGTGAAAATTACATCCGAAACAGGAATCCGTTTTTTCACAGAATCTCAAAGATTATATATCTCATTTTTGGAACGAGTCTATAGCAGAACAACATTTTCCCAATCTATTAAACGATTAAAGATGTGGCAGAAGTGTCAAATATACCTCTATTGGTCTGACTGATAAAGGGGTCATGAATCATAACGCATTCTACGAAGTAGGTTTGTCGATTTCATGAAAAGCCATTCTCATTTTCTTACTTATATAGCTTCATTGTGCAGGCAGACTAACCCATTGTCTAATTTGCTCATCTCTCTTAGCTTCCATTATTTCATGTAGAAAGCGTGATCTCTTTTTCTATGATCGTGAGTTCGGTCAAGTTCATTTGATTGACCCTATATCTAATCTCTATCTCTATTGGCTTTTTTGCAGAAATTATCTATGAAATTGGAAAACCGTAGGTTCTTTTTCGCTGCTATCGTGAAAGTATTCCGATTTTCTAATTTTTTACGTAAAGTTATGAATTAGTGTGTAACCCTCACTCGTCGTTACAAGCCACCTTGCATCTGTTTCATGACTTTCCCATTTTCATTCGTCATAGTATTAATCAACGTTATAAATCGTTAGTTCACAGGTGAACTCTCCCTCTATTTAAAATCTACTAATTTGAATGTATTAGGGAATTTGAAAAGATTGAAAAGATGGGATACTTGTTTCTATGTAACTTTCAAAGTTCTGCCTCAATGATGCCGTATCCTGAGGGTTACTTATGATTGGTTCAATTTGATTTTTTAGTAAAAAAAAGATTTCGCTGCTAATGAGGTAGTTTTCATGAATTCAAATTGCAGTTAGACATCTATTTTTTGTATTATTGTTCAGTAAAATAGATTTTAGTTGTATGATAAGAGCGTAGCGAGTAGATATTACAAAATTCCACAACTTACTCGTGTCATTTCATACAATAAACTATTCCTAAACAGTTAAATCATTTAATATTACTCAAAGTGGTATATGTAGAAGCATTGCATAAAGTTAAACAAAAAAAGGTACAATTTCAAGTAATTGAAATATTTATACAGAGCGAGTCACCGCTACACGACAATGCATTATTGCTAAAGAGCAAAAATTTATTGTGCAGAATCATGTGGGTTGATAAACTTCAAAATCTGAAATCTGAATTCTGTTCAAAAAAGAATGATATAAAATTTTATCGAAAATTTTAAATCATATTTTTTATTCCGTGCTAACATATTAAATAAACAACGCACTTAATGAAATATTGAATATTGAACTTCATTTCACAGCAGTTTTCATACATTGGCTGTTTGCTTCAATATTCTTGAAAATCACCACCCAGCAATTGAATTCTCGAATAAATCGTGAAAGGACCAAACAAATAGACGATCAGTGTAAGTCCACACCAGGCAATTATATTTGTTCAACTACAAGTTGGCGCCATTTAAAAGTTAATAGAGCAAGTTTCATAACGACTTGATCGTTCTCTACCAGGCTGGAATATTATTCGCTAAAATTTCTGCTGCATTTCGATTCTGATCATTTTATATTTTACACATTTCGGTTCCATGAATTTTACGATAGTTCTACTACATTTTTTTTGGATATTTTCTTGCGTTTTACGTTTGTAGATAATATTAAATGTATTTCGATGGAATTATGTTTTGTAATTTTTTTAGTTTGGCGGTTTCATGATATAAATAACTTAGGTTTTTGAGATTTGCGATTACTTAGTTTTATCATTTCAGCCACTTTCGTTTCTTAACGAATTCAGATCTATGAGAAATAGTTCTTACCGTTTTCGCGTATGATGCTTTATCATTTCTCATACATACACATCAGAAGAATTTCTTTTTGGATTAAATTTTTTATAAATAAATAAGTCTTATAAAAAGTAATTCTGATAAATGGTTAATTCTTCATTATATTAATTTCACGTAGTAAGTAACGGTTTTTTCATTTATTGTTATTACGAAAGACATTCTTCTATTCTTTGTCCCACCATCATTTGTGCAGGACAAAAGAACGTATACGAGTAGGTAGTGCTAAATACTAGCAATAGTATTAATTGTATTTTTCGCCATGTTTTAAATGGCCATCGACCTAGGTCCTTCAGCCGAAAGTGTTCTTGTAGCCTTCGTTTCTATACCGTAGAAGTAGTTGATTTGAACCCAACTGTGAATGGTGGATGACTCTTCCTGATCAGTATACATAATTTTAAATTGAATATAGTACTTTAATTGTATGGAAAATATTTATCCCAGCAAAGAATCGATCTACGGACCCTTGGTCCATACGTAAAATCGAAGTCAAAAAGTTTTTATACATAAAATTAACAATGCAAGTGTATACAGAAGGAGTCAAAAGGGGAGGACGGCTGTATAGCACATCGACATGGCCTTTGATAGCCCGGCCGACGAGTTATAGAGCCATGGCAGAACCTAGTGGCCCATGAGCCAAATGGTCTGACCACAGTACTACACAGCCACATGACAAAATGCATGAAATATTTCTGATTTCAGGTGCAGTTTTCCTAACATTTTCAGATTGTCCGTTTGATATACTAGTCATGGAATGGTTACGACATTCGAAGCTAAGGTAACTGAAAGAATCCGACAACTAGTCGTTATGCAAAGAAGTGAGTTTATTTGTTGAATCTTCCGCAGGGTGTTTCGTTATTAGATGCTGATTTTAAAAGGCGATGATCCATGGATGATTTTGAGGAAAATTCTTACGGATTGATATTGATCTTCAATTCCTAAAGTAAATGTTATAATCAATTCAATATTTTTTGTCATCTCTCGAGTTCTTGGAGGAGTTCTTATGCACAGCATTCGAGTGTGAAATGAAAGAAATAATGTAGAATACTCTGCCACCTTCCAAGATCATACAAAAATTGTTCCAGGTATTCAGTGTTCATTAGAGTGGAGTTGGGCACAAATGGGAAAAATGCCATGCGTGTCTAACTCTAAACTAGAGAGTATACACATTATAGTGTGAGAGTGAAAGAAGTAAAACACTCGCACTCTTCAAGTCTTTGTTAGAGTGAAGTGGAATTGTGGAGGCATTAAACAATGTGAGCCTTCTTGGTAATAACAGAAATGGCCTGAAATTTTTCACACTTCCTCAACAAATTTTATTCCACTTTGAAATATGAGATACTACCGACTCCTCCTCAGAGACTATAGAACAATATGTTAACATGAAAAATACTTCTAAAATGAGAATGTCTTATGGTAAACTCGGTTAAAATTAAATCAAAATGAATTTATTTCTGACTCGGATATTATAAGCTCGTATCGTTATAGTTACGCTATCAATAAATTAATTTCATTAGGAGCGTTCTTTAGAAATATGATGGCATCTTTAGGAGATGAAACTCCAGACTTTTTCAGCTTATAACTCTTAAGTTAAGTTCTCATACATCCGAATTTTCGGTTTTTCGTAGGAAATTTGAAAGAAATGTCACTTTTTCGTAAGAATGATATTTTGAGTTTTCATTTGTGCGAAATACCTTCACGGATTACATGAAATATTCAACGTCAGCCCCCTAATTTACCGTCCATTTTCTCAAGTAAATTCCTCGGCTAGTTAATTGAGGTGTGGTAATTGCCATGTAATTTTCGTAGTTTGAAAATAGATCTCACCAAAAAACGTTTGGGAGCCCTATTACTTTTTTCTTCAATTTAAAATTTCAATACATTAACAAAATCAGTAAAATATAAAATATTACGGCTGTTCTTATACTTATATTAATAATCATGAGATTTCTCTCCATATTTAACATTAAAATTTTCAGTATGCCTGGAAACAAACATACATAACCGCACTGATCATTGTTTCCCTTTGAAATTTCGGACAAGTTGACTTTATTTCAACTTCTTGAATTCATTCGTACCATCAGTTAAAATTTGAACAGCTTTTGACAAATTTCGCATGAAAAACGAATAATTCGTTTACATGAGCTTTACTCTTCCGTTCCAAATAAGCCTCTAATTCATTGAACTTGGTGATATCTCGTTTCTCATGTATAGTCACCATCGATTTTAACATTGACTCTTCAGTCCATAAGGAGTTCGGACTATACGTTTCTGACTGCAACGAATAAACACAATTACTACTAAATCTACCGAAAAACAGAAAATAAGTTACAGGTACTTGGAAATATGCTAGAAATACAGTTTCCGTGTCAACGACCCCAGATATATCTTGTATTCTTTTTGGTATACGATTTAACTTTTCGATGAAATCAATGATTCTCTTGATTTATCAGCTTTTTTTCAAAATATCCTTCATTAAATTTGGGGTATAAATAGTTATTTATTATACAAGGGAAAAAAGTATTAGATTTTAGCTCGAGGTTGTGTTGTCTCCCGACGCGAAGTGGAGGGAGACAGAAAACCAAGAGCTAAAATCTAATATTTTTCCCGTGTATAATACACTACTTTTTTCTGTGGCGGGAAAAATTACGATTCAATAGTGAGAAAAACGTATTATCACAATATATTGAAGTCAGAATATTATCGATATGAAATTTGAATTTTTAAACTAGTAAGCTGTTGTACGTATGAGACAATTAGACCAGCGTTGCTAAGGAAAACTTCAAAGTAATCAAACATATGTCAGTTTAATTCTGTGATTTGATTTGAAAATTGCGAACTCAGTAATTGTTTAATGGTTATTTTGAATAATATAAAGTTAAAAAATGTCTGATTCCGAGTTTTCTCTGACTCCACCGGAGTTGGTAGAAGCAGCGAAAGTAGCGTCACGAAAATTATTGCCAGCTAAATCGCGGAAAATTTACGAAACCGCGTATTCAAGATTTATGGAATGGAAGATGAGAAAGACATGCAGTTCTTTCTCGGAGACGGTGTTATTGGCTTATTTTTCGGAACTGGCACAACAACAAAAGCCATCAACAGTGTGGTCGAGTTATTCAATGATTAAAAGCATGTTACGATCCAATAATAATGTAGACATTTCAAAATATTTCAAGCTGATTACATTTCAGAAACAAAATGGGAAAGGTTACACGCCCAAGAAAGCTGCGATTTTTACGAGTACACAAATTAGTGATTTTTTAAGTAATGCACCCGATGAAGTTTATTTAATGGCCAAGGTTGTTGTTGTATTTGGGATTGCAGGAGCTTGTAGAATTTGTGAAATCAGCCAGGTAACATTAGATGATATCGAAGATTCGGAAAAGTTATTAGTTGTGAATCTGAAGCAAACAAAGAACGATGTAAACAGAAGATTTGTAGTAACTGAAGAATATATTAAATTTTATCGAATGTACATAGCCCTTCGTCCAGCAGCAGCCGCCTGTTTTATGCATATCGCAATGGAAAGTGTATCAATAAGGTACCTGAAACAGTAGCTAATTTTCTTCAACTTGAAAATGCTAGCTCATATACAGGTCATTCATTTCGAAGATCGTCTGCTACACTTTTAGTTGAATCTGGGGGAGATTTGATGACACTAAAGAAACATGGCGGTTGGAAGTCATCAACGGTCGCTGAGGGCTGTTGATGAATCGGTGGCACACAGGACAGAAATTGATAATAAAGTGTTCAGAACGTGTGGCAGTGCTGAAATAACACCCGATTTGCGACCAGGTACATCAACGGCAGTTGTGTCCATCGCAGAAAAAATTATTATTTCAACACAAGAAAATCCGACTGTTGTACCGAATAGTTCAAGGAACATGTCATTCATGCAATGCACATTCAATAATTGTACTTTTAATATAAAGGAAATGTAACTTATGTTCAATAAAATATTCTAAACTTAAGTATCTTCCTTTATCTATGTGTGAATATGTCCAGGAAAATATTACTCACTTTTTTCCCGGGGAAAAAAGTAATTTCATGAAAGGTTATATTTTGTTACCTGGCAACAGAGATAAAATGTCAAATTTTTTTCCCGTCACAGAAAAAACACATTTTTAACGCAAACAAAGTTCTGTTTATAAACAAGTAACTTAGCAACAACCCAGCAACAACAAAACTCATATAATCAACGGTATCTGATTCAAATATAGCATGAAGAACAATGAGGAACTTTTTGTTTCCATTTGTTGCTTTTTGTTCCAAACTTTAGGAACTTGAAGAAACAAGTGTAAAATTTTCGTCTCCACGAAACTGATGTAAATTTCAGTTTTGTTTCAAATTTTTTATGTTTAGAATTTTACGGGAACATAATTTGTGTTGCAGTAATCTTTTATCTCAAAACAGAGAAATGTTTCATCACCATTTACATATTATATCTGCATCTTGGAAGCCTGAGAGATAATGTTGGAATCTATGTACGCTGGTGTATTACTTTCATTCGCATTATCTTTTTGTTGCGATGTTGATTCTGATGAATGAGATACGAATAAAGCTGCCGGTGAAGTCAGTGGTGTTCGCATTGTTTGAAATGATGATATGAAATGTTGTTGGTGAGGCTGACTCCAAGGACATGTATGTATTTGTCGGTGAACACAAAGGTGACTGACTACGCTTCCTGGAATTGAGGAGGTAAATCATTGTACTGAAAATAGTTAGGCTGCAATGGCAGGTCGTCCTCCTACAAATTATTGAAAATGAGATGTTCAACCATGTTCTGTGCATGTTCTGTGAGCAGGATTTTAATTTTTAAAGCAACATGCTCCCTAAACACATCGAATCTATCTCGCGGTTACTTGTTTTGGAGCTGTTTTAAGACCATATATATATGCCTCTTCGTGCTTTTCATCTACATATACTTCATTGTGTTTTCTTTTAGAATTCTTAATAATTTTCGGAATCTTGAATTTCTTAGCCACTTTGTTGTGCTTTTTAGGAGAGCGCGGTAATGTAGCTGATCCTGGTTGAGACTAGTCTGTTGATGGGTCTGGTAGAGACTCGTATGCTGATGATTCTTGTAGAAACTTGCTGGTTGATGGTCTTGGTAAAGATTCATTCAGTGAAGATCCTTGAAGTGAGTTGCCTGCTGCTAATTCTGACAGGGAGTCGCTTGACGATGGTGCTGTTAAAGTCTTGCTTTGTGTAATTTGTGTTACATTTGCATTGTCTTGTGTTTTTGTTATTTCCGTCAACCAGCTGCACACCCTTAAGAGTACAACCCTCAAAAGTCTTCGAAAGACTTGTCCGAGCTAGGGAAGACGCAGCCCTTACCTTTTAACGTGTGATGCCATGCACGAGATCGACGACCATGACCCCAGTTAACACAAAATGCTCTCAGAGACAGCAGAGTGCTTCAAATTCAAGTTTCAAGTCACATGCGTGAAGTGCATTGTTACTCACATTTCAATCTCATTTACTTCTATTTGGGGCCCTCTTGACCGACATACGTATCACATTGTGATGCCAAATGTCACAATGATGTGAATGTGATATACTATCTTCGAATAAGGAAGGACATTTTTGTGCCTCAGATCGACATCAATGTGAAGATAACTGAGATCTCCAGTTGCATTGGTCACAGTAGTCACATTTAGCATCCTCACTTGGTAATAGTGATGTACAAATGTACCTCACTTTCTAACCGAGTCATGAACGAGAAAGCGATATCGCAGAGATGTTTGTGTTTACTGGGACCCTTAGGTTAAGAGACAAGCGCTCTACCATCATGACCATCATGGCCCATCGTCTACTTGTGAATATTTTCTTCCATCGGTATCTGTCAGCACGGAATACTGTGATTCTGAATCTACATACTCGAATTCGCTCTCTGATGTATCTGAATCTTCCTGGAAGTAAATAATTATTACTCAAAAAAGTATTTCATGTCAGACTTATATCTGGGTGATCTAAAAAACGACTTAGAGTATGCCGGGGCAATTGATACAATAGTGTTGTGAGTACTGTTGCAAATATGCCCTGGCTTAGTTTAAGAATACCTGTACTCGGATTAGATCAAAATAGTTTATATAATATTATGCAAATGTTTAGACAAGGTTTGTTTTAAATTACAGGTGCCTGAAAATGCTGAACATTGACAAATATAGTAGCAAATCAGTTTAGCACTCTTTGGAATTTTCTTAAGTGTGCCGGAGTCATGGACGGCGAACATATCATGATACAAGCACCGAAAAACAGTGGGAGTGACTTTTATAATTATAAATCTTTCTTTAGTATAGTGCATTTTGTAGTTGCAAATGCAAATTATGAAGAATTGTACTTTAATGTTGGTTGCCAAGGCCGCATCTCTGATGGGGGAGTTTTCGCAAATACTTGTTTATAGAAGATGTTAAATGAAGGCAAACTTAATTTACCAGATCAGTATCCTCTCCCTGGAAGAAAGATATCTGTTTCTCACGTGTTTTTAGGAGACGATGCATTTCCATTGTCTCCCAATTTACTGAAGCCTTACCCAGGAGCTCTAGCAAAAGGATCGCATGAAAGAGTATTCAATTATCGGCTTTCTAGGGCTAGAAGGGTATCAGAAAATGTATTTGGAATTCTTTTAGCACGATTCAGAGTGCTAAGAAAACCACCACTTCTTGATCTTCCCAAAGTTGAATTAACAGTGACTGCTTGTATCTTTTTGCACAATTTTCTGAGAAGTAGCAAGCGTTCTAGACGATCACATACACCACCTGGCACTTTTGATTCCGAAGATAAAAATACTAATGGCGAAATAATATCTGGCACATGGAGAACAGAACTGAATGGAGAAACTGCATTTATTCATTTAAAAAAAAAGCTCGGAAATCATCGGTAGAAGCTAAAAATGTCAAAGACGAATTCGCCCAGTATTTTATGTCACATGAGGGAATGGTTTCTTGGCAAAATGACTACTGAATGAATACTGTGAATAAAAGATAAAAAATATATAATGTGAATCAGCTTCTACCTGTGTTTTATGACGTCCCTTTTCAGAACACTGCCGCGGTTTACTTCTATCCGCCAGGAATACTAAATATTTATATGCGAACCATTTTGAAATGAAATGCACACCGGCTCCAGATTTTTTATAGGAACGATATTTTTTCCGTTCATGATAGAACTGTGCAATCATATTTTTCATCTTCCTTTTAACTTCCGTTACATCTGCATCGGTAAATTCACAAATTTTAGACCACTCATCGTGCTTTGCATTTCGACACTTATATTTAACATTATTGTGATCCCACAGGCATTCAAAACTTTTATAGGATTCAATTAATTCTATTAGCAATTCATTACTCCATTTAAATGACATGTTGCAATGGCACACTGAAACCCTGTGTTTCCTGAATACTGTCAGTGTCTGGCACTGCGATCAACTTAGTTGTGGGTCGTAGCTTCTTCCGTGGAAAAATATTAGTAAAACAGTTGATTATTATTTATTTGGCAGCGACAGAACAATTATAATGTTGTCCGGATTGGATCTCCTTGGAAGAACGTTGCACAAATATCTGTCAGATGAAGTTCAGTCTGTCGTGGTATAAGCCAGGGAAGTAGTTGTTTTCTGACACGTGTTCGCCTACTTGGTGGAAATATATGGAGAGAAAGGGTACTTCGACTTTGCCGATTTTATTCGTTTCATTAAGGTAACGGAGGCTTCTAATATTGAAACATTGATATTTTGGCAAAATCCCAAAAATATAAAAAACAGACTTGAGACATAACAGCTTCACTGTAGTGGCTCTTTAAGGAAGAACTTGTCCCGTTTTCGTCCCTTTGTTCGATTTTTTAATAATATTAGGCTTCCTTTTGAGAGTTGCTAAGTTGTGCAAATATTTTATTGTCACCCTATATATCAAATTAATGTCGGGTTACAATGACAAGGGAATGTTTGATCACGCAGCCTCGGCGAAAACCTCTATTGGCTGACGAACAAGGCAGTGAGCACGAGCACGAGAGGGCAAACAGGCAGTACCGATACTGACTTAAACGAAGGAAGAAACTACCTCATAAAAATCTCTCCTATATCTTCAAACTAGTAAAAGTGTTATAAAAATTTGTGCAGTTCCACCACGGTGTATCTACCTCCAGATAGCATCCATGTTTGATGGTTACATGCGAATCCTGAGTGCATGGAAGTCCCAGGCGGCCACCACAAATTGCAGTAAAATCGCCATTCAGCACAACCGGTGAGTGGTCATTCACATCTCTAGAAATTGACGAATAATTAATCAAAAATCAAACATTTGTTAGTCCACTGTCTCTCTCTTGCCTAGTATATTTTTAGGGATGTATGATAAAAGACTTGAAAGTAATGTAACGGTTTCATTAGACTTACTTCTATTGAATGGATTGTTTGAAGCTGATGTAATGGATTCGACTCTTATTTAACGTTCCTGCAATCTTGTTACGTTAGTGGACATATAATATAACAACTCTACAACAATCATTGGGAGGAAACCATTCCAAATCACGACGGCCTTTAAACCCGAATCAAATTAGTGATATTGAAAATTTCGGCCGCGAAAGCCTTAGCGAATTTATTTTCGGATGATGTTCGTTTCGCCTGGAGCCGAAAACTCTACGACGAAAATCGTCCTACTTTAGTGGACGAGGAGTACTACAACAGGCTTTGGCTTGTACTTTCCTGCGGGTGGGGTATAAATAGTTCCAATAGATTCAGCACTTCTCATTCTTCATAACGGATTTCATCTCCCGGAGCATAAAGCATAACCGGTGTTTCGTCTATACCTTTGCACCGGCTACCCTGTCCAATACTTATTATCAGAAATACAAAAATAATCCATATCATCATACGACGTCCGCACCAACATCGAGCCCGATAATACAGTGGCTTCTATAAACTTCAGGATCGAGAATTTTAGATAGACAGACAACCGAACCACGAAAGAATTAATTGAATCCGATGGACATTTGAAAACGTGGAGTATTTTGAAGCAAGGTTTGTTAGAACACTTCAGAGTATTGAAATTGCCTTATAACGACCTGCAGAAATTTAGGAATTGATTAGTCTATAGCATGAGAACTCTTACCTAAGAAAATGTCAAGACATAGAAATCGCTCAAAAATTGAATTTTGTTTATAATCAATGATGGGAAGCTAGTATATACGAGGGAGATACAGAAGTGTACCGACGAACATAAATTTCGTATGTTCCTCTGTTTTGTGTTTGGGAGGGATGTCACGAGCCACCATAGTTATTATTAGAAATATGCAATTCGTTATTCTTGAATATCGGACTAACATATCAAAATAATACGTTGTATGCTCTCTCCTGTTCAAGCCCAAGCTGCGTGTATGAGCGAATTCCCGGATGAGAAACAATATCAATAAATCAGAGTCATAAACTCATCTTACTAAATAGAATTTGCCATTATTGATAATTAATGTAACAGCTGGACCCCACTAATTCGGAATTCTCCTATTAATTGAGTGTAATAAAATCTAAAAATAAACATTTATATTGATAGGGGAACAGAATAACGGCACGTATCTCGTATGTGACAGACGGGTGGGGAACATTTTATATAAAAACCGGACATTCGAAGCAGGAAGTTAGTTGGTCCAGAAGTGTGCCACGGTTTTCTACTCTTATGTTACCAGTATACTAGTGCAGTATGCAGTATGATTTACTCAGTGCTACAAATATGTACTATTTAAAAGTCATACAAGTGCGTTTGCCGGTTCTTCGACATGTAATATTGGAATCGTGCGCGAATAAAGGTGCCTCGGATAGTCTAGAGAGTTTCAAAATAACAAATCAGTAAAACCGTGAGATGAAACTAAAGTACTATAAAACGTTTCCTGAAGCAATCGTGAATGAATCAGATGTATTAAAATGCGACAAACTATGTACCTACTTTCTGGTAAAAATATGCCGCCTTAAAAACGCATTCCCCTGATTTTTGGTATAATCTAGATAATATATTTATCGAATATTTAATCCTGATACAAAAGCTATGGCTTATAGACTGATTGCTATGTATTTAGTACATTCTGGAAGAGAGAATAATAGTTGTGTTATTTTCCTCAACTGCCATGTGTAATGATTGTTATTGTTAGAGCTGTCCCTTATTTTGGTAAATGTGTATACAGGGAACCATGAATCGGTACAGCTATCTGAAAATCATGTCTGCTAGTACTAGTACAATATACAGTGAGAGTAAGAGTGGATTTATGCAGCACACATTTACATTAAACTACAATTAACATTTACACTTCAACTTCAACTAAGAAGATGAACATTGGACATGGTTCATTTTATGCAGAGAAATTAAAACTAAATTTGAAATAATAATTGGCCAACTTTTATCTTTCGAGTATTATTGTTGACACTACTGCGCAATTTTTGGAGCATTAGTGAATTACGTGGGCTTGACGGCGGAATGACATGAAAATATAGTCCATGACGTTTCAATTTTGTAACCTCCAAACTAAATTTGAAATGATACCAATAATCAACGAATCAACGTGAAATACAAAATAAAAAATAATGCCAATCCAAGATGGAATGTTGATAGAACTAATACGCCAGTATCCATTGTTATATAAAAAAAATATAGAAACAAAAATGCCAAACAAAATGTTTGGCAAACTATTTCAAATATTTTGGAAGCGAGTGGTTAATATTATTAATTATTATGGTTTTATCCAAGCAGCACAAGTATTTTGATTTTGATAGAAAACTTATTCAAAGGTATCGAATAAAACTTTCCTCATTCTTTTTTTCAGCAGATGAATGCGAACAGAGATGGATAGTTAAGACATAGATTCTGCACAGAACTCCGAAATTATAAAATAAAGCCATCTGGAAGTGGTGCCCTAATTTCTAACTGGCATCTATTTGAAGCCATGAATTCCTTAAGTGACATTGTTGTTCCAAGAAACTAAGTATGGTTAATTTGAATTATGGATACAGGACAAAAGGAAACTTCACTAGGCCCAGCACGCAGGATCGGTATGAATATGGGATATGTTGTCCACTACAGTTCGTGACGAATCTACCACACAAACAAGAGACTGAAAATACAGAGGAACCATCAATTATAATTCGATCAAGTTCCTGAGAACCTCATGAGGAAACTCACTCATCGGTAGTTACTTGTTTGGGAATATAGAAGAAAACTCCTGTGGGTTCTTGTTCAGAAACCCAAGCCAGGCAAAATGGAAGAAGAGAACTAGAGACTACATCAGTTCAATTTATATCACAGAAAAATAAAAGAAAAAGGGGAAAAACGATATATCTGAACTTGGCAGCACGCTTCAAGGTGCACTTAGTGACTTCAGGAGTTATTTGCGTAGCAAAAAAGAAAATATGCAACCCCAGCATCAAGTGCCAGAATCGCAAGATTCACTTTTTGACAAATTTGTTCCAGGATATCTATCAGAAATTACAGATGAAAAGAAGAGAAAACAAAAAAAGTGTGAAATTTTAAAATTATTTATTGACTGATGATGATAGAGAGTGACTTTATGGAATATGATAACCAAAAATTTTCATATTTATAGTTTGAGAGTATGAATAATTACGTTCATGACATGTGATGTTACTACTGTGTATTCCATTTAAAATGAGTTACCCTGAATAACTTTTGGTACAATGATTTTCAGGTAAAATAAAAAAAGAGGTCAACAATAGTATACAGGGGGACAGATTTCAACAAAGTAGAATACATTATGGTCTGAAGCTCATAGTTTGGAAGCTAAAATTATTGAGTTGAAACGAGCCACCCTGAATGAACTTGTGTACAATCTGTTACGTAGGTTTCATAGGTGTTTTTTCGAAGTATACTTCAAAAAAGTCTTATTTTGCCTAGTTAAGTTTGAATTCGATATTCTCTTCATTTTGTATTTATCTCATTCTACAGTAACGATTACCTACCAGGTGAAGTTACAATTGATGTTTCTGTTTTTGTGAATTCTTAAGAAGCAATGGTTATACGCCTCGAGAACGGATTGAAATTGAAGTAAGTTTGTACTACCAGAATGGAAATAGTGCTAGAGCTGCTGCCCGTATGTTCAATGATAATCATCCAGGAAGAAATGTACTACACAAATACGTTTCGGAATTATTAATCAAATTTAGGGAAACTGGATCTGTTAACAACAAAAGGCATAACCGTTCAGGAGTTGTCAACGATGAAGCTATTTCTATTGTAGTTTTAGGGCACGTTGGACTAATATGGAAAATACGCCATCTCTTACTACGTTATCTCAAAAATCAGGAATCAGCCGTACAAATGTTTTCAGGATTCTTCATAAGTACAAATTTCATCCATAAAAGATTAGACTAGTTCATGAATTGAAGATTATTTCGATAGACGTATCGAGTTTTGTGAAAGTCTCACTGAACGGATCAACTTGCATGAAAGTACGTTTAGTTTGAATGGAGAGGTGAATCGGCAAAATTGTCTACATTCGAGTGATACGAATCCTCATTTATACCGTCAAGTTCATACCCAACGACCTCAAAAACTGAATGTTTGGGCAGGAATTTTAGGTGACCATATCATAGGACCTATTTTTATCGATGATAATTTGACTGGTGAGAAATATTTGGATATGTTGGAGAATCGAATAATACCGTGCATCAATAGAGCAATTGAGGAGGATATGAATTTATTCGAAAACGAAATAATTTTTCAGCAGGATGGTGCACCTCCTCATTATGCAGTTCCAGTGCGACAATTTTTGGATGATCATTTTCCTGGTCACTGGATTGGCAGAAAAGGTCCTAGAGAATGGCCACCAAGGTCTCCTCATCTCACTCCTTTAGATTTATTTCTATGGAGTCATTTGAAGTCTAAAGTAAATGAGATAGAATCAAAATTATTACAAGATTTGAAATAGAATATCATGTGGCATTGCAGAGAAATAACTCCCGAATTTATCAATCATGAGAGGGCGGCAATGGAAGCTCTTTTGTACCATTGTATGGAAGATGGTGGAATCGTTTTTGAACATTTACTAAGGAAAATTTGTTCCTTCTCATTGTCAAGTCATCAGATTTTGATTCAAGAATGTAATAAAAAATCTCTTTTTCTGATTTATTGCTTCCATATTTGTCTCTAGAACGAAAATTTCAAAATTTGACTTGTTGTATAATTGTTGACCTGTTTTTTTATTTCAACTGCGAATAGTTATTTCAAAAGTTATTCAGGGTGGCTCGTTTTCAACTCAAATAATTTGTAGATCCCGAACCATATGCTTCAGAACATATGTTTTATACTTTATTGAAATCTGCTCATCATGGAGCATCTGATAATGCGAAACAATATAGGGTAATCCATTGAAAAAAAAATGGTAACATGCTTTGGGGTGCGATAGGGAAAGTTAGATCAAATGTGAATAAGTCAAAATGTGTCCCCCTGTATACTATTGTTGACGTATTTTTTTTATTTTTTCTGAAAATCATTGTACCAATAGTTAATCAGGGTGGCTCGTTTTAAATGGAATGCACTGTATTTAAATATTAGAATATTGTTTATGTAGTATTTTTTAAAGCTTTTTTTCTGTTTTCGTATATCGTGAATGAGTATGAATTATTTGAATTATTACGTTTATGCCATGTGATGCTACTAGTTAAATATTTGAATATTTATTGTTTGTGTTTTATATTTTCATCAGTTATTTTTTTTTGTGTCTATGAATATACATGTATACTTTTCTGAGTTGTAATTTTCAAAAAAATGTTTGAACGTTTTGAATTACCTTATTTTATATTTATAATAGGAGAAATCTCCATATCGTGGCTGGTAATTTTGATTCAAATTCACAGAGAGATGCATAATTTTTATTTGACAAATAGGGTTTCATGGAGTTTCTGTAGATTGTATAATAATACACTAGTTATCTACATATTGTGATCAATAAATCAGAAGACAATGATGAAGAAACTGAAGTTTTATTTCTAAAAGTAACAAGTATTTTGAAAAATTGTAAAACAAAGAACGAAGCTAAACAGTTTTAATACAAAAAGTAACAAGTATTTTGAAAAATTGTAAAAGAAAGAAAGAAACCAAACAGTTTTAATCGAAAGAGTAACAAGTATTTTGAAAAATTGTAAAACAAAGAACGAAAAGAAACAGTTTCAATCTAAAAAGTAACAAGTATTTCGAAAAATTGTACATCAAAGAACAGAATTAAACAGTTTTGATCAAACAAGTAACAAGTATTTTGAAAAATTGTAAAACAAAGAACGAAGCTAAACAGTTTTAATACAAAAAGTAACAAGTATTTTGAAAAATTGTAAAAGAAAGAAAGAAACCAAACAGTTTTAATCGAAAGAGTAACAAGTATTTTGAAAAATTGTAAAACAAAGAACGAAAAGAAACAGTTTCAATCTAAAAAGTAACAAGTATTTCGAAAAATTGTACATCAAAGAACAGAATTAAACAGTTTTGATCAAACAAGTAACAAGTATTTTGAAAAATTGTAAAACAAAGAACGAAGCTAAACAGTTTTAATACAAAAAGTAACAAGTATTTTGAAAAATTGTAAAAGAAAGAAAGAAACCAAACAGTTTTAATCGAAAGAGTAACAAGTATTTTGAAAAATTGTAAAACAAAGAACGAAAAGAAACAGTTTCAATCTAAAAAGTAACAAGTATTTCGAAAAATTGTACATCAAAGAACAGAATTAAACAGTTTTGATCAAACAAGTAACAAGTATTTTGAAAAATTGTAAAACAAAGAATAAAACTAAATAGTTTTAATTGAAAAAGTAACAAGTATTTTGAAAAATTGTAAAACAAAGAACGAAAGTAAACAGTTTCAATCCAAAAAAGTAAAAGTATTTGAAAAAAATTGTAAAACAAAGAAACTGTCCATCATGAAATCTGGAGGAACAGAACCTGCCAAAAAATATTCCGACTACCGGTGAATTGAAATAGTGTGCAAGTTTAATTCTGTTCTCCATGATATTTCTTGCACTATTATTTGCTCCAACTCTCTTCATACATGGTAGTTCACAATGTTCCTGTCTCCGAAACCCCCCTTTTTTTCTTCTTGGTCATCAGAGAGAGTAGATTAATTTTCCAAAAAGTGATTATGGAGGACACATGCCATTACTACACTTCGACATAAATTAAAATCAGCAACAATATTATTTTTCTCTAAATGACATTGAAAGCGGCCTTTAAGTGATACTTGGCAGGCTTAGAAGTTGTACTTTTAATGCCTAGGCAGAAAAAGTCCACTTTTACTGCCTAGGCAGAAAAAGTTCGTTGCTAGGCAACCTTCCAAGTAATAATTTAAATCAAACTGGTTATTAAAATTGACAAAGACAAAGTAAACAGTAAACAAACAAATTCAACAAACGTCATCAGCGGTAAACATAGTAACGCAGGGCCCAGTTACCTTTGATGAAATAATTTAGTTATTTGGATACTGATATTGATAATTTAAATATGAAAAGGTCGATTTTGCGTGGAATTGGAACAAATTTGAAGAAAAAATTATATGTTTCACATGGCAGAAAAGCAGATTTAAATCTTGTGCTTTTATGCCTAGTAAATCAAATAAATATTCTGAGAATCCTACATTTCTCCTTGCTCTCGATAAGCGATAGTTAAAAACTCTGTTTTCATCAGTTAAATTTTTATCAGGGTATGATTTCATTATATGCTTATGCAATGGAAAAGCTGCGCCGGCCACAAAAAAGTGTAGCAACTCAATATCTGTTTCAGGTAGTGGCTTTTCATATTATGGCAAATTCATTTCATTGTTTGAAATAGATTTACCAAAACTTGACTCAGAAAAAAAAGTGGAATCGTGACACCCTCCAGCTGCTCCTATATCCACCAGAGTAAGCTTGTAGGAGGCATTACACGCTACCATCAAAACTATACTATGAATTTTTTTATAATTGAAAAATAAAAATTCACTCCCAGCACTATATGGAGGCTGTACATTAACATGTTTCCCGTCAATTGCCCCAACACAATTTGGCATATTCCACTCAACAAGGACGGTTTGTTCGATCCTATGATAGTTTGTATTCTACTAATGACAAAAAATGGAAAAACGATTTTGGTGTCATTCTTGTATATTTGAAGAACAGCTCGGTATCTTTCTTTACCATCATGAGGGCTATTAAATTAGAATAGCTTCCTTTTTTTTTTCTTTGTGTCTGTTCACAGGTCTAACAGCATATCGCCTCTGTCGCCTTTTGATAAAAAAAGACATACTTGCTAGTAGCAACAACAATGCGATATACTCGTCTTCCATGGTACTCCCTAAACGAACTGCAAATATGATAATAAGATAAAACTTCAAAACCTAAATATTGTTTTTAATTTCGAAAGAATTGTTGTTGTTGTTAAAAAAAAATTGTGAAAATTGTTTTTTCCGTTAACCAGCTGTTATCCCCCTACGAACGACAGCCCTCAGAAGTCGAAACTTGTGTGAGCTGAGGATTCGAGGTCTTACCTCTTAACGTGCGATTCCTAGCACGATGCGATTCCTAGCACGAATGATCGCAGAAAACAACAAACCGAGGAACAAAAGATATGTTAAAAGATTCTCTACACAAAACAAAACAAACCTATCACGCATGCGTAGTTTGGCTCAATTTTTTTGCATGAAGGCCGTACAAACCAAAGTTTAATTTATTCTTAGTAAAAATTCAGTTCAAGTTGAATTTTCTCTAATGACTGGTACTCTGGATTTTGATGTATTCTTATAGGTACCGTAAAACGGGGTTACTTTGCCAACCCTCGGCTAACTTTGCACTATGCGTGTAAAAGTGTATTACTATCCCATTACATGATACAATGTTAAATTTCTAGCTATTACTAGTTCTATCCCATAGAGGGAGTTACAATAGCCACCGGAGTAGGGTCACTAAATCAAGCAGGCCGTTCCGTCCTTACGGTTATGGCCAATGGGCGTGGTCTAATTAGTTAGAATGTACGAAATCACCCACAGAAAAAATTAGGTTATGTTAGGTTCATCGTTTGAACTACTGACACATGTCAATTTTAATGTTGGCTGAAATATTTACAAATAGTGGAAAGATATGTTAATAAATTATTGTCATTTATATAGTTTGTGATACTTGGTAATACGGTAATCGATATCAGATAAGAACAAAGTGTTGTGAGTGTAGAGAGTTGTTTACTTTTTACTGAAAAGATTAACTTTTTCCCTAAAAATGAAGTATTGTTCAGTGACAACCTGCAAAAATACGAACAAAAGTCACAAATTATATTGTATTCCCAGAGGTGACTTCAAGATGATTTATAGATTGTTAATTAGTAGATTAAAGAATACCTTTTGCTGTGAATTGGTTTACTAAAGTCAAAAAATCAAAAGCAATAGGAATCACACATGTAGGTTTTTGCTTCAAACATTTATTTATGTACAGAAAATACCAGGAGACTATAACACAAGTCTTACAATTGTAACAAGTCTACAAAGTATTGGTAATTTACTTATACTTATGAGTACCCTGATTTCCTGTAACACACGTGTCATTCGTTAAGACATACTCTGACTGCTCGACTTGCTGGAAGAGAAAGATAAATGGAGTACAAATATTAGAGAGAGATGGACAGATGTGAAAGTGATCTCGAGCAGCTAGAGCAGTCTTCAATTAACGAGACTAATATTATGGTTGTGGTTATCACAAGGTTCCGTAATTATCAGTGCTCCCGCTAGAGAAACTACAAATTACTTTGTTAAGAATAAGTACACTTGTACGATTAATTTGTACACTTGTTAGAATTGTAGTGTTTGTGATATAGGCCCCAGAGGTCATACAATTTTCAATATACATTTTTCTATGACAGTGAGTAAACTTGATTTTACCTAGGCACTTTTCGCAGTGCAAAAATTGATACTATTTAGCACAAGTGCGTAAAAAATCAACTGTGCCTGAATTATTTTTTTACCCATTGTTCATACATTCACCAATTCTTGAAAAAGACTGTAATTTTTGTCAAAGTTTACTCGGAAGTCATCTTTAGATGTTACGATAATATAACAACTGTCGTAGAAAAAAAATAGCATGATACATTTTCGTACTTGACTGCGCATCATTCAACAATGTTGACGCTCATACAAAAAAGTCCTACTTTACGAACTTTTATCATAAATATCTAATTACTACTCAAGTTGATGAAACAAAGTTTCATATACCAGAAACTTTAACTTTTCTTCTTTTTTGTTTTCAGGATTGAATCGGGAAACCTTGAGGAAGGAATGGCTTTCACTGCTGAATCTTTCAGTAGAAAATATTGATATTTTTGTGTTTACTAAGACTGACAAATTGCATCTGAATTGTTTAAATTATGAAACCCCATTTATCAATTTTCAGTTTCATTTTGGGGCTAATGATTTCGAGACAAATATCAAAAATCATTAAAGAATTTAAACAAAAATACGAATTATGACACAGTTAATGGAGTAAATTCGAATGGCTTTCTAAGAAATATTTTAATATGGTCTAGCAGTCGTCTACTTGATGCTTTACAATTTGTTTTTCACTTCACACCACATTTTATTAATCGGGCTTCTTGAGATATTCACTTCCACTTCCTCCATCCACTCACAGTATATCATAGATGCTTTCTTACCAGTGAACCAGAATCCATCGCATAGAAGTTGCAAAGAGTTACCTACTGCTGGGATCTGCGACTTCGCAATGTGGATACAAAATAGAGGCACTAGTAATTATTTGCGAGTGCTTAATGTCCGCAAACACGCTCATCGCCAGTAACTGCCCAAGACGTCGCGAAGCGTACATCTTTAAGTTTCTATAGAATTCACAAAGTAGCGGTTTTTTGAAAGATTATAAATATTTAAATGGAATTTAAATGCACCTCTTACGGAAATTAAATGAATGTACACATTTGTAATTACTGCATTGAACTTTTGAAAGCATTCCTTTTATATTTACCAAATTGATGACATAAATGTAGGTTTGGGAATTTCTCTGGAATGAATAAATGGAAAGCAATTTGATATAATTTTCAACATATTTACTAACACTAATTAATATAAAATAACATTAAACAACAAAATAACATATTATTCAAAAAAATATATTTACATATGACAACATGAAACAAAAAACATTTTCAATGGTGGCTAATCACAGAAATCGACGCAACTAAAAAAAAACTTTCTTCATTGCATGCAGCCTCCACAAACCTGAAATGAAAAGTTGATGATAAGTTGCTGCGCTATTTTAAGGCAGTAGTTTGGGGAATACATTTAATGCGCGTTATCCTAAAGGCACTGCCTGCAAAGCCATCGCTACTACACCACTACATAATCTTCAATATTTTTACTCCTTCTCAAATAGAATACATGAGTGAAAAATATAATTATTTAGAGAAAAATGTATAGAATACTCTTATCAAAGAATAGTGAACGACCCTACTTGACGGTATATCCGCATTGACCTATACATTATTCGTTTACAAGTATTCAACAAAAAACAAATATTGAATTTTTATAATCATATTTAGCCACCCTGTATAATTTGAGGGCATGAGAATGGATCAAAAATATCACACATCTGTCTATCAAATGTTATTATAATTATTTCCTCCATTATTTCGATTTGCATCTGCATATAGAAGCCCATGGCCCATCAATACATTTTTGTATCTCACCTAATCATAATCATTAACGTTTTCAGTTATTTATAGTTGTTTTCAGTATAGATTTTTTCTGCTGCTACCTTACCTTCCACTTGAAGATGAATCGCGTAATTTTTCATCAAATATGTTTATAATTTTGTTTATTTTACGAAACGAAGCCAAAAAGTTTCACTTACCTTTAGAAAATTTGCAACTTTTCTACACCAAGGGACTAAACTATGCACGAATACCTACAAAATACACAACTTTATAAAGTACGGATGCAATAAATAAGTTTTGTTATCAACTCACAATTCTAAAACTAAACAAAAAATAGCGCTACAATAGCTACAAGTTCATCAACATCAAATGACAAAGTCAAAATGTCTGCCATGGGCCGGCCGTTGCCAGTTGATATCCTCTGCTGCTAGTGTCGAAAGAGGCGCTGTTCACTTCTCAAAAAAGTCGGCCGATCATAATCCATGGAACTTTTCGAGTAACATATTATAATAATGACTATAATCAAAATGACGGGACCGTAATCTACATAAAAAATGAATATGAATTTGAACATGATACTATTGAAATTGGACAAATGAAATTTTTGAAAACAATAATTCAATACAGAAACAAATCAATTTTTGTAACAGCCTGCTATAGGTCACCCTCTTCTGATATAAACAACTTCTTGGTTACTCTCCAAACATACTTCAAAAATTATCAAACTGAATTGAATGACTACTGCTTATTTATTGGTGACTTAAATATAAACTTATTGAAAGATGATGACAACAAAATGGAATATATGAATATCTTGAATGGATATGGCTACATTTCCACCATCAACAACTCCACTAGGCTCGATTCATGCCTAGATCATATTTTCATCAAATCAAAGTTAAATAATGTTGTTGATACGATTATACCTCTCATTGTGGAAACCAACATAACGGACCATTCAACGACGATATTACAAATCATAACAGATGATTCAAAAAATAAAATAACATCCAATAGCAAACACATCAAATACCACAAATATAACAAAATGCATGCTAAGTTACGAGAAATAACCTGGCAGTCGATTTATACCGCAGTGGGTCCAAATACAGCACTGAACGATTTTTAGCCATCATCATAACCACACTGAATGAATGCACCGAACTGAAAAAGTCCCATAGGAAAAACACAAAAATTGCACCGTGGTTAACTAACTCTCTGTTGAGTATGATTAATAAAAAGAATGGCATGTTCCAAACTCTACTCAAATACCCTGATAATATTATTTTGAAAAATCAGTACAAACAATATAAAAATACAGTTACGAATCAGGTACAAAAAACAAAATACAATTATTATAAAAACAAAATTAAAAATAACACATAAAACACCAAGCAACTATGTTAAATAGTGCAAGAACCACTGGTAGAAATTCAACATCCAATAATATTGAATCTATTAAAACTGATTGTGGAAAAATATTGAAGAATAAAAAAGACATAGCCAATGAATTCAATAACAAATTCATAGGTTTTGGGAAATACTCGGCGAGTAAAATAAAAAAAAATCTCAATTACACTCCAACAAATCAGAGCATACCCAATTCATTAGTCTTAACTCCTACAGATAAAAAAGAAGTCAGCTCCCTGATTAGTGAATTCAAAAATAATAAATCTGTTGGAATTGATGAAATCAGAGCAAAAGTATTAAAGTCCATCTCAACCCACATACTGGACCCCCTAGTAGTCATAAATAAATTCCTATCGCTAGGTATTTGGCCCAACTGTTTCAAAGTTACCATAGTTACCCCGATACATAAGAAAGGAGATAAAACAGATACCAATAACTACAGACCCATTTCCCTAATCACCCATCTCTCAAAAGTATTTGAAAAATTATTGAAAAATAGACTAACCTCATTTGCAAACAAATATGAACTCATTTCACAAAAACAGTTTGGATTCAAAGAAAAAACCTCTACTGAAGATGCTATTCTGGAACTAACTGAACAAATTCACAAGTCACTGGAAAAAGGTAGACCCTCATTATGCCTGTTTATAGACCTGACGAAGGCTTTTGATACTGTTGACCATCGGTTGCTATTGAACACCCTAGAAAATTATGGAATCAGAGGAAATTGCTTGAACATTTTTGAAAGCTATCTAGAGAACAGACAACAAGTAGTAAAAGTAGCTGGTGTCACAAGTGATCAAAAACAAATTCAATGTGGTGTTCCTCAAGGCACAGTATTAGGTCCGATATTATTCAATATGTATATCAATGATTTATTCAAACTGAACAGTGTTGGGAGCATAATTGGATTTGCAGACGATACTGTAATATTTTATGAAGCGAAAACTTGGACCGCACTCAAAAACAAAGTAGAGACAGATTTTCAAGTACTGAAGCAGTGGTTTGACTACAAGCTCCTAACAGTTAACTTGTCAAAAACAAACTTCCTACCATTCAGCTGTAATATATCCGGTGTCTGTCCGTTCGAAAAACTTGATGTCGGTATGCAAGGAAACACATTGACTATCCATTCTGTGACAGAAATGAAATATCTTGGCATATATATAAATAGTAACATGAAATGGGATTCCCACATTCGTTACACTATGAAAAAGCTCCAAATGGTCCTCTATAGATTCCGTTGCCTGAAAAAGTGCTTGCCACTTAGAGAATTGAAACTCTTATATTTCGCTCTCGTTGAAAGCCATTTGAGATATGGCATCACTGCTTGGGGTGCAGCTTTACGTACACATCTAAACCCTTTAGAAGTACTTCAAAGAAGGTTTCTGAAATTAATTTTATCAAAATGTTCGCGATTCTCGTCTGATAGTTTATATAAAGAAAGTCGAATAATGGATCTCAGACAACTATTATTATTTTTGTATAAACGTAAAATACCATTTCAGTGAAAACAAAGCGAAGTCTAGGAACCATCAATACAACACACGCCACCATACGCAACTTACGTATCCCATTATTTTAAAAAAGTCTATGTCTCCGAGAGCATAATTCCTTCTCTGCAGTTAAGCTCTATAACACATTACCTCACAATATGAAAAACATAACTTCGAAACCAATATTCAAAAATAAATTGAAACTATTGCTCTTTGATAAGGAAAGGCAATTTATAATAGATTTACTTGAATGAATATTCTGTTAGTGTATTGAAAGTTCAACCTGGTTCACATTGATACTCATTGTATTTTGTTGAATTTTTTTTTATTAAAGTTGACTTTTGATATTGTATTACACACATTTTTGTTATATTTTATTTATATTTTTATACACTCTAATGTTTCCATACGTTTTTATCTGTATTGAATATGTTTATTGATATTTGTTGTACTTTTTATACGTGTTTATACATTTTTATATATATTCCTATACATCTTCTATAAAAAAAAATTATTATTATACATTTTGTATCAATGATTTTATAATTTTTTTGTGTTTCCATAAGTTTTTACCTATATTCTTAAGCATTATTTTATCTTTTTTTTTATAAATTTTTACCAAGTTTGTTTACTAACTTTTATCATTATTTGAGACATTGTTATCTAATGCTTTATATACATTATAACAAGTGCAATAGCACTTATCGCTCTTTATCTTTATTCATGCTGTAGTGTTGTATCGATTTCAAAATTTTTATGAATAAAGTTTATTATTATTATTATTATATATAGAGACCTTAAATTGAATTCCCTGCCACTTACTGCGACTTCCCTGGTTGACTGGGTTATAACTAAATAACTCAAGTTTTTACTGATTTTAGTCTAATAACAAAGGTTATGTGCTAATAAACTTTTGTATATGGCCAATAATAAATAGTAGATAGTCTGGCCCATCAAAATCTTTCCAAGTGCAACAAATGCGAATGCAACGATGACCATCGTAGGACAACTTTTCATGTTCTTTTATTAACTCAACTTCATAATAATTCCCGACCTTATGGGACTAGGTCGACATCTGAATCTCCATATTATTTACCCTTTGTCAGGTCGGGACTGCCCTGGGCCCAGAAATCTACCGACACTTTTTCGTAATCCGAGTTTATTGTGCACCTTTCAATTAAAATCAATAACAAATTTAGAATTAGTACCTGGTATTTATCAATTCAACAATAAAATATGATAAAAATGAACCAAAACTGACAATGATTCTTTTTATTTAAAAATACATAACCCAAATTTTTTCCTGCTTTCTCATTGGCGCTTCTGTGGGTTATTTTGAACACTCGAACTACTTCAAGTTTTAGAGCACGCCCATTGGCCATACCCGTAAGGACGGAACGGCCTGCTTGATTTAGCGACCCTACACCGGAGCGGAATTGTACGCTTCGGCCGCCGGTCAGATGCCGGCAGTTAGATTCGAAAAACTAACCTAGAAATCTGTCTTATTTGTTGGGTGGAAAAATCTGGGTGGTGCATTACAATCTTAAGTTGGGTTCATAACATGACTAAATCCCTCAAATAAAAAATTTCTATACCAAAAAAACCGCACGCTTTTAAACATGATAACGGTGTGGGGGTTTGTTTGCCCCACCTGAATTTTACTATAGAAAAACCAGTCTTAGATGAAATGGTGCAAAGTAAACCCATCGTAAAGCCTACTTTGCACCAGATTTCAAATATACATATTTCATACCTGGGTATATATATCATGTTTGAATTAGGTAGGCACCTAGGTATATCAACACCTCTAATAATGATCTAAACAATCACAAAATTATTAGTATCTTTTTCAAGCTATGTATTACCTACAAACTATCAAAAATAAAGTCAAAATGTAGAGCAAAGTAACCCCGTTTTACGGTATCTTAATTGTACTTTGGGTATTTGCTTGACTTGTGTTAATTAAGGTTTGAACTAATTACCCGTTTTGTTTATGTTCCATATATCCGATTAATGTTATATTGCTTTATTTGCCCGATTTTATCGCATGGTACATGTACAATCCATACTATTCAGCGCATATGAACAATCAGCACGTGATCGCTTAGTGGCTTTCTGGAATCTTCAATGATATTGTTCAATCAATTTGAATACGTTAAAAATACATATCAATTATATATTGACCTCATTGCGACCCTGGTTACAAATAATATTCATGTGCTTTTTTGTATATTTTGGATTATTACGTAAAACAGAGGTGTTTAGTTAATGACTATGCGGTTGCTATCGTTGAACGTATGTTTTATGAAGGTGAACTGTTATCTAGGATCATTGTGTTTAACCGTTTCCCTTGCCTTATATTATATTGTTGAGTCTTTGATACATGTTAAAAAGGTCTGACTTGCGGGATAGCATGTATATCTAGACTGAAACTATCAATATTTCATTAGAAACTTATCTATGTTTTTACACGGAAAAAAATAGCTCTATTATACTGTATAGTAAAATATTTATAATACCTTGTATGACAATTTTATTCGATTTATGATATTCATATAATCTCAATCATTATAATTTTCTCATCTAGGTACAAAAGGCAATACATAATTAATCTTACGTTGGTAGGAATGATTACCTCTAAAAGTTGGTAGTAGTTTTGATAATAAAATATAATAATCTAATCGGTTTATGATATATTGTCTTTGAAGTACATAACTATTTAAAGTAAAACGATATGTTATAATGCCATGGTAGTAAAGTTTAAAATATTCAAATAATAGAAGATTCATTTCTATCAACACCATAGTATAAATGTAATTATCTCATTTAATACATTTTACTACCCTTGGTTATACTGTTTACACACCCAAAATTTTCGTGACGCTCAAGGCTGAAACACAATGGAAGTTTTATGTTTTTAGTTTTAATTTTCATAATTTTGGATATTTTTTAACGCGAAACTATAATTGCCATTATTATTCTGATTACGCCTCATAAACAATCTTGTTGATAAAATTCAAGCTTCATTTTTCAATTATGTTTTGCATCTTGTTTTATTTGTAAAATTGATATCCAAAATCCCAAAACTTAAAACTTATTACATAAAACTTCCATTGTGTCTACGGCTTTACAGTAGCAGGCCTCACTTCAGTCGCTGTTTTGTGGTGAAAGAGTACTTATATGTAGAAGTCGGGTTCTTTTTATTGCTTTGACGATGTTTTCCATACAATCGGATTCGATTAATAATCAATCAACGATAAATTGTGTTTTGTGTTATATTCTTTTCCCAGTTGTGAATAGAAGTAAAGGAAATATTGAGAAGTTTTGGGCTCACACTCCAGGAAGCATTCGAATGTAAGTGTCAGAGTAATATAACCTCTATTCCTAATAAAATTACGCATGGTCAAGTCTACACCACAGCTGCGCTGTCTGTGTATGAAGTTTGCAAGGACTGTGTTTCAAGAATGGTTGGTTGTGTTTGTAGTATGTTCACCAAATAATAGTTGTTTTGGTTGGTTTCCGGGTTTTGCCGTTTCAATGGCGTGGTCGAAGTACTCTTCTGACTGCCGCAGTTGAAGTCAAAACGTTTGGAGATTTAAACCAAAGAAGACCACGGCAAAACCCGGAAACAAACCAAAACATTGACGCCAGCCGTGAAAGCTTACATTCCTACAAATAATAGTTGTTTCAGCTCACGGTATTGACTTAGAGTCTTTCAACAAATCAGCCCAGTATCTTGAATTAATGAAAGAACTTATTGCAAGCGTGAGGAAACGCATAAAATGTTGGGAAAAGTACAACATATATATAAGAAAGGTAATGTAAAGAACATCATATAGAGTTAACCTTATTTAAATAAAGTAATTTTCAGCTAGGTGAATTATGCAGAGTAGCGTCACCAACCAACTTACTCATCGTTGTCTGTCGATCTACACTTATTGACCTCGCTCAAATGTGGATGCACCTTATTATTTGACATATATTGATTACCTCTCTGCATTTAACAGACATATTTTGATATTCAGCTTTTCCAAATTACTACGCATAGGTTAACTAATGTTTCAACATTACGTTTTTTTTTAATAATAAGTACCAACTAAGTTATTATTTTCAGTTTGTGCAATAAATTATTTTGGAATCAATAACAATCTGTTTTATTTATTCAGAACTGCTCTGCAAAAAAACGGCTACTGAAAATTTGCCCTGATTCCAAAGTTGGTTTTTCTCCCAGTCGCTCGTCCGATATTGATGGTCTTTATTTATTTTGTTGTCATAGTTGAAAAACAGCAGAATCAAATTGAAATTCTGGCAAATTTTCATTGGTCAGTAAAGCTAAGTTTTCATCATGTACACGAATTATTCGTTTTTCGTACGAAGTCTGTCACAAGCTGTTCAAATATATTTCGTGGCCGCAAATTTCAACTGATGGTACGAATAAATTCAGGAAGTTGAAGTAATAAAGTCATCTTGACCAAAATTTTGAAGGAACACGATGATCAGTGCGGTTATGTATATTTGTTTCCGCAGGCATATTGAAAATTTTAATGCAAAATATGGACAGCAATCTCATGATTAACAATATAAGGATAAGAACATCCGTAATATTTTATATTTTATTGATTTTGTTAACGTATTGGAATTTTGAAGTGAAGAAAAAGGGCTCCAAACATTTTTGGGCGAGACCTATTTTCAAACTACGAAAACTACATTGCAATTACCACAGCTTAATTAACGATCTGAGGAATTTTCTTGAGAAAACGGACAGTAAAATTAGGGGGTTGATGTGAAGGCATTTCGCACAAATGAAAACTGCTCAAAATATCATTCGTACGAAAAAGAGAATTTTTTTTCAAATTTCCTACGAAAAAACGAAAATTCGGATGCATGAGAAATTGATTTTCACTTCGGGGATGCGTGAAAAAAATAGTATTATGGTATAATGAAACTATAAACTATAATCCACTAATTTATATAGGCCCTATTTCACATAAACTCAAAGTGGTATTAAATTTAAATAGCTGACAGAGTGTGAATATTAAAATTGAGTTGCAATTGTCCGCTTGTCACAGTCTGACAATTATTCCAACTATATGACATTTTAAGTTCATTTCGGACTATCTGCAACTAAAACCTGCCATCTCTAGTCAAGAGTCTTGCATTCATACTAACAGTAGGCTCCTGTTGGATCATTCCAGTAACGCCGCTAGACGACAAGACAGGTTGTTGTTATTTAGAATAATTAGGAGAGTTCTGATTGGATTATTCTTCGAAGTGTTTAGCACCATTCTTGAGTGATAATTCATGCATTATTTTCGAGCCGAGCTTGATGATCCCAACAAACGGTAAGGTCCGTTAAAATAGAATTGCTCTCAGAAGTTAGTATAACACCAGCGATTCTAAAAGCGAAAGAAAGTTCATTTTGAAGGCGATTAGAGATTTTTGTCAATCATAATGGTTGACATAGCATATATTAACATCACTGTTTCTTCTTCACATTAATAATGATTTGTTGGGAGGCTACCTCATGTCTAGAAGATTCAAATGTGTACTTGGAAAACATAACTTTGTAGAATTCATTGCAGATAAAACTGAAGCATGTCTTTTCTGTAGAAAGGATAATCTTACAGCGGCTATCGTAATTATATCAAGAGTGTTGATGTCAAAAACTTGGTTTTCTGTTTCGCGCCACGATGTATTTTATTTCCTTTGAACTGATTATATGATTTTTAAGACAATTTGTCTCATCGGTAATGCTTCTCTCACAAGTTTTCTCACTTCTCTGGAATACTTCAGAAATATTGGCGATCTGCCTTTGTTTCATAATTATTTTCGCCTTTTTTTTTTCTCGGCTCAAATAGTACAGGAATTTCTTTTCGTTGTAACAAGAAGATGGAAATAAAAACCTGTGGAGAATTTATTACAGTTTTTTCATTTGATTTTCTTTTTGTTTTTTTCTAGATTTTGCTTTTTTTCATGAATAAAATTCATCCATAGAGGAAGCTGTATTGGTAGTTTACTACTTAAATGATTCAACTTATGGGTACAAAGGAATATGGTCACAGAAAATGCATCAATATTCGTGTTGTTAAATATATTTCAACCACTCTCTATAATGGATCATAAGTATCATACATTTGCCAATGAAATGGTATCATAGGTATAGGTGTCTATTTACTTCTATATTCCATAAGCAGTGATATTTTCAGCACGCATCTATAGATCGAATTATTTCGATGAAAAAAATCAAGTAGGTGTCAATAAAATTACGTTGGTGGGTAGAGGTAACTGAAATGCTTGAAAAAATAATAATAATTTACATAGCATTCCGTTAAAAAAGAAAGCATTCGACTGTGTTAATTTTTCGCGGTTCTCCCTGTGTATAGGGAGGGCTATTTGTTGTCGAGTTCACTTTCGGTTTTCAATCATCTTCCTAATCATAGAACTCCAGCAAATGAATCCTGACGCACGTAAATCACTGACGATTGTCGTACTGTGACATTATCGCCGGACAATTATCAATGCCCTGATATTTTCATTCTTCTTATGCCCCAAGCGTTATGAGAACTACTGAATAGGCTTAAAGAATGAAAACGCTCGTTGATTGTAAAAATTAAGTGCAAGATTCGGACTACAATACTGGAAATCGGACATTTATTTTTGAATTTCACGAGATTCCCAGTAAACATTTTTCTATTTCAGAAATATTTCTGGAACATAATCTGTAAGCTTCAAACATTCCAACTTATGTTGCCTTATCGTTTCAGGAATATTTTGAAAAATGAAGATGTCCGCCCTCAGAAACGTTTCAAGGAAATATTTCAATGCTAATATTTCGTAATTATTTCAGGAACATTCAAGTGACATCTCAAGTTACTTAATAACGCAACAATAAACATTTCAGATATTTTATTGTTTTTTGTTTCAGGATAATTTTGAAAAATAAAGATGTCCGCCCTCAGAGACGTTTCAAGGAAACGTTTCATTACTGATGTTTCTTCATTATTTCAGGAATATTCAAGAGACATCTCGAGTTACTTAATGACGCAACAATAAATATTTTAGAGATTTTATTGTTTCTGAAATGTTTCAGGATCCTAATTCTCTAATATTTGAAACCTACTGAATATAGCGTGTTTCCGGGACATTTCTGAAAATGAATATGTCTTACCTCAGTGAGGTTTTGAAAAATTTTTTCATGAGTTGATAATTATGGAACCATTCTTGATACATTTCTGATTTGTTTGCGAAACTAATTTTTGTGTTACATTTCAGAAATATTCATTCGAACGTTTCAGATGTATTTGAGAAGAAAAGTACCAATGTTTTTCGGTGAAGAGTTTCAGAAATGTTTCAAACATATACATAGAAACATCTTGGGAATATTTCAGAAGGAATGTCAAGTGTTTCAAAAATGTTTCACTCACATATATAGAAACATCCAGGAAATATTTCGGATATGTTTGGAAGGTATATATTCCAATGTTTCTCTATGGGCATTCATGGATATTTCATAAATATCTGCGATGAGATGATATGAATGTTTCAGATGCAGATAAAGAAACATTCTGGAATTGTTTCAGAAAGACGTGTTCAGAAATAATAAGCCATTTAAACTGTTGATAGGATATATTTTAATTACAAAAACATTTCGAACACAAAATATATAAAATAAATATTTGATCGAACCTAATATCATATATTTAATTTCACACACATATACCTATAACAACTGTATATTCGGTTTCAAATAAAATAAATACAATTCTTGCTTCACAATAACTAATATTTAGGCAGGAATCCCCATTGGCTGAAGTATCTGGCAAAGACTCATTTCTTGCAGGCAAGTCAGGAAAATCAATGTTTTGAAGTCCATCTCCTAAATCTTGATCATTTTTCTGATTTCTTAGAATGAGTGGATCTTCACATATATCTACAGTGACTGCAACTCTTTCTTTCCTGATTTTATTTTGAATTAATCTACGAATATGTCTCCTGGTATTGAAAGGTTTTGTTCCAATTTGCTTTCCTCACTTTATTATATTAAGTCATAAAATATAATATCGATATCATGTGTGTGCATCGATCAAAGAGACTTTTCAATTCGTGATTATTGGAGGAAACGATTGCAAGTTCTTTCACAAATCATAAATATATCTGAATATATAGAGACTTTGAAATATATTATAAGATAAGTATTTTTATTCCAATATCCACCAACAACCAACCATATATGAAAATGTTCTTAAACTCGTAGGAATAGGTATTATCAATTTGTTTTAGTTGAATAATCATCAATCACTTACCTTTTTAACATTATCGTGGGTATCCATTGTTCCACGTTTCTGCAAGCCAGCAAACAATAAACACTAAAAATTTCAAAAACAATTCAGATGAACAAGACACTACACGAGATTTTTAGAGCGAAATGAAATGAAATATGAAATGGCGGGCAGGTTGATAATACGAAACACAAGTCACTTGCATTATGTCAACTGTCATTTGTCAACCGTTCGCACTGTTCGCAGAGCACGAGCATGAAATACACTCCGGACGCGCTCTGTGATTGGTTAGGGACAGATATTCACCTACACTATACGATAAAATGCACGGCATAAGCGCACCCACCATTATGATGTTATCAACAATTTTGGGTGAATAGTCGTTATATCGTTATCATTCTGCATGGTTATTCTGTTCGCGCTAGGGTGAGGTCAGGTTAGGTTTACTTTATGAGATTTAGATCTTCGAACCAAACCGGCCTCGCGCACACAGAACTATGGCCTCGCACCCTGCGGCCTTCGAAATTTGATCAGCAGCAGGGCTGTACGCAGATACGCTACACTATTATTGTGGTGTAACTGATTGTTAGCATAATTTGAAGTGATTGCAGTGTTGAAGTTGAATAATTTGAGGAAGTTTCTTGCACGTATATCATGCAAAGAAGAAATTAAACAACGAGTAGGTGCACAATTTTTGGGAAGAATACACACTAATATGTCAGTGTGCCTTGGGGCATAATGATGGTTCATAACACCTGCTATATCATGTTCAGATTCTATTATTTTTTATATAAGAAAAGTGATCTGAGGACACTGCTGGTTTGAAAGATTATTCAACAGAAGTCAGAATATTGGTATGAACATGGTATAAACTTAATAAGAAATATAAAAAATCTGTAAGCATTGATAGAGTAAATACTTCAGTTGAACTACGAAAGTTTCTTTTTCTTCGGAAAATATAAAAAACCACCCAATCTCAAAATAAGGTGACCCTCAGCGAATTGAGAACTATAGGAGAGTATCAGTACTAAGCACAATTTAAAAGTGTGGGAAAAAGCTATATACCGGGTGGCTACGAAAGTATTGCCTACGGAATATCTCAGTTATTGTATGAAGTAGGTTTGTGAAATTTGGAGCGTCGATATAATGACATAAGAGCTAGAATTTGAGCATATTGACATGTCGAAGTTAACTTCCGGTCTGACCGGAAGTAACATCAACTTTCTTATTTCAAATGGAAACCCTATTTTTTTTTCTTTTCGCTTTATTCAACATTCAATTCCCTTTCTAATGACATATCACAAGTTGGTATCTAACCAGAAACTAGATCAGAAAAAAATTATTATTGAAATTCACCGAGTAGGCCGTGGAAGCAAAATGAAAGCCAAAAATTGAAAAGTTGGCTATGGAAACCATACGTCACTTGATAACAGTTGCTACTACTGTGATATTTTATTTTCATTCGTCGGTGTTATAAAAAGCCGTCAAAAAAAATATTGGAAAAATTGGGAAAAAAACAATACTCTGTAGGTTCATAACTTAAATAGGAACATACAACTTTTTCTTGCCTGTACTATTCAGCATAACCATTCCTTTCTAATGATATAATAGAAAGTAATTTTTTGAAATGAAATACCAAAATATCCAATTATTATTCTTCAAATAACAAAACAGATTATCGCCATACGCAAAAATAACATTAAAAATAATGTGGAATGATAAATTATATCCTGTAGGTTCTAGGTTAAATAGGAACATAAACGTACTTGGTCTGTGCCATCGTCCATAGATATTCTAATATCTACCTATGGACGATGTTTGTGCTATTCAGAATAATTATTCCATTGCAATAATCATTCGAACCAAAATATTAACAAGTAGGCTGATTAAGATATATTTTGGAATGAAACAAAAAAGAAACGAGAGCTCTCACGAACGCTGCTATCCATATTATTTTGACGTTCGAAGTAGTGTTTTTGATTCTGCCATTTTAAAAGGGTTTGGAAATCGAAATCAGATAGTGGAATATTAAAAAAATGCCCTGTTATTCACGAACCGAACAAATTGACATGCTTCTCATTTATGGTGAATGTTTAAAAAATTCTTATGCCGCTGAACTTTTGTATTTAGAGCGATATCCAGGGAGGCAGCAACCGTCAAGAAGGTATTTCCAGTGGCTTGAAGAAAAATTAAGAACTGAGCCTGATGTTCACGAAGACCAAGAAGCATTTGTTATTAATGAGGAAACTGAAATTAATGTATTAGCTTCAGTACAATATGATAGCACAATTTCCTCAAGGCAGATTGGCGCCGAATTAGCTATAAGTAAGGACTCTGCTAGGAAAATTTTGAAAAAACATCGATTTAAATCCTTCAAGTATCAGTTGCATCAACATTTGCATGAAAATGACGGTGAAAGGCGCCTGGAATATTGTAATTGGTTTCTTCGACAAAATGCTGAGAATCACCTGTTTAACTATTATATCTTGTTTACGGACGAGTCAAGATTTACCAACAATGGATTATTTAACAGGAATAATACAAGGTAGGTACTGTACTTTATTTGGATTATTGTCGATAGTCGAAGTGTAAAGTGCTAAAAGTGTGAACGGTCTTTTGCTTCAGGTACTGGGCAATAGAAAACGAGCACCGGTTTCGACAAGGTGGCTTCCAGGAGAGATTTGGTGTGAATTTTTGGGCAGGAATAGTTGGAACTCATATTGTTGGCCCCATTCTTTTTCAAGGCTAACTAACCGGAGAGAGATACTTTAATTTTTTGACGAATGAAATTTCGGAACTCATTAACAACTTACCAGCGGAAATATCTGAGAGAATGTACTTCCATCAAGATGGCGCCCCTCCGCATAATTCAAGAATAGCGAGAAATTATCTTCAAAATCGCTTTCAAGAGAGACTTATAACAACCCATGGTCCAGTCAGGTGGCCACCAAGGTCACCTGATCTTACTCCGTGCGACTTTTTTCTATGAGGTCATTTTAAAAATAAGGTGTATTCCACACAGCCTACAACTCTACATGAGCTAGAAGTAAAAATTCGTAGAGCTTTCCAAGATATCACGCCCCAAATGTTGAGAAACGTTTTACATGAAAATATCACCAGAGTCAATAAATGTATTGACGCTGAGGGAATGCATTTCGAACATTTTTTTTTCGATAAATCTGTTTTTTTGTTATTTGAATAATAATAATTGGATTTTTTGGTATTTCATTTCAAAAAATTACTTTCTATTATATCATTAGAAAGGAATGGTTATGCTGAATAGTACAGGCAAGAAAAAGTTGTATGTTCCTATTTAAGTTATGGACCTACAGAGTATTGTTATTTTCCCAATTTTTCCAATATTTTTTTTGGCAGCTTTTAATGGCGCCGACGAATGAAAATAAAATATCACAGTAGTAGCAACTGTTATCAAGTGACGTATGGTTTCCATAGCCAACTTTTCAATTTTTGGCTTTCATTTTGCTTCCACGGCCTACTCGGTGAATTTCAATAATAATTTTTTTCTGATCTAGTTTTTGGTTAGATACCAACTTGAGATATGTCATTAGAAAGGGAATTGAATGCTGAATAAAGCGAAAAGAAAAAAAATAGGGTTTTCATTTAAAATAAGAAAGTTGATATTACTTCCGGTCAGACCGGAAGTTAACTTCGACATGTCAATATGCTCAAATTCTAGCTCTTATGTCATTATATCGACGCTCCAAATTTCACAAACCTACTTCATACAATAACTGAGATATTCCGTAGGCAATACTTCCGTAGCCACCCGGTATGTTCGTCTGTCTTTTTTAAACCATTATAAATTATTTGTCCAATTTAGCAAGGTTTTCGTGTGGGATGTTGAGTAGAAAGCGCGACCTCAGAAGTAGTACAGTATATACATGAACAACTAGGAATCGCACATTATCTCGTTGATCCTTGATTAGCACAAGTTTCGACTTCTGATGCTGTCGTCGTACGTAGGGGGGCGACAGCTGGTTACTGGAAAAAACAATTTTAAAACAATGTTTAAAACAATTTAAACTAGATAAAAACTACTTTATTGCTGGAATTTTCTCCCTCTAGGACATTTGACACCCTGGATCCTGCGTTCTTGAAAACAAAAGTTTATGCTTTGGGTATCTGAGGTCCCATATGTGAATTGTTGATTTCATTCACCGAAAATGGAGAATAAGTCGTGAGAATAGGAAGCAATTTTTGTGAAAAACCTTCCATTAACTTAGGAACACCACAGGAAAGTGTGCATGATCCAGTACTCTTTCTTCTTTTCGCGAATGAAACTAGATTTTATTCAAAATGGTATGTTGTCCATGTAGGCAGACGATACAGCAGTAATAGTACAACTCCCCAAGAAGTTCTTTCAAAACTCACCTCTGTCTTTCAACAGTATTCACTATGGTGTGAAATAAAACATCTGATACTAAACCTAGAATAAACAAAACTAGTACATTTCAATGATCGTAGAAATCTTCCGTATAAGACGTCAGTTTTCAAATAGATAACACTTATACTTCATCAAGCAATACTATAAGTTTTTAAGGAACCTTCGTGGAGTCAAAATTAACCTGGTCAGACCAAATTGAACAAGTTAGTGTTGGAGTTTATGCTGATACTTGCCACGGAGAGAATATTCAGTTTCCAAATTTCACTTTTTCATGTAAAATCGTTCCAAAGATAAGAGGGGGAAGGAGACTTTTGAGAAGCACTGTATGTTACAGAGCATTGGTGACAATATTGCCTCCTGAGGAACCCCAGCCTCGATTACCCTCCTGTCAGAGAGGGTCTTTTCGACTTTTACTTGAAAAGTCCTTCCAGATAGGAATGGCACAAATGAATCTAGAAAACGCCCTCAACAATAATCGAATATAAAAATATTAACAAAATGTATCAGAATTTTTCTTTGGAGAATATATAAATATTGACATTCGACAGTATTGCTATATGACAAGATATAACAAACTCTACACAACCATTTGGAGGTGCGCACAATAATTATTTATCCAACAAGTGTTAAAAGTAGGTGTATTGTATTGTACTGTATTGCATTCGATGTGAAATTGGCCGTTAGGCCAAGTTGAACAACATGTCGAGTCAATTACCTCTTTTTGCATGAGTTGCATAAAACATTTTCTCATCGTTCATGCAAAAATAAAAAAATATTTCATTTAGGTGGCACTAAACTGCAAGGGAGACATTGTTTTTTTCAATCTATCTGCTAAAAGTAATACGAAAACATTTTGTGTGATTGAGTTGATATTCGAAGGGACTAATTTTATTTTTAACAAATTGCATTTTATATTAATTTCATAGTCCATTATGTAATAAATATAATAATTGACAATTATATGAAACATGCAACTATTTGAAACGTAATACAATCTCACAGAAAATGGATTGAATTTGGCGTCGACTTGAAAGTTTATGTCTGTCATGATGACAGAACGCTATAGTTGAATGACAGATGAGTTCAGTGCAATACAGAACCAGTTTTTCCACCAAATATATTTCAATAAATTTTTGTTTTTTGCATGAACGTAGAAAACATTTTGTTTGTTAATTAGGATTTTGAAAATTGTTATACAGATTTGAGTTTCATGAGCCGAAAATGTAATATCATCGAAGAAATACGTTGACGGCACAATTTTGTCTATGATAGAGTTATCACCGACGCGAATGTCACAGCATCCATCTCATTAGTATGACCACATAATGTGCCTATTCACGTTTTCATTTCAATACAGAATGTAAACACTTACTACAACTTGGACAAGTTCATTCAATTTATATGTCCATGGGGTTGCCATTTGGACTTAGGAAGTTAGGGTCGATATGATAATGGAGCGGAGGTGGTGAAATATTCCCAATTGCAACTTTTACATTTGACACACTCTATACACATTTCTAAAAAACAAACATTCACCCATATTCATATATTTGCATACAAGTTCGAAATTAAAAGAATACTCAGTAGCCATGAAGTTCCTAATTTGATAGTTTCAGGTGATAATATTTTCGAGCAATAGTTATTTTCTGATAAGAGCTAATCCACTGCAGGGTATTCACAATTTTTTTTAGCATTCATTTAAATTTCTGATTTACTTTCGAAGTTTCTTATCTCAATAAATTATGTTTAGAAGTCCTGATATAAATGAAAATAAATCAAGTGTTCCTTCCTATTATAGTACAAGAAAACATTTGTTAGTGATATGAGAGATATGAATCCCTTCGTTCTAATTTTGGTAGTACTGCTGTCAATCGGAGAAGTACCAGGAAAAGAAGACCCGCGAGCACTCAAACTTATAGTGAGTGATCTGTGATATATTATATAACATACCTGCGAAAGGAACGTCATCTTAAAACCTCGCCATTTGTTACCGAACGCAGTTCGGACTTCGTTTTAGAGATTCTGTTCACAAACCACAATGATAAATATTCTAAAAATACAAACTGTGCAAGAGTGCAAATTATGTCTGGAAACAAATGAAGGATTTCATGATGACTTTGATACTTTATGCAGTACAAAGTGTCTTATACAGTGCCACGCTCAATATGATATTTTCAAGTACGAAATGCATATTATTTATTTAATTATTCATACAATGTTGTACAGGTTACACCCAACTAAAGAACAGGGAAACAAGTAAAATTACATTATAATACAATATTAGTAAAAATACGAACAGATAAAAAAGATTTTTTAAAAATCTAATCGCATATATAGAACAGTAAGTAATAAAAATTAATATTGAAATAAGCTTGCTGAAATGCACTTGAGGACAATATATGTAATTAAAATTAAAGATTCAATCGAAGTGAAAATATCTGAATATAGAGATAGAACAATAAAATAAATCGAGCTGACAACTGCAGAATTGCATTTGTCCGACCTATTATGCCAAGGGGAGTATTTCAAAATATTTGTTCGTAGTGTTGGAAGATGAAACGGATTATTTACTCTTGACGTTGGTCTAGGAACATTATAACTAAGTTTTTGCCAAATATGTGGGTCGAAAACCATATTGTTTGTATTTTAAACGGAAAAATTGTGGACTGACAATCACGTCGGCAACTCGAGCTGTTCATATCATGTATCGTTAACAATGCATCCATCGTGTAGAAAATCAATTGGTGGATATATGTTGTCCGATCTAAAGGAGAGGTTTCAGGAAACGCCGTTGTACTGATTCAGTTTTCTCAATATACAGTGTTTCACTTCTCATGGAATCACCCTAGTATATTCTATAATTTTTGACGAAAAATCATGAAATTTCCAGGATCGATTGACACATTAAAGATGAACTCTCTGCACCAAAGAGGTCATCCTACGTGATATACACTGCACACCAGCAGCGATGAAACTACCAATAATTCCGAAAAGTTATATTAAGGGGCAAAATTGGTCCGAAATTCTTCCGGATTCGTGTTCGGGATTCCCAAATTACTACCAATACACCTGTCTCCGGAAGTAATTTCAATAGGTGAGGACTCGAAAAAATATATCTGCTTCAAATGTCCTTTAAAATACATAATACATATATAAATGAACCCAGAAAATATTTTTTGAGCAAAATTTAAATTACAGCTGGTCTAATTTCTTTCTAAAAAATAGCAAATTTTGAAGGTTCTAATATTGGCGCTCTTAGTGACGTACGTGCCCGAGCAGCCAATAGGCGTAATCGGGTTGATTCTGACGTTTAACGGCAAAATTGTCAAGCTTCTAAAACTTTAAATCAGAGAACATAATACCGTATCGAAGTGACAGAAGACACTATTCCCAATGTCAAACGATGATGGTGAATTTGAAAGGTGTGAAAACATTGGACCTGTTATAAAACAATATGTTTGAATATAAACAAAGAACTAGATAGTTTTAATATTGTGAATTAGGTACTGTGGTCCATAAAAATAACTCAAGTATGGCAACACTGCTGAATTAATTGACGCTGTCAACTGTGGGATTGGTTGCTCGGGGTAGTAGGTAGTACGTCACAATGGCGCTAAAAAAAAGCCATTTGAATTTATGAACTTTGAATAATTTTTTTTCAAGTTTCAGACAACTCGCAAAAAACAAGAACATTATAATAGAGTGTTCATACGCCGTAGAATCCATTAAAAATATTTTGAAAATTTCGTGTCCTGGCCTATTCTGAAAAATTCTAATTTGTTTCACTTGCCATGGAAACGCCCCCGTGTATATCACTTATGATGACCCCTTTTGTGCAGTTGGTTCATTTTCAGTGTATCTATCTATCATGAAGATTTCATGATTCTACGTCAAAAATTACGGAAGATACGGGGGCGTAAGGCATGAGAAGTGAAACAAATTAGAATTATTCAGGACTGAATTTTTTTCAGGAGACAGGTGTATTAATAGTAATTTGGGGATCCCAATCACGAATCCAAACGAATTTCGGTCCAATTTTGCCTCCTAATATAACTTTACGGAATAATGGGTGGTTCCATCGCTGTTGACGTGCATTGTGTATCACGTAGGATGACACTTTTTGTGCGGTGAGTTCATTTCTAGTGTATCTACTTATCGATCCTGAAAATTTCATAGTTCAACGTTAAGAATTACGAAAGATAAGGGGGTGTTTCCATGAGAAGTGAAACACACTTTATAACTGATGATATGAATTCCAGATTATTGATGCGTATTCTAATTTTTATCTAACAAATGCTTGAAATAGTGTTTTAGATGTAGACGGGTCAGAGAAGTTTCTCGAGATTCGAGCTCTGAATCCATACATCCTGTTCACAGAAAGGTAACATCTATATCGGTGAATGTGGTCGGCCTCTGAAGTGGAATATCGTCTATATTCTATAATAATATAAAAAGAGAGCTTTTTTGGGGTGAATGTCATAACATCACATTTACTAGCATTTGAAGGCAAATTATTACGTAGGCACCATTGCTCTAATCGTTCCAGATTATGGAAAGTTGCAGACAGTCCTCTGTGCCATTGATCTCACAATATAATTTCAGGTCATCCGCTTATATCAGACAGTTAACGTCATCTTAGAAATTCTGTCCAAGATGCCCTCATCGCTACAAGATGTTGTCTGCGGCGCCGGTGGGTAAACATCTACACCTACTCGCCTCCAGATTTTCTGAGACAACAGTTGACCACCCCAAATAAAACCCCAGAGAACCACTAAAAATCACACCCCTGGTGAAACAAAAAAACAATTATAATTATAAAGAGAAAAATCCAGTTATCACCTCTACTGGGGTAAAACTAAAGCGTTACCAATCAACCAGTAGCATTGCTCGACCAGCCGAACAACACCCCCCCAAAGTTCACCCTTCCATGGATCCTGCTAGCAAGCTAGCTATCGCATCTGAGCTGTGCTGGCACCCCACCAGAGTGAATTCCTATAAAAAACAAAAAATGTAAACTTCAAAAGTTAATCATCCTTTTTTTTACCAGAAAAAGGGAAGAAAACTCCAAATAGAATATCTATTGCAAGGTATGAATATTAAGAAACAGTGAATTTAAAATTTATCCTTACAGCATAAATCTAGAAAGTAGCGAAATCACAATCAGGGAATCAAAGCTTTTGCACTATGATGTACTCCAAGATATGGAGCCCAGAACCAACTTTCAATGATCTCAACGGTGATGAATAATACTTTGCCTTCAGAAACAAAAAGTACGCTTTATAAAAATATGCAATCAATGCAAGATACGATACAATAAATAAGATGATACGATAAGGTAGTATGAACAGAATGTGAAATAATAATATAATTGGGAGTATTCTTCAATAATTTATAACACTCTCTAATTCACAATAAAAGAAACAAAATTTCCAAACAATTTTTTAATTTTTTTAAAACAACAATTAACATAATTATAATTTGAACACAAATATTTGTTGAATGAAAAAAAAGAAACTCTAGAGTCGACTAGAAGCATGTGAAAATAACCGCGAATATGCATGAATCATTAGTGAAATAAATCAGCAAACCGAATTTGGTGAATCTTCGGTTAGACTGAGCATCAAAATAAAAAAAAAACTTGTTCGCAACTCACGCAGTTTGGTCTTCTGAACAAAATATTCAAATAAAATGTGGACGGAAATGAACATGCGCGCACACGGATTTGCGAAATGTCGGGCGATTTACATCAGTACTAAAAAGTAGAGACGAAAATGTGCATGCGCATGAGCCTGAGCATTTCCGTCCTCATTTTGCCATTTTCTTGATCTTGAGATAGGAAAGTGAGTCTATTGCGATTTCGTATAAAAATTTTATGAGCTATCGACTATAGACTACAGAGCAATAGGCTTACCTTCTTACATCAAGATCAAGAAAATTGACCAAATGAGGATGAAATTGCGCATGCGCATGCACATTTCCTTCACTATTTTTTAGTAGTGATGTAAATGCGCAAGCACGCTTCTCTCGCATTTTTTTTATAGTTCTCCATCAAGAAATAGGGGAGGGATGTTCATACGTAAAGTTGAAAAACATGAGAAAAAGTAGTGATGTAAATGCACGCGCTTCCGTATTTCTTTCTATAGGCCTTCATCAAGAAATAAGGGAGGAACGTTCATACGTTAAGTTGAAAAACATGGGAAAAGTAGTGATGGAAATGGGCAAGTATATAACACAACACTAAACCAAGATATGGTCAGGTAGGCTAGGTTAAATTTGCGTAAGGTCAGGTTAGGTTTATAGCACATACCAACTAGGTATATGGATTATAGTCATTGGTCGCATTCAGCAGAAAGAGCAAATAACGTTTACGCTACGTATCGGTAGCGGAGCTTTTGCTACTTCTGCTAGATGAACCGCTGGATAACGTCACTGACGACACTGTCACAGTTATCAGTTTATTTCTTGTTAGTCGTAAACTGCAAGATATATTGATCTTCACTTCTCTTACCATCTTTTAATCTCCCATGTATAAGATAAGCTCGGGTAAGTGTGACCGTGATTTTCATTAGTTCGCATTGCATTTAGTTCATCTGATGAACCTGAACTAATATTAACAATGAAATTTTGCAGGTATTTACTTCGAAGATCAGTCTTTGTAATACGCCACAGAAAACTGTTGAAAAATGTATTCAATGAATTTTATTTATATATTCAGATATACACTTCCCCGGAAATTTGGGGCAAGTGTGATTCTGGCCAAATTTAAAGATATTAATGCACGTAAATCTCTCTTTGGGGCAGGTGTGAGTGAACATTAAAGGAACTTTCACCACAATTTATTTGTTTCGAGATATCTTTATTCTAAACATAGTTAGGAACTTTTTAATATTGAATTTGAAATGCCCCATTGGAAAAAAACAAAAAATAATCGTGAAAGTGAACATTTGTTGAAAAGAAAAATTTACAGGTAGAAATCTGAAAATTCGAATGAGAATTTCATTGATCCCCCTCTTCTGATGAGTGGTAATGGAAGCACAGTTGTTATTTCATCCTCAGAAAGTGTATCAATGTCTTCCACATCTGGCCAGGTATATGGTTTGGCTCTCTGAGATTTCCGTATATAATATCGTACTATAGCTGAAAATTGCAGGAAGGTTGTGGGATTTACTAAAGAGAGAATGCAGGAACATTGTAGGACGCTATCTCAAACACAAAATTTGTTCAATAATAAAACTAACCTAGTTTTTGCTCTGGAAAGAATTCTACAGTGTGACAATTCAAAAACTTACAATGGGCTATATCTCACGAACGAAAGATGATATCAAAAAATGCTCAAAACTGTTTCTAGGATAGGAAGGGGGAACTAAAATGACATATAAAAAACTCGCCCCCATCAACTCCCTGGGCCCCACCTACCCCAACTAAAAAAGTTTAAATGGCAGACCCCTACTTGTGATACATTATTGAAAAGCCTATAAAAAATGCTATCCAATGGTATACATAATAATTGTACAGGGTGTATCAATAATTACCAAATTATTATCTAACAATTTTAAAAACAAACGTAGGAACCCTACTTGTGATACAATGTTAAAAATCTTTAAAGGCCAATAAAACCTTATTTTCAATGATAAGTGTCCGAGGGGACTTTTTGTTGTTGAATAAAAACTTTAATTTGCCGTCTTTGCAAAAACAAGTTGTAAACATCTGTTTTTCGGTTTCTGTCGCAGTCAATAATTTTTTGTTTTTTTGAGACATTGAAATGTCATTAGTGTCATCATTTTGTACGATCAGTACTGTCATTCGCTGTAGTTGTCATGATGGTTTACGGTATAGCTGAACGTGTGGAGATAATTTTCATATTTGGCTCCCAGAACCAGTGTTATTTACAAACATGTAAGTCACGTGTACATCCACGATTTAGTTGGAAAATTTAGAGAAACGGGATCAGTGCAAAATAAAAAAAAGGATGCCCCAAGATTACTGAATGAAGCAAGCCAAGTTGAGGTCCTTGGGCAATTTTCAATAGATCCTACTGCATCAACACGTCAGGTATCTACAATGACAGGACTATCACGTGAGTCGGTCACGAAGGTGTTGAAATTACAAAAGTTCCACCCGTACAAAACGCAAATTCTTCAAGAACTAGGCGATGATGACCCAGACCGACGAATTGAGTTTTGTGAACTAATGACTGAAATAATTCGCGTTGAACTTAGACTATTGGAAAATATTTGTTTCAGTGATGAATGTACTTTTATGCTGAATGGCAATGTGAATAAACAAAACTGTCGGTACTGGAGTGATACGAACCCGCATCGATTTAAAGGTTACACTCAATATCCTGAAAAACTTAATGTCTGGGCAGGGATATTAGGGGATTCTTTAATCGGCCCCTTGATTATACCAGGCAATTTAAGTGGCGACATTTATCTGGATATGCTGGAAAACACCATCCAACTTTTAATTGTGCATGGATTAGAGAATCAAAGGGATTACCAAGGCAATCTAGCTCTAGAAGAAGATTTGCTGCACTACCAACAAGATGGAGCACCTCCTCACTATGCAGCTGCAGTTAGGCACTGGTTGGATATTAATTATCCAAACAAATGGATTGGAAGGAGAGGTTCTATTGAGTGGCCACCAAGGTCACCAGACTTAACGCCACTTGATTTTTTTTATGGGGTTACCTCAAGTCAGTTGTGTATAAAACTCAACCTGCGTCTCTTGGGGACTTGCGGGAAAAAATTACTCAAGCATGTCGCGCTATTACTAGAACAACATTTGTCAAAGTTCGTGCAGAATTTGAAAATAGGCTGTAACTATTGTTCACAAAACAACGGAACCCACTTTGAACATTTACTTCGTTGACATTTTTAACAAATTTGTAGTTCAACAAAATCTTCAATAAATTTTCCTTTTAAGGCAAGGTTTTTGAATTATTTATTCACCCTGTACAATTATTATTCATACCGTTGGATAGCATTTTTTGTAGGTTTTTCAATGATGTATCTCAAGTAGGGGTCTGCCATTTAAACTTTTTCAGTTGGGGTAGGTGGGGCCTAGGGGGTTGATGGGGGCGAGTTCTTTTTCATGTCATTTTAGTTCCCCCTTCCTATCCTAGAAATGGTTTTGAGCATGTTTTGATATCATCTTTCGTTCGTGAGATATAGCCCATTGTAAGTTTTTAAATTGTCACACTGAAAACATTAGCAAATAATTTAAAAATATAAAGAACTATTCAAACTAACCTTCATTAGTCCCTTTAGAAATTGAAGGCTCGGAAATTGAGATAACCCTCAAATTATTCAAGCATCAAAATCGTGCACAGGCACAGCAATTATGCCTCTAATTAGTAGCACTTCAAATTCATTAGCCAACAAATAGGCAGAAGCAAGGTGCTCACTAGTGTTATTCATTTTCTGTACACAAAAAAAATATTTCCTGTTGACATTGTTGACAATAAGTTTCCGTCATTCTCAAGAAATTCTGTGACACATCTGACTGATCTCACAGAAGTGCGATCAATAGACGTTCAGTGACGTGTATGAATTGAGGCATTTATTTGCTTTTCAAGGATAAGATCGAAATATTTGTAAACAATTAAGAAACAATGTTCATAATTTGGAACTTTTAATGATTCAAAGGAAATATAACAATTTACTTGTTACAAATCATCCAAAACCATTCAATGAAATCACATTTTTCCCCACATTCATAGAAACTCTTCAAACATCTCGAAAAATTAATTTTCCAAGAAGTGAACTTGTACATATTTCTAGGTTTATGTGTTGAGCGCACATCATACTTTTTCTTCATGTTATTTTATTTGACCTTTCTTTACAATTTACCGCAAAATGCGAAATCATAACGAAGTTAGCCTCCTATGACCTTTTGTGCTTCGGAAAATATGTTCCTTAAACAAAAACGTTTCTTGACATCGAGACGAATCCATAGTTGCCAAAATTATCGAAATCAGACGACTGGAAGTAGAAACCGAAAGTAGCCACTTCATTGCAGATTGACCCTCTCGTCGATGTGGCCAATTCGGATTCACCATTAGTTTCCATTTATCTCAATTCTTATAAACCGGGAGCATTTTTTTATCGATGATTCGTGAAGATCCGAAACTTTGTTTATTCGTATATTTACCAGTAATTATGTCGAAAATGTACTGTACTGTATTTCTCGATGGCAATGGGATCGCACGTTGAAACGCTAGACTCCCTTTGAACCGATATGTTTTTTTTTTATATGATACATTCTGAAGCACCCTGTTTTGTGATTGCACTGACGCTGGACCGCCGTTTAACTGTCAAGTTTTTTTTCTCAAACGATGTATTTGGATGTATTGAGATCCCACATTGAAACGCTAGACCCCCGTTAAACTACCATGTTTATTTTTCTAATATGCTGTATTTTGAATAAAACAGCCATATTTTTTTCTTATATTCTGTATTCTGAAACACTCTTTTTTGGGATCGCACGTTGAAACGCTAGACCTCTGTTGAACTACCAAGTTTTATTTCTTTAACGATGTATTTTGAGACACTCTGTATACGTTTTCTAATGAAATTGTACGTTGAAACGCTAGACCTCCGTTGAACCAAAATTTTTTCTCATAATCGATGTATTTTGAGACACCATGTATATGTTCCTCATTGGGATCACACGTTGAAACTATGCTGCATTTTGAGGCACCCTTTTATAAGTTCCTCATTGGGATCGCACGTTGAAACGCTGGATCCCTGTCAAACTGACAAGTTTTTGACACACCCTGTATTGGTATCGCACGTTGAAACACTTGTCTCCTGTTGAACCACTTTTTTTTTTTTTCAACATATTTTAAGACACCCTGTATACGTTCCTCATTGGGATTATATGTTGAAACGCAAGAATTCCGTTACCGTACGGCTACCATGTTTTTTTTCCAACACATTTTTCAACCACGTCATTCTCCAGCCGTATATGTAACATGGCCATCGACATTTCCTAACGAGGTTCGTAGCCTAGTGTGTTCAATCTGGAGGTGGTGGGTTCAAAATCACACATTGACAAATCTTTTCTTCTTCAATTTTAATTATCAAAAATCAATTTGACGCTCTCTACTGGAGAATCGTTATCTTAGCTTTGGATCTGCGTCGACCACGTCGTACACAGATGATCATCCAACACGATGCACACTCCCTCTCTCTCCAAACAGTCGGACCTCTCTCTCTTACACACTGTTTTCCCTATGGTGATAGTAGAACTCTCATAGTTTATCTACTTATTTATCCACCGTTATCTACATGTGAATAAACGAACAAATCATTTTTTCATCGAACTGACAGGATTGAAGTGTGCGTTGACATTGCCATGGAAAACAATTTCTTATTGAAATTTACTGAAGACTAATTATTAATAATTAATCGATCTTGGAAATTTCAACAATTTATTTAAAAAAAAACTATTAGTTCACAACTGGCGTGCAGTGTACATCACTACTTACAATGCATTGAGTCAATAGTTGCATATCTGGAATATTCATCATCAATTCCAAGTGTTTCTTCATTATAACACGATGATGACGGAAAGTACGGGGGAGTTTCCATGAGTAGTGAAACAAATTAAAATTTTTCAAGACTGAGAATTTCCTGGAGACAGGTGTATTATTATAATTTGGGGATCCTGAACACAAATCTGAAGGAGTTTTTGACCAATTTTGTCCTCTAATATAATTTTCAGGAAAAATGGGTGGTTCTATCGCTACTGGCGCACAGTGTGTCACGAAAGATGACCCTTTTAGTGCAATTAGTTCATTTCTTGTGTATCTATCGATCTTCACATTCCACCGTCGAAAATAACGGAAGGTACGGGGGCGTTTCCAGGAAGTGAAACAAATTAGAATTTTTTAGGGCTGAAGCTTTTTTAGGAGACAGGTTCATTAGTAGTATTTTGAGGATCCGAAAACGAATCTGAAGGAATTTTGGGCAATTTTGCTCCCTAATATAACTTTCCCGCAAAATAGGTGGTTCGATCATTGCTGGCGTGCAGTGTAAATCACGTAAGATGACCCATATGTGCAGTGAATTCAGTTCGAGTGCATCTATCGATCTTGAAAATTTCATGATTCTTTGTCAGACATCACAAAAGATACGAGGGTGTTTCTTTGAGAAGTGAAACACACTGTATACATAATAAAAAAAAAACGATATTTCATCATGAAGTCTGCACAAACAGAATAATACATTATACTTATAATACTGGCAATCAATTGCAGTGAGTTAATTTCTAGTGTAACTATGGATCCTGAAAATTTCATGCTTCTTCGTCAAAAATTACGGAAGATACAAGGGTGTTTCTTTGAGAAGTGAAACACTCTGTATACATAATAAAAAAGAACGAGTCATAACATAAAATCCGCACAAACAGAATACATAACACTGGAAATTAATTGCATTTACAGATTTTTTCATGTGGGCATGTACGACACCGTCTGCAAACTTTCTTCATGGTCGCTCATAGATATGTACACAAGAAAAAAGAACGAAGCGGTAGTGACATGAAATCTGAATGAACATATTGTTTCATTTGGGGCATTGTGCGACACTGCCTGAACTACTTCCTCATTCTTGCTCTAATAGGTGCCCAAGAAAAAAAGACGATAGTTGTAACATGATATCTCATAATATAATAATAATGTTACGCCCTCATAAATACTCAGAATGTTACCCAAAGGCATAGCCAATGCGGGTAGAGGACGGCTATTATTATTATTTGTCGTGACGCTTCGGGTCGACTTTCACTTTTCAGCTGTAATATAAAGTACGAGCGTTGCAGTAGTTTATTGATATGCTTTTCAAAGCAGAACTCAACATTCAACGAAAAGCATTTCGCTTTTTCCCTCAAACCGAGTGGTTCATTATTTATGTTTAAATCAACAGAGTTGGGTATTGTCACGCGCTTCACTGCCACGGTAGCCCGTTGGATCGCCAGACTTATATTTTGCGCATTCAGGCATTCGAAATTTCTCACAGCCCAGTAAACACAAATATCTCTGCGATATCGTTTTCTTGTTCATGAATCGGTTAGAAAGTGAGGTACATTTGTACATCACTGTTACCAAGTGAGGATATTAACTGTGACTACTGTGACCAATGCAACTGGAGATCTTAGTTATCTTCTGATTGATGTCGATCTGAGGCACAAAAATGTGCTTCCTTATTCGAAAATTGCATAGTATATCACATTCACATCATTCCCAGCGAGCACAAAAACATGTCAGAGATGTTAAAAGTACGAGTTTTTAGGACATCAAACCTCCAGTGCAATGTTCTGATCATACATGAATAGAACGTGTACGTATAGCCAAATGTCCGCCGCACGCGCTATTTTTAGGATGTTCCTAGGACATCACAAAAGGCATTTTTTTCTCGCTCTTTTCAAAGCCTTTTCAAAAACTCGCAATTACATTTTCAAAGATGTTTGCCTACATTAAATCACTGTATAAAAAACATTTCCAAAAATGTCCCTGGGACATCACAAAATGCAATTTCTTCTCGTTTTTCTTCAAGCCGCTTATTAAAAATAGTCTATAAATTAACAATAGTCAAAATATGCAGAGATAAACTTATTTTAATAGTAACTCAAAAAACCACTAAGGGACACACATACAAATCAAACCCAAAATATTTTCTGCAAATATAAAATGAATAATTTTTCAAAAATGTAAATATCACATACACACACTAGGTAAAAATACAAAAATTAAACTTAAAATATATTCCGTATACAAAAAATTATTGCATTAAAAGATCGAAATATAATTTTTGGAAATATGTCTAATTAACCCTCATCAAGAATCACCCTGTATCACAAAGAAAAAACTATCTGAAAACATAAAAATTAAACTAGAAATATATTCTGCCTAAAAAAGTTAATTATATTTCTTCTGGTCTTCATATCCGGCTGTCTTCTCTTACTTGTTATGCTTGATTTTCTACTCACAGCAAAAGAGTAGAATTACAGCATCTACAAAGTTATGTAGCCAGAAAACGTCCATTCCCAGAGAAGATGCTGATGCAGCTTCGCTGACTAGACAGGATTCCAAGAAACAACTCATCTCAGTTATCTGGGAGAAAACTGTTTTTATATTATTATTCATTCTCATTGTAACTCTTGTCAGAGACAGTCGATCAGTCTTGTATAAAATAAATTGTTTTTTAAAAAGACATTTTCTCGTTCAAAGTAATTAACTGGCGCAGTCGTGGTAGGATTTGTGCAGTGCGTAAAAAGAACTTTTTCGCGTCGTGGAGTTTCTACCCCTTAAGCACAATTCGACATCAATCCATTGAGGATATCCCGAACGAGCAGACAAGCTGACGACTCGACCCTCAAAAGTTACGCAGAATCAACGAAGAAGGAACCGGAGACTACACGGATTTGGATACCCAAAAATAACCTGTAAGTGCTAAATATTCCTTCTTACCTTTACTGAACCCTCTGTATAAGGACTTCGGTGAAGATATTTAGGGCTGTTCATCGCGAACGAATTGCTGTCTATTCTAGACAATTAATAGTAAGAATAACTTCGAAACTTATCAACGAATATTCATGAATGATATTGATGAAATTTTAAATAGATTGAATACGTTATCATTTGGAGAAAATTCAACTTCCAGTGAATCAATTTCGTGTATAAGGAATTCATTAGCATTCAATATGGTCCCACCAGTAGAACCAGCACAACCCCAAGTTGTCAACTGGAATCTTTTCAAATCCAGATTGAATAATATCAAACCATTCGATGGTGATAGTAATACACTGAATAGATTTATTGATAGGTGTGATAATTTGATCAATACATATGCAGTTTATAATGATGAAACTCTGAATGAGCATGTTCTAGAGTGCATTCAAGAAAAATTGATAGGAAAAGCAGAATTTATGGTAGGAAACAGGGCCGAACTCAATACTTGGGACTCCCTGAAAAATGCACTCAATCAATGCTTTTCGGATCGTAGGGATTTAGATTGCTTAGTACTAGAGTTAACCAGAAGTCGACCCCACAAAGGAGAAGACTTACTTAGTTTTGGAAGTAGTGTCGTACAGAGAGTAAGCAATGATTTGAATCTAAATAAAGATGCAAAAATTTATCAAATTTCACATTATGATAAAGTTGCCCTTGGTACATTTATTGCAGGATGTACAGGTGTGTTGAGGAATAATATGCATCTCAAGAAACCTGCTAGCTTAGAAGACGCAATGGCGTATGTAAATGAATATGAAAATTTTGAAAAAATGTATGGTAACTTAAACGAAAACTTTAGGCCAAAATTTAATACACAAAACATCAGACAGACATATATACCCAACGTACATACAAACAATGTTCAAATGCAAACGCCAAGCCACTCGCAAAAGCAATCCTATCAAAATAACTCTAATTTCTCCAACCCCAATTTTTCTACGAGGCCTATTTGGCCCAGTCAACCTTTAAATATACAGCCAAGACAACTACCCCCTCAAAAATATCCAACTAATCGAGAAGTTTTCGGAAGTCCCCAAAATGTATTCAAGCCCAAACAGATTCCTGCAAATCAATTACCCAAACCAGAACCCATGTCAACAACTTCTAGAAACCCTACCAGGATATCTTATCGACCTTTTCCACAAGGCCAACAACCCAGGCCGAATTTCAGAAATCAATATCAAAATAACTTCCAGAACAACCAGCGATTTTTCCAATCAAATTAAAATCCCAATTTCGTATCGGAAGAATTATTCTCGAATGAATAAGAAGAACCAATTCCCGACGAAATGTATATCGAAAACCCCAATCACGACGAAAGTGCGTACTACCCCGATCAAAACCTATACACTGAACAAAACACCAATGTTCAGCAGTCGTACTCTCAAGACCAATATACTGACGACACGAACTTTAACGAAACTGAAAATTTTCAGCCAACCAGCCAAGAAGAACAATACACTTAGCTGAAATAATAGTTTCTAGTAACAACGCCCTTCCTTATGTCGAAATTAGGCACCCAAAAATTAAATTACTTATCGATACAGGTAGTTCTAGATCAGTAATAAAACCCCCAATCATCGAAAAATTCTACCCAAACAGAATATATCAGTCCGATACAATTATCAAAACTGCTTTGGGAAGTCAAAATGTAAGATATCAAGCCTCAATACCGGCATTTTCCAAATTCAATACAAATTACGAAATCAATTTCATTTTGTTCGATTTTCACGATTATTTTGACGGAGTATTGGGATTAACAGATTTGATAAATATGAATTTGAACATCGATTTGATCAATAAAAAATTGATAGGAAATCATACTGATATACCATTTAAATTCAGACAACCCACAGAGTCTAGCTTCTCGTTCTCAGTTAATCCACAAGAGAGAATGGTGAAAAATATCCCTGTTAGTATATATGAAGGAGAAATTTTGACAATCGAAGGATCAATCAATAAACTTTTCATTCCACAAACTTTCAAAAAACGGATACGCCCCTATAGAAATTCAAAACCCAATGAATGAAACAATTTCGGTGACGTTGCGGGAGCCGATCCCAGTCAAACCATTCGGACCATCAATTTACGAAATGTACACCCTTGATTCCTTTCTTAATTCCGATAGACAGACGGACTCCAATACAAACAACCCCCACATATCAGACTTAATTAGGACTGATCACATGAACTCAGAAGAAAAAGCTGCAATATTAAAGATCTGCAACGAATTTTCTGTACGTACGTACACAAACATGGGGTACAACGTCAAATAAATGAAATGCTTGAAAAAAATATTATAAGGCCTAGTTGTAGCCCGTGGTCCTCCCCCATTTGGATCGTCCCGAAAAAATTAGATTCTTCCGGGAAATCGAAATGGCGCATAGTCGTGGATTATCGGAAAATCAATGATAAAACGATTGGTGACCGATATCCACTTCCAAATATTAATGATATACAGGATAAGCTCGGAAGAGCACAGTACTTTACAACCCTTGATTTGGCCAGTGGGTTCCACCAAATCGAGATGGCCCAAAATTCGATTGAAAAAACCGCCTTCAATGTGGAGCAAGGGCACTACGAGTACTTAAGGATGCCCTTTGGTCTTAAGAACGCTCCCTGTAGCTTCCAAAAGACGATGGATGAAGTCCTGAAAGACTTGCAAAATAAAATTTGCATGGTTTATATGGATGATATCATCATTTTCAGTACTGGACTCCAAGAACACATCCAAAACTTCAAATTAGTATTTACAAAATTACGCGAAGCCCGCCTGAAAATTTAGCTAGATAAATCCGAATTTCTCCGAAAAGAGGTGGAATTTTTAGGTCACGTAATAACACCTGAGGGCATGAAACCGAATCCTCGGAAAATTATTGCCATCCAAAAGTTCCCCATCCCAAAAACCCAAAAGGACATAAAATCGTTCTTAGGATTATTGGGATACTATAGAAAATTCATAAAGAATTTTGCCAAGGTGACGAAACCAATGACAAAGTAAAAAACAAGAAAGTAGAATACACTATTGAATTTATCGAATGTTTCAACATTTGTAAATCTATTCTCACTTCAGAATCCGTCCTAGCATATCCCAATTTTGAAAAACCATTCGAATTGACAACAGATTCATCAAACTACGCCGTAGGGTCCATATTTCCCAAAATAACCACCACATATGTTACGCCTCGAGAACATTGAACCCAGCAGAAGTCAACTATTCGACTATCGAAAAAGAACTTCTTGCGATCGTCTGGAGTTGCAAATATTTCAGAATGTATTTGTTTGGACAGAAGTTCACGATATTTTCGGACCACAAACCTCTTCAGTGGCTCTTCTCGTTGAAGGAACCAAATTCCAGATTAGTGCGATGGCGCCTAAAGCTCGAAGAATTTGACTACACAATAAAATATAAGAAAGGAAAATGCAATCAAGCAGCCGACACCATTTCCAGAAATCCCCACGATATTGACTTGAACGCACTTGAAACTTTATCAACACAAAACAACCCTGGCGACGTCAATGATCTGATTGATTGAAGATTATTTGGCAAACCCCCAAAATATTCCAAATCTAGACGAAAAGGTGCTTCAAGAAATTCTAGAACCACCAGTCATTCCACCCAAAATCAAAATATTATCAGATGTTCGCGTTGTACCACCTCCAGCGAATTAAACTATTCCGACCGAGAAACAGTGCATACTTCTCTCAAAGAACCTGTATGTACCATCCCCATTTCAGAACGTTCAGTCAATACTTATAAAAATCAAGTAATTATTTCTATTGGAGACATAAACTAGACCAAGTATAGAATGGAGAGAATTTTCGAAAATTTTCGTTCATACGTTACACTGCCCAAAATAAACATGAGCGAGAACATCGTCAAACTTCTCCAAGAGCATGTAAACCCAAAGCAAACATATGCCATACATTTCAAAACCCCCACTTTGTTGGAAATCTTCAGTACCACTATCCAAAAATTATTCAAAAATTCATCCTTCAAAATAGTTCATTGTCCTACTTTCCTTACCGATGTAGAAACCCTAGATGAACAAAAACAGAAACTTGAGTTTTACCACGTGAAAAAATCATTCCATAGAGGTATCAATGAAATCATCACTCAGTTCAAGGTATTATTGGCCAAAAATGGCAGACGATATTCAAAATTACGTCAATAATTGTGAAATCTGCCAGAAAAACAAGTATGATCGGAATCCACCGATAATAAAATTCAATTTAACCCCCACCACTTCGAAACCATTCGAACACATTCATATTGACACTCTCAAAATTTCAAATCAGAGTTTTTCGACAATTATCGATTCCTTTTCTCGATATGGCCAAGCGTATCCTCTGAAATCGTTGACCGGAGTATTGGTAGTGGAAAATCTCATGAAGTTCATCACCCATCATGGACTACCCCTAAAAATAACCACTGACTCAGGCACTGAGTTCAAAAACCAGGATTTAGAAAACTTTTGCAAAATCTACGGAATCGAACTCCATATCACAACACCAAAAAATATCAATTCCAATTCCCCAGTCGAAAGATTTCATTCGACATTAATCGAACATTATAGATGTTTGAAAGACGAAGAAAATCACTACACACCTGATCAACTGATGAAACGCGCTATTCTTGGTTATAATAATTCAATTCATAGTGTCACTAAATACACACCATTCGAAGTAGTCAAAGGTCATATCAATAACACGAATCCGTTCGATCTTAATGATCATATTACTGTATCCGAATACGTCCAAAATCACAAAGGAAACACCCAAAAATTGTATCAGTCAATAAAACAAATAAATGAACAAACCAAGGATAAGATCATATCAAAAAGAAACCCGAAATGAACCCCCGGACTTTACCAAATAAAAAGTATCATTCATCCGGACAAAGGATCGACAAAGATAAACCCAAATTTAAGAAAACAAAAATTCTCGAAGATTTGGGAACTAAACTGAAAACCGACAAAGGAACTTACCACAAAAGTATAGCTAGAAAACCCAAGACCAATGAAAAACCTTTGTTACAGGGAAATAATGAAAATGAAGTTATTGACCCTATACCTGCTACTTCACGTACTCCAAGTACATTGTAATTTTGAAGACATTCAAACTACCACCATAAACAACCCTATCCTACCCATTAAACTAGGAGACGCTAAAATTGTACATAGTAAACATACATTTTCACATTATCTTGATCTAGATCCAATAACCAATCAATTGAATAATTTAGATAAATATTTTTGGTCATTCCAAAATAATTTCAGTAACGAAAATATCACCAATCCTATATCCTATCACGGTCTATCAGCAAACATGCTTATGAGAACCGATTATCTTATAGGCACAACCAAAAGTAAATTAGAAAATCTTCAACCCCATATTCGTATAAAAAGAGGGCTGATAAATGGCATTGGAAAAATTAATAAATGGCGTATTGGCACCCTTGACGCAGATGACGGAAAACGATACGACGAAAGCATCGCGATTTTAGAACAAAACCAAGACAGTATAATTCATGAAGTAAACATGCAAATATCTTCATCTAAAGAATTAATCAATAACTACAATAAAACTATTCAAACTCTCAACGAAAATCAAGAAAAACTTGAAAATGGATTGAAAATATTTCAGGTGACAGTTCAAAAAACCATTGGTGAACTAATAGACTATATCAGCTTTCAGGGAATACTTTCACAAATAATTTTGGATTGCCAAAATATAATAACATTTATTGACAATCTAGAAGATGCGATTACATTTGCTGAACTAAATGCTTTACACAACTCAATAATATCTAGCTCCGATTTGGAAAAAATGTTAGAATATCTGGAAAAAATCTATGAACATTCAGAAATACCTAAATTCGATAATATATTGACTTATTATCAGGTTTTCGGAACTCAGGTATCATTTTCGGAAATCAAATTGATATTTGCAATTCATGTCCCTATCATCAGAAGCGAGGTCTTTACATTCTACCACCTGTACCCCATCATACAAAACCACCATATTTTCATTCCCAAATACCCCTATTTGGCACGAGCAGTTTCGAAGATTCAATTCGAGTCAAATGCATGTCCACTGTTGGAAAAAACGTTTTACTGCACCGAAGACTACTACCCCGAGGACCATTGCACAGCCCAGCTGATCGAAGGAAATCTTCCGGCAAATTGTCCACCACTCCAAATCAATCTAGCGGAATCAATCACTGAGCAAGTCACTCAAGAAGAAGTCCTAATCATCCCAATCGAAGAGGAAAGGATATTTTCGAAATGCAAATCCGATCGATATACGGAAATAAAACTACCCACTCTTGTCAAAATTTCACATGCTTGTGAAATTCAAGTAAATCATAAGAAATTCTTCAACGACGTGAGGATTCGACAGAGTAAACCATTAATTTTACCCAAATTCCAATTCGAATATATAGAAACACCAAAATTATATGAAACGCCAAACTTCACCAAGCTCAACCTAGATGAAATTTATAAATTAAACAATATGGTGAATCAACTGAAGCCTATAAGGAAATCAGAAACTCCCACTAACAGCAGTACTCTAATATTCGGCATTCTCCTCGGACTCATTTTATCGATATCGTTCCTAGTGTTCATAGTCAAACTGAACCAAAAATGGAACATAACCGGATGGTGCTGCCCAAAGGAAGCAAAAAATGAAGAAGACGTCCAAGAAATGGAAATGGTTCCAACCCGACAAAATAACTCCCTTATTTTCTCGTCCTAAGGAGGGAGGAGTTATGTAGCCAGAAAACGTCCATTCCCAGGGAAGATGCTGATGCAGCTTCGCTGACTAGCCAGGATTCCAAGAAACAACTCGTCTCAGTTATCTGGGAGAAAACTGTATTTATATTATTATTCATTCTCATTGTAACTCTTGTCAGATACAGTCGATCAGTCTTGTATAAAATAAATTGTTTTTTAAAAAGACATTTTCTCGTTCAAAGTATTTAACTACAACAAAACGATAATGTGCTATTATGACAAATCTACTATTAAAAAAAAAGACATATTGATATTCTACTCCATTTACAAAAATATCAGTCATGTATATTTTCTGTGAAAAGAACAATCTTCAGAAAAACAAATTTCAATCTTTGTGAAAATTCACTTTGCTTTGTTTCCAAAGGTAATTTTTATCCGAATTTGCATTTAAACCAACAGACTGATTATATTGTGAGTCATCATCAGAAGACGAGCAAGGTGAATTTTCAGTAGAGTTCAAATTTGTTTTTGAATAGTTCAACATGAGATGAAACTGGTAAATCGAATGAAATTTCATCACAGGCGACAGGTGTGAATGAGATCAGTCTGAAGCGTTGTCTGGTTCAACTGAATTTAAATAGAACTTTGTTACTGATACACCCTCAGTAATATACTGCTTTTTCTACATCTACATAAAGTATAAATATGATGATTCTACAAGTTAAGATTATCGGTATTAGTTTTTTAGGTTGTATGTTTCGGAATGACGACCATTCAATACTTACTTCGAGGTCTGTGATCAACTTGATGGTTATTGAATCTAATATGTTGTCTTCACTTAACTCTTTCACTTCACTCTGAAAACGCTACTTATTACTTTTGCGAGAAACAAAATGGGGTAAATTGAATTTAAGTGGATACAAACTAAAAACCACACCCTTCGTCAACAAGACCGATCATCACTGAGATCACATTTGCGCTTGCGCGACCGGTAGATATATTCTCAGTGAACATCTCAAGGATGAACTATGTTATGCCAAGTTTTGTGCACCTAACCGATACATTCCTAAAGGCATTTAAAAAAAACGCCACAAAAGAACAAAGACAAAACATTGAATATCCTTCGGAGACCTCTTTGGGAAGTCCACATTACGTCTCAAAGAAACATCGGCATGCCCACATTTTCGAAACATCTCAAAACCTCCCAGGGATGTTTGTGCTCGCTGGGTTGTGAGTGACATTTGGCATCACAATGTGATACGTTTGTCGGTCAAGAGGGCCCCAAATAGAAGTTAATGAGATTGAAATGTGAGTAACAATCCACTTCACGCATGTGACTTGAAACTTGAATGTGAAGCACTCTGCTGTCTCTGGCAGCATTTTGTGTTAACTGGGAGGGCTGGACGACTTTATGACTTGACCTTCGATCATCAACCTACGATATATACCAGTATCTTGTAGACTGGATCCGCGTCGCGGCGATTCCTCTTGAGAAGGAATGGCAGTACATTGCGGTGTCATCTCCATACATTCTGTTTCCTCGGATCGAGAAAAATCATGAGTATATACAGAATACAAATATGGTGATAAAATCGAGCCTGTGGTACGCTTGCCTCTACCGGACAAAAGTTCTGCCAACTAGGTAGGAATTAGCCAGCCTCACCATTTAAGTGGGCATGTTTGTGCTTAGCATTTTGGCGATCAGACCGTCAATCCAGATGGTGTCGAAGGCTTTCTGCATATCCAGCAGCATCATGACCGTGACAAAGCATCTAGGCAACTCACATCACACTTGGTATTCATCAAGACTGTGGCTGCCTGAAGGAACCGATGCACTTGAGAAAGAAGATTCTCGCGTACCGAGGCTTCGAACCTTTGTCCGATGCGAGCCAGACGCGCCACAGCTACCGACCAGAGATAAGGTACCGACAATAATAGAATTCTTATAAACCTGGAAATCAACTTCGTGAACAGATTGTTTGATTTGAGGTATTGTGAGACGCAGCATGAACTCCTTCCTCGTGGTTGTTCGTAATGAGTGCACAAGAAAAAAACGATTTACCTAGTTATAACATGATACTGGAAATAAAATGCACGAACAGACTGTTTCATTTGGGGCATTATACAACACTTGCTAAATGCATTCCTCATGGTCGCTCGTATGTAGTATGCAAGAAAAAAGAACGATTTAATTATAACATAAAATCTGCATAAGCAGAATTATCATAACAAAGCATGTCTCTGCATGAAAAAATTCGAATTTGGGCTTTGATCAATACTGCATAAACAGGGTTATCCTTAGCCTTAGACCTAAATTTCTTATAATGTCTGGCTGAACAGAAAAAACATGTTTTGTGATTAATTTTCATTATTGAAACGACCAACCTATTCTAAGTGAACGAAAACCATACGCATGCCAATGCATTTGGTCTTCCAACGAATTCATGTCAAAAAACTTAAAAAATGCCTACTTCTATACATACCAATGTTAGAAAAACTTTCCCAACTTAAAGTAAAATGACTAATTGAAGAATTTGAAACGGATTCTGGTTGCCTTATCTCAATAATTTCGGTGGTGTATTCACTTTTCAGCTATAGGAAAACCCGGAGAACCTACAGCACCACCCCGGGTCGTCGGTGCGTACTTCAAGAGCACCAGACGTCGGGATTGGCATCTAGGCAACTCACATCACACTTGATTCACAACAACGCATGTGGCCACCTAAAGAGACCCGTGTACTTGAGGAAAAAGATTCCGTACCGAAGCCTCGATCGTTTGTCTGATGCGAGCCAGAAAAAAGTTCCACTGCTAGTTGAAATTTCATTACTTTTACTGGCCATTGTTATCGCATATAGGGGTATTTTTTCCGTTTTTTTTTTCCGGGGGGTATTTTTTCCGTTTTTTTTTTCCGGAGGGTATTTTTTCCGTTTTTTTTTTTTGGGTGTATTTTTTCAGTTTTTTTTTCTGTTTTTTTTTCCTAGATCCAGTTACCTTAGCCAAAGAATATCTACATACTGAACAAGAAGCGACAGTAGATATGGAGGGGGAAAATCGTTTTCCAGTGCGCAGGTTTACTGGCAAAATGGCGTCGTATCTACAGCTGATTCACTGGTGCCAATTTGAAATGTCAAAACAATAGCTATATAACAAAAAGCGTTTATGGTTTGGTCATATTGCTATATTAACGATAGCTAAATACAGTGGCTTTGGGTTTTCTGTTTTGATTGTGATTGATGTAAATAATTTATAAATAGAAATCATGAGCATGTACGGTCCGGTCTTGTACCATCAAAAACGATGGAAGGATTAGCTTCTTTCGATTCCCAAAAGATTTGTCAAGGTAGGTCAGAATACTTTGATATTCCAGAAACGATTGTGGACAAATCTCTTTTTGTATTTTAGGTGCCAGGAGTGGTTGAAACTCTGTTGCCGTCAGGAGTTGTCCAATGAAAATATTCAATACCTCCATAATAATTTGACTGTGTGCCAAACATTTCACAGAAAAAATGTTCCTCAATGACCTACACAACCCAGTAAACATGAAACGTTATGAAATATTTCAAAAGTACTTTAGTTGTGAATAATCGAAACATTTTTTGGAAACATTTCTAAAATATTTCAAAATCATAGAATCATTTGTGGAACATTCCAAGACAAGTTATTTTGATATATTCAGAAACATTTCATATTTACATAAATTTTGGATAATTGAAACATTTCTAAATAACTTCAACTGAGAATAATCGAAACGTTCAGGTAGCAAGATTTCTGAAAAGTTTCAAAATTATTCTTAAAGTTCAGAACATATCAAGATGATTTATATTAATGATGCATCACAAAAAAACTTCAGTTTGATATCCTTAGAAACATTTCTAACTGGGACTGTTTGAAATAACTCAAAATAACTAAAGTGTGAAAGCTCGAAACATCATATTCAGTACGATTTCATAAATGTTTCAGATATGTGTTCAGTTGACCTTTTCGGAAACATTCCAAATGTACACAAAGTGGTGGATATTTAAAATATTCCAAATTAATTCTAAGGTGGTTAATCAAAACGTTTCAGTTTACACGATTTCATAAATGCTTTGAAATTATATTGAAACATTTCAGTACAATTCATTTGATATATTCAGAAACATTTCATATTTACTGAACTGAAACATTTCAGAATAACTTTCAACTGAAAATAATCGAAACGTTAAAGTAGCAAGATTTTTGAAATGTTTCAAATTGATTCAAAAAGTTCAAAGCATATCAAGATATGCTTCAAATCAATGCATTTCGAAACAGCGCAAAATAAGTTGTGAAACAATTCCAAATAACTTAATTGTTAAGAACCCGAAACATTATAGTACCATTTCATGAATGTTTCAGAAATGTCCAATTGACCTATATTTAGAAACATTCCAAATGTACAAATTGTACAGTACAATGCATGGTAGACATTTGAAACAATTTTCCGGATAAAATATATGGTGTTTGAATGAATATTTACTTGAAAAAATAGACCCGATAGATATAGGTAGGTAGTAAAATGCACTGGGGACGCGCCTTTTGTAATTGGGTGTTCATTGCGTATTGCCCATATGTTTAAAATGAACAAAACCTTTCAATACCAGGAGACATATTCGTAGATTAATTCAGAATAAAATCAGGAAAGAAAGAGTTGCAGTCACTGTAGATATATGTGAAGATCCACTCATTCTAAGAAATCAGAAAAATGATCAAGATTTAGGAGATGGACTTCATAACATTGATTTTCCTGACTTGCCTGCAGAAAATGAGTCTTTGCCAGATACTTCAGCCAATGGGGATTCCTGCCTAAATATTAGTTATCATGATAAGTATAAAATACCCTTTCGTTTTTTGTGAAGCAAGACTTTTTTTTTTGTGTTTGAAACCGAATATACATCAGTTATTATAGGTATATGTGTGTGAAATAAAATATATGATATTAGGTACGATTAAATGTTCATTTTTTATATTTTGTGCTCGAAATGTTTTTGTAATTAAAATATATCCCATCAACAATTTAAATGACTTATTATTCCTGAACACGTCTTTATTAAACAATTCCAGAATGTTTCTATATTTGCATCTGAAACATTCATATCATCTCATCGCAGATATTTATGAAATATCCATGAATGCCCATAGAGAAACATTGGAATATATATCTTCCAAACATATCCGAAATATTTCCTGGATGTTTCTATATGTATATATGTGAGTGAAACATTTCTGAAACTCTTTACCGAAATACATTGGTACTTTTCTTCTCAAATACATCTGAAACGTTCGAATGAATATTTCTGAAATGTAACACAAAAATTAGTTTCGCAAACAAATCAGAAATGTATCAAGAATGGTTCCATAATTATCAACTCATGAAAAGTTTTTTCAAAACCTCACTGAGGTAAGACATATTCATTTTCAGAAATGTCCCGGAAACACGCTATATTCAGTAGGTTTCAAGAGAATTAGGATCCTGAAACATTTTAGAAACAATAAAATGTCTAAAATATTTATTGTTGCGTCATTAAGTAACTTGAGATGTCTCTTGAATGTTCCTGAAATAATGAAGAAACATCAGTAATGAAACGTTCCCTTGAAACGTCTCTGAGGGCGGACATCTTTATTTTTCATAATTATCCTTTAACAAAAACAATAAAATATCAGAAATGTTTATTGTTGCGTCATTAAGTAACTTGAGATGTCTCTTGAATGTTCCTGAAATAATTACGAAATATTAGTAATGAAATGTTTCCTTGAAACGTTTCTGAGGGCGGACATCTTCATTTTTCAAAATATTCCAGAAACGATAAGATAACATAAGTTGGAATGTTTCAAGCTTACAGATTATGTTCCAGAAATATTTCTGAAATAGAAAAATGTTTACTGGGAATAGATTGCAACCTCACGCAGTGCCAATTCTGTGCGTTGCTAATGTTTTGTCAAATACTGTTATTCAACAATCTGTACCGATGAAGAGGTAGGGATAAAAATAAATTTAAAAGCTACGAGTTCTAAACTTTGAGTTTCAGGTCAGAAATTCATACTACGAGTTCTGTGAATATCGGTGAAATATATGAAACCAAACTAGATAATATAGATCCCACGGCTAGAAGGTAGGACATTGGTGGCTAAGTTAGTGTATTATTATTATAACTGATTTTTATTTTAGTTCAGCAAACCCACCTTCCATGAGTATTGTAGCAACACAGACCCCACAGAGATTGAGTTCATTGACCCCTCGAAAATAAAAATTACTTGCCCAAACTCAAAAGTTACAGGAAGAAGTTAGGTCACTCAAGAAAGAAAAAGTAGAGACGAAATGTTGAGCACTTTAATGAATTGTGTCTGAAATTTCTCCCACCAACAACTGCAAATTTTGTGGTAAGTCAAGTGAATATGCAATCCAAAAGATCACAGGGACGAAGGTATACTGATGAATACAAACATTATGCTCTGCGATTGTATTTTGCTAGCCCCAAAAGGATACTTGGGAAAACGTTTACCCTACCCGCAATAAGAACATTGCAAAGGAGAACTGGTCTGTAGGATTTTAAAACAGGTTTTAATGATTTTGTTTTTGAAGCTCTCCTATTGAAAATGACTAGTTTAGATTCCAAGCAAAAAATCTGCTCAGTGGTAATTGTTGAAATGAGTATCAAGGCCTCTTTATTTCATAACATAACCAAGGATGAACTAGTTGGATTCCATGATGAAGGTGACGGAAATAAATGTATGCCTGCTCAAACAGTCTTGGTAGTGATGGCTAGGGGAATATATGCCAAATGGAAACAACCCTTAGCTTTCTTTTTCACAAATACAGATTATAAAGGAACCAGAATGAAATGCATAGTTGAAGAGATAATTTTTAAATTGATGAATGTTTCATGTGTGAATCCTATACTTCTTGTTACTGATCAAGGGTCCAATTTTTCTGACTTGGCAAGTAATTTGGGTGTGACTGCAAGTAACCCCTATTTTATTGATGATAATCATAAGGATTTCTTCTTGTTCGACCCAATTTGATAAAAAAAGTGGCTTCTTGGGATCCAATAAAAACATATTATGAATCTGACAAATCAAAGCCATTAAGAATAGCTTTAAAATTAACAAATAGTCATATAAAGCCTACAAAGTTTGTAAAATTCGTGTTAAATTGGCAACACAAGTAATAAGTGAAACTGTAGCTACTGGCATATCAACATATATTTCCCTAGGAGCTTTATCTAGTTCAGCAGAGGGATCTGCAACATTTTTAGAAAAATTTGATAAACTCTTTGAATTGTTTAATTCTTCAAGAACGAAAGGGACAAAAAAATATAATCTAGCATTCATGGGAGCTGAATATCAAATGGATTTTTTAGTGAAATGCTAGACTTGCTTAAATCTATTAAAATAAGTAAAAGGCACACTAACAAGTATATGACAAAGCTATTTAAATGCTATCAAGGCTGGTGCATATCTATCAACTGTCTAAAGCAGTTATGGACATATGTAAAAGAAGAACATTTCAAATTTTTATTGACTAGACGTTTGAGTCAAGATTGTCTGGAGAATTTTTTGGTGCTGTTAGAGGTCATGGTGGTAATGGTACAAATCCAATACCACAACAATTTATAAATGTTTTCAAAAATAAATTCGTGGTTAATTAGATCGAGCATAATGACAACAATAACTGTGAGGATGACTCTGCTAAGTCTTTGAATGAAGCAAGTATTCTTATCTTAGTGTCATATCAGATAAGTTCTATCCAGGCAACATCGAGACAGGTGGTAAGGCACGTTTTAAACTGGAAAATTGCACAGACTTCACAGAATAGGAGCTTTTAACTGAAAATGTCCTGTCATATATCTGTGGATATTTATTTAGAAAATGCTTGAAGATTCATAATTGCACTGTGTGTACAATGCATAGTAAAGCAACTCAGGATTTATCACCTGAAAATATAATGTGTTATTTTAAGGCATATGATGATGTCAGATGAGGTTTTCGTCAATTTTGTAAGGCAATTGGAGCTGTTATTTGAATCTTTTTTTGAAGATCTTGCTGTATTGCTGTATTACCGAATGTTGGTAGTTCCATGTTAGATTTATTTCACTCAGTTGATTACGATTCTCCTTGCAACCAATTTCCTAAAGATTATGTTCTGAAACTTTTTTGTAGAATGAGAATATATCATTCATTGAAATATGCGAATGCTGAATTCAGAAGCATTCCAAGAAAACAAAGGAAAACTGTTCACATACTCAACTTGTAAGTATTTCAAGCCAATCAATTCTAAGAATTTCATGTACACATGCAAGCAATATCTTTGTTATGATTGAGAAAACACTCACTTTGCTTTCATAACAACCCAGAATATTGCTGCTTGTATGAGAAATTCTGGAAGAAATGGCAACTGTTCTATTCGAGGTTACTTGGTATCTTTATCTAATTTGTTTGCTCTTTACTGCAAAAAGTATATGTGAATAATTAAAATAAATTACTAAGTTGGTGTATTGTGTTTTATTTGTTCCTATAGTTGGTTTATCTTATCCTTGATATACGGTCATTCCAAGATGAAGATGTCCTCCATGAAAATATCAAAAATAATATTCAAATGGGAGAAAAATTGCCATTCCTGTAGGGGTATGAATTTTCAAAAATGGTAACATTCAAGTTATTATGAAAGAATTGAATTTTTCGATATTATATTTTATATTTTTCTTATGTTATCGTCAGAGCTCGAACAAAATAAATCACTTCTTACACTGTTGAAAATTAGTTGCTAAATTAACAATAAAATATAGTCCCAGTGTAGGTCTACAACTATTTTATAGTTGATTTGTCAAAAGCGTTCGATGTCGATTTTTACTAAATTGGGTGTTGCTCCTCTCAACTATATTATGTTGATATCTCTGATAATCACTATTTTCAAAACTTCAAGAAGTTATTTCAAAATTGACATATTTTTTCTGTTACTTCCACAAATCATCAAGACCCTCTCTTGAATTGAACAATTTTTGAAGAGTAAATCAACAACAGCCTATTGTGTGGCTACTATGTCTTTATGGTAAAGTTGCTACAGTATGTAATCAATTCTACTGCAAATGATCGTATTTTTGAAAATATTTTACACATAAAGTTGCTAGTAGAATATGTCACAATTGAAATATCTTATTGTGAAGAGTCCTGTTTTATAATGACGAAGTAACTACACAAAATTGTATTTCATTCAATAACTATTGATGGAGTAACTATATAAAATTGTCAAATCTTCAAGAACCTTTTGATTTTTTGCAGTATCTTCTCGAGTTATTTTAGCGATAATAAATTGTAATTTTAACTTCAACTGATGCCCATTTTATTCACTTACTGTTTATAGAAAACGCCATATCTTCAACACCTTATTGTTGTTTTCAGTATATTTTGAAGTTATTTAAGCTATAATTGATGGTAACTTTTACTTAAACCCATTGTTAGGAGCACTACCTCCTAATGGAAATTATTCGAGTATATTGGTGGGTTTGATATATGTATACCATTTGAAAATCAGATTATTTTCGACACATTTTATTTCATGAACGAAAACAAAATATAAAAATTCCATCTTCATAATTTTTTTTTATTTAAATCACATAATTAAAACATAAGTAACAAGTGTAGTGAATATAGAAGTAAAACAGGAAAATGTTTGATGACGTTCTCTCTACAATTTCCACTCAGAACAATATACATGAAAATAACAACTTATATCACATTAAATTAAATCCATTGGCAGAAGCTCGCTAATTGGATCATTATTTGGAAATATGTTTGGAATCTGAATGTTTTGAGTTTATGCAAGGCATCACTCACTGTCTCCCTCTTCACTTTTCTTTCTTGTGGCAGTTGGTGGAAGCAGTTCTAGTAAGGCAAATAAAGATCTTGTATCTTCATCCCAATCTGAAAATTGCATTTAAAAGCTGATGTATGTGGTGGAATAACACAAAATAATATTGGTGAATATCATTAATCACATACTCATTCGAAAATAGGCTATACTGGACGTCTAAGGTGTCACTCAACGAGAACAAATAGAATTTTTCCTTACCACACATTTATTCATATTTTAAGGTAAAATTTTCAATAACCAAGTTATGTTCATCAGTATGTCAAAGCTTAGAATTCATACTGATGAAGGTAGCTTAGTTTTCGAAATATGCATCTAGGATGTAATTACTTGTATGGTATAGGGAAAAATACTATTTGTTCTCATATACTTATTAATATCGCTTTTAAATTAACCTTTTCATAATCCATTCGTCATCATATGCAGGAAAACTGCACTATGCAATTCATCATTGACCATGATTACTTGGTAACTGGAATGTGCATTCAGGAGTTACCAAAGGTAAAAATTGAAAATAAGAAAAATTCGACTATATGAAAGGTGAATCGCGTTCAAAATGATTTGTTTTGAAATTGTTAAGTAATTACAGTCTGTATCTTTGGTCAGAGTCTCATTCAGTTTGGAAACAGATATCCTGTATACTTCTAGAATTTTTTCCTCAAAATCAGGAAACTTTTTCACGAAAATATCTTTTTCCTTTCCAGTTTTGGGAAAGAATCCATAAGATATCTAAACATGATATGTAGGATAAATAAGAGCTGATTATTATTCATCCATCAGTATCTGAAAATTTTGGAAAATACTCAGATATTATAAAGCAGCTGCCATTCCTCACATGAAGTGTTTTCGAGTGTTTTCAAAAGATTCACATCTTTGTATTCGGATTTCTTCGAAACTTGAGACTGTTCCTCCCAAGGTAGGTCTCCAAAAGAAGTGGTATGAGTTTTTAATGAAGAGTTAATTCGACCTTCACAGATGGCTGATCATGTGTGTCAAGAAAGCTATTTCAGAAACTGGCCTAAAGGAGGCTTCCTATGAAAAAAAAATCTAAGTAAAAATACTTTCAAGGAAAAATATTGAACTTACAAATCCGTCATCTGTTGTCCTATTCTTCACAACAGGACATAGTGCTTTTGTTTCATTCGATGGTAATGAATCAGAGAAACCCTGCAGCCTACGATTCACCATAATACTGACTAACTTCTTTCTCTGTTTGCCATCTGAGCTCGTATTGGTCCTATAGAAGAAGACAACTTCCTTTCCTCCAGGAGCCTTGAATATATACTCTTTCAATTCCTTAAATAATGAAAAATTTCAAAAAGTATGTTTTATTTCAAAATCATTTTCTCATAAAAATTTCAATACATTTTGAAAAATTGATAAAATCAAAAAAATCAATTCAATAAATTTTCAAAATTACTTGGATAGAATATTATTCAGGACAAATCTGCTGACATTAGTAGAATAAGAAAACGGTACTGTTGAAATGTTTTCAGTACTCGCATGACTGGAAGAGTCATCAAGCAGAGGTAGGTCTGTTCCAAATTCTAATATGAGTAGTTTGAAAAGGGCAAAAACATTATCATTTCTCAAATGATTTCAATTAAAAGAAAGTATCAACCTTTTCATCCAAAATATTTGAAAGTGAATGACAAAAACTGGAACTGAAGAAATACAAAGTATTGTGTGAACAATCACCTCTGCACTAAAGAAAGGAATATTTCTTACGAAAATATAATTTCTACTATTAGTTTCTAGACAGGACCACGTACATGCCATGTCTTTCCACACCGAATCGAACATAACACGTAACGAGGTTTTTTGTATATAACTAGGTAGCCATGTTTTACAAAATGCGTTATGTTACCTACTACTCGCAGAACAAAGTTAAACTACTCTACTCTATATACTTGCCTCCATTGTATCTACTTGTTCCACACTTCAATACACTACACACATTATAATAACAAATAAATATCTAACTCTATCACAAGTCACAATCACGATGTTCACGATCCTAATAAGTCGGGAACAAAGAACTGATCAGAATGGGGTGAAATGTTTTCGCGGGAAAACAAACGGTAAATAACGAATTTACACGAAGGGACACATAACACAAAAATGATTGTAGCAGAGAGCATGAGCTGTTTCGAATAGAAAAACAAACTGATGTTAATTCATCAACAGAGCTGGAAAAAGGGCAATTTTCTAATCATCTATCAACAGTTAAAGGCGGGCGGCCACTGCGAGCGAAACGAAACGGCTAAGCGAAGCGAAGAGAAAGCGAACTAAACCAAACTACGTTAGTGCAGCCACTGCGAGCAAATTTCGCTTATCTCTCAGTTGTGGTTTTGTGCGGAAAAATGAGTGGTGTTGCAAACATGCTATTATTAGATCTGAGTTGGGTTGCTTACAATGGCAGAATTAGCATTACTTACCTATTTCCATATATTTATTATTATTATTTGAAATTTGGTCCCAAAGTTTTAATTTCAAATGAGCATCACTATACTCTTTTGAAATGGTGTCATATAGCACAGTGTGTTTTCGTACACATTCAATCAAATGTTCGCTTTGGGATGTTTTCGTCATTTTGCTTGCAAGTATATATACTGAGACAATTCCGATTATCAACTATATCATGGACAGAAACCTTGCACGAATCTGACACGAGCTAAAACGAACAAAACGAAGATAAGATTTCAAAATTCGTTCGCTTAGTTTCGTTCCATTTCGTTACAGTGGCCGTGGCTGCATTGACAGTACGAGAGCTGATTTTCAGGAAACTTTTCTTCGCTCAGCTCCGTTTCGTTTCGCTCGCAGTGGCCGCCCGCCCTTGACAGCTGACAAAACATTTCTATTCGCGACCTGCGCGAAGGGAGCGACACCTATAATTATTTTGTTGAACTGGTGTAATGCTGCAAGGTCTTGTTTTGCCATAAGAACTAGTGTATCTATTTTATCTGTTTTCTCATAATTAATCTAGTTTTGGACATTAAATTGAGTTTGGTGAAATTCCTTCATGTTCGTAGTTTCAGAATATAATAACCGAAATGGCGACAGAATCAAGCAATCCAAACAACAGGCGTATTTGCTCAGTGCCCCAATGCTTAATGCATCATCAATAGTACCAAACACAAAGTTTCTTTACATAATTTTTCCATTGAAAACATAGAATTAGGAAAAAAGTGGCAATAACTACGTATATGGAAAAGAGCAATTTATTCAAATTTGAATGAGAATAAAATTAAACAATATGGTCTCTTATGGAATTTGTAGGCTGATCACCATTACACAATTTCGCGCCTAAATTCTTAATGCCATCTAGTGGGAACGCATTTCGCGAATAGGTATCTACGTAATTTGGTGAACAAAAGTATGTTGATGAAGTTTCACTTGCAACAGAAGAAACGGCTAGAATTCAATGTCCAAAAAGTCCTTACCGTAGTACTTACTATTAATAACAATATGATATTATCACCATTACAACATGTCAAAGTTCATTCACTACACAGTTTCTGTTTTATCAACTACGCCATAGAAATTTATTTATAGTTGTGTATTGTTCTTTAAAAAACTTCCCAAACGATAAAAGTACAACATTATTGTAATTCTTGTTACAATACGTTGTCGTCAGTTTCCAAAATACATTTAGTTGTTTTGTCGAAAATATATCATGTGGTTATTTGATGCAGATATGTGGCTGCTATATTGACGATATCAGTAGTGAATTCAACAACTCGGCGAGTTAACAACTACACTCCATATATTTGTAGTGAAAGTCAGACATAATTGTTGTTGAATTTGACTACAATTTTTCAACAATATGAGTTGTTGAAAGTAACAACTAATTTCCAACAGTGTAGCAACAACTTTTTATAAGGTTTTCGTAATGAATATAAGTTTTATTGTCCAACGTTTCGTTATCGATCAACCTTCATCAACTATTTTTTATTCTAGGTTCAGATGTATCAATTAATTATGATGGTTTCAGATCTTGTTCAGCTATCATCACGACTTTCTTAACGAATGTTGACCAATACCAAACTTTTCTCGTCATTCAGTATAAGATAGCTCCTAAAAGAGGCAGTACAGAATTGCTTCTTGTTTTGCACTAGGAAAACAAAAGATATACAAATTCATATCTTCCCGCAAGTTTTTTCGATTAATAACAATTTTTACAATAATAATACATAGGTATATCTCCATTGCTCTCACAAGGTCCGCTTTTGAGAGGTTTTCGTAAAAAAACAAAAGAATACATTAATTGAATTTTTTCTAATGGTTACAGAACAAAAAAAACAATTTTCGTTTGTAAAATTTCGACTGTTACTATCACGATATCACGATAAATCATTAATTGTAACAATTATATCTGTTTACATTTTGCAGCGAATTAAGCATCTGTCGTTCAATAAAGATGCGTCTGTCGTTCAATAATGAATTATTTTCATTGTGTCTCCACCTTTAGCCCCCTAACAAAATGGCGGAGGTCACCAGTGTTATGTACGTTAGTTGGATTATTGGTAGCGTATGATGAACAGTAAGAAGCAATTTATATCATTAGGGTTTATTTTCAACATCTAAGTGAGAGTCCATTGACAGAAGCTATTCAATTATATTGACATTGCCGGAGTATACTGAGAGTACTCTTATATACATGATAACCAGAAATTACCTACTGAACATCAAAGAGACCGACAGAAGTGTCGCTACTTGTTCAGTATGTAGATATTCTTTGCCTTAGCGATGAGCCACCACCACCTTAATCTTCGATTTATTCTTCAGATCATGAGATCGTTTGGGTATTTTTAAATATTAATTGAAAGTGCACCACTCACAAGAATTAAAATGTTCGACGTGACTGTGTCTCACTGGAAAATGTAACAAGTGATAACAGCCGATATGATCGAGCAAAGAATCATGAAAAAAGTAAAAGGAAACAAATATATCGTAAAACCGAAAAGTGCCTGTCTCTCCACACAATTCCACAAAGTGGATATTAAGGCAAATATCAGACAGAAAACAACTACTTTCCCTTACGGATATTGAATTATAGCTGTCTTCTATTTGTGCAGCGTTCCTCAGGGACACATAATTGCAAGTGCTACTTGTTATAAAGGCCATTGAATATTAATCCTTCAATTTTGTTGGAAATGACTACCTGCATATATGCATGTTTCGAGGTTATTCTCCTCTCATCAGTGCAAGGATAGGTCAGACGACCATGTAGTCGTCTTGTTCCACAAAAATAAATGATAATATTCAATAGCTCCATAGTATCCGTCTACGAATGGAGCTGCGACTCACAATAAAGTAATTTGCAGCGCCATCCGTCAACAGATCAAGTAACCCTCCTAGTAGCACTGTCTCCAGGCGGAGACCCAAAGTACATAAAACAACAAAGTTCGATAGTGTACTTATAATAAGTAGCACTTGCAGTTATGTGTCGGTGAGGAACGTTGCACAAAGAGAAGACAGATATAATTCAATATACGTAGGGGGAAGTAGTTGTTCTCTGACCGATATTTGCCTTAATATCCACTTTGTGGAATTGTGTGGAGAGACAGGCACTATTCGGTTTTACGAAATATTTGTTTCCTAGAATTGAACTCTCCTATATACACTCTCGAACTTTGTTCATTTTATGTAAAAAAGTAAAACATAAATGAAAGAATATATAAAACAATTTATCAGAAAAATACGTTATCTTCAGTTCAATCGCAGAAAAAATTAGAGTGCATTTTCTTGTAATCAAAAATGATTTGTCAAGTGTTTCCAGCAAAGGCGTTTACAATGAAACTATGATGTACTACTGAAATCAATATTATTTGTAGGTTTTGGAATAGTGCTAAGAAAAAATACCAAAAAATATTACTTTTACTATGCCTCCGTACCTCTACTCTAACGTATCATCATCAATAAGACTATAGATGAACATGTTATAAGTTTTGATCAATACATTTCCATCCTTAATTTGTCTTTTTTCTGTTAACAAAACATATTTTTCGTTGTCAATTCCTACTCCAATGTGGCGTTTTTAAGAGCTTTGTTTTGATCTCAGAAACAACAAATACAGACTCACTTGAATTTACGCATTTTTCTATTGACCCATCCTACACTATGACACAATAAAAGAATCAGCCAATTCGACCGAGCGAGAGCCAATTTTCCATGTCTTTCTGTGCTGGGTCCTTTGCTTTGCTGGTTTGAAACATATTTCAACATTACTAACCAAATGTTTTTGTACTGAATTGAAATCGATTGAAATATACCCCTTTCATACAAGCGGAATACAAAAACAAAATTCATTGCAGACTACTATAATCAGTAGTAGTGGATATCCCGTAGAAATCCACGAAATAGAGACTGAAGATGGTTACTTCTTGACTGCCCACCGTATTCCAAATGGCAGAAATCATTCCACCAAGCCGAATGGAAATCCAGTTCTTATATGTCATGGATTGGGAGGATCTGCCGAACATTTCGTTTGGTTAGGTCCTGGTAAATCACTTGGTTTTGAATTGGCGGAAAATGGTTACGACGTGTGGTTACTGAATTCACGAGGAACCTGGCATTCCTTAAAACATAAAACGTTGGACTCTGATAGGGATAACGATTACTGGAAGTTCTCGTAAGTATTTGAAGTACAGAAAAACATATGAAGATAGCTAGATTAATAAACAATAGTTCACACGGGAAACGAAACATGGTTGAAATGAAATTACTAGAGTATGATAATAATGGGAATTGAAAAACTCGAATGTGGCATCCCAATATCCAGTCGTTGCACTCAACCAACTGTGCTACCGGTTATTAATTCGTACATTTTAGATTTTCAATTTCCATTTTCATGTCTGAATTGCCGCTAATATATTTCTTCATAATGACTTGCAGACACGAATAGGTACTTGGTACTTTATATTTATTCAGCTGTCTTATATACTTGAAGATTCGAAGTTTGTCGTATGTTGATGGTCCTAATGAGATCTGGAACCGGCTGAAAGACCAATTGGGTTTTTTGGTATACATGCGTGAATGTTTTCATCGTCATCATATACCGGGTAATTCAAATTGGAGGGCAACCATTGGGATTTCGGATACTATAAGAGATACGAAGATGCGGTTGAATTGGGGAAAATTTGCGCATTTATGTGATCAGCAATATGCTGTTAAGAAAGTTTCAAATTTGATGAAGGATATCAGAATAACAGCACATTTGCATTGGAATTTTGTTCCCGCTATACGATAGTATTTTCAGATTTACCATCCGACGTTTCGTCTTTTGGCCAATCAACTTAATTTTTTCTAATAGGCTTCATATCGACTGTTACAAATTGAAATAGAGTTTTTAATTCTAATTCCCACGATGTACAATATGTGACTTTATAATGTCACAAACTTTTATATTCCACAAAAACTAGAATTCTCAAGTAGGCTCTGACTCCGTTAAAAATACTTTTGTAAAATGAGTTGATTCGTTGTTGCGCTATTAGCTATCACGTAGTCACGTCTGCTTCCACAATTTCAAAGTAATAATGAACGTAAATGGTGGTCAAGAGACGAAACGTCGGATGGTGTTTGAAAATACCGTCGTATGGCAATGTAAATGTCCTGTTTATTTTGAAATCCATCATCAACTAACCCAAAAAATAAAACTAGTTTTTCGAAATTTTGGTTTATCCGTATACCTCCGGATATACTCGAAATTTTGAAACTTTCCTAACAGAATATTGTGCGTCATATAGATGTGCAAATTTGCCCAAATTCAACCATCTTTGTATCTCTTATAGTTTCCCCATGGTGACCCTCGAATTTAAATTACTCGGTATAACTGAAAAACTGAAGTGAAAGTGTGAGCTGCCAGTTTATGAATTAAAGACTGGTAGCACAGTTGGTGAAGTACACCCGACTGGAGATGGTAGCCCGGGTTCAAAAACCGGCTAACCCAAATTTTTATCTAAGTTGTTCAATTTCCATTTTTCTTGGAGTATGAGTCTCCAGCATTTACATAAATGCTGAAGGGTCATAATTTCTTCAAATGAAAATGGATTTATAAATAATATTTGAACAACTAGCATATATTCAATCAAACTGTTGACTATCCAGAGACTAGTTTCACGGTTGTTGCCAATTACTATTGCACACTAAGAAAGGAGGAAAACGACTCTTATCTGCCATCCTTCATTTGATTTCCATCTGCATTTGTCAAATATTCCTACAATAACTCCTGTGTCAGCTATGAAAGTTGGCACGGAATTTCTAAAGGATCTACGAAAAGCATTTCGACTAAGCCTGACTTCAATCAGAAGCGAAAAACTATTTCAGTAAGTGAAATAAATTTTACCACATGTAGTATAAATTTGAAGAAAAAATTTTTGTATCCTGTGAAAATCATAGCAGATCGCATTTGACTGGAAAAGTCATCATCAGTGCTTACCTGAAAGTGAGTTATGATTGAAAATAGGTTTGATCGAAACGTTGAACAATAAGGACATTTTTTTCAATTAGTGATTATTGGAGATAACTTGAATGTAAATTTTGAACAAGTAGAAATGTTATTGAAGTTATTAAATTTGAGTTTACTCACTCGTCAGGTATAAAATAATTGGGGATCAATACCTGGGCCAAGATAATCCTGGATAAATATTTCTACCGGACCATGTCTATTCATATTGAAATTGGATATAAACAAACTCAAAACTGATGATAATGAATGAAGTTTTTTTATTAACAAAAACAATATATTGAAGTAACAAGACTACGTAAATCTATTTCTCAATATCCCCCATAGATTTAATAACCCTCAAGAAAAAATTAATTTTCTCGATACACCTCCGATGTTTCGTACTTGCCAGCTCCTTGGTTATAATGTAATATCATCGGTGGATATGTGTTTGAAATTGTATGTTGCCTTCTGCTAATAGTTGCCTCAAGAAATTATATTTACCCAACATTGATATGTTTTGTTCTTGTCTTTTACACAGTGGTGGCAGATAAGTAAATGGGACTTCGGTTATTGCAGTTGATTATCATAGTATCTGAAATACCAAGTTCCAACTCCATACTGATCTGTTTCAACCAAATTGCATCTAGGGCAGTGATACCAACGCCTTGTTTTCCGTTTCTGTTGTCGATAGGGCTACTGTGGGTTGTTAACGGGAATTCCAGGATATCAAACCTCCCTTCTTGTGAAAATTTAACATATGACAGATTTTCTGTCATCCACGTCACCACCGTCTTAGCCGGAACTGGAATTTCCAAATATTTGTGGACAACCGTCTTTTCGGAATACTAATCGAAAATCTTGCATGCCTTTGAGATATCGGAGTATCCTTCCAACAAACCCACTGCATAGCGAATATCAGGTCTCGTCACAAACATCAAACTGCCAACATCCTCTTGGTAAGGAATGGATTCATCATTTCTAGGACGTATTTTTTTACTTAAACGGAGTTCCAGCACAACAAGCATTATAACTTGGATTATGGTCCATCATACCGAACTTGCTAAGTATTTCTTGAATGCAGAGCTTTTGTTTCCCTCGATTCCTGCTTATTTTTATACCCAAAACATGATGTACTTGTCCTAAATTTTTCATCAGGAAAGTCTTTACCAGATTTTCCTTGAATTCCTTCTTTTGGACTCCATTAAGTACTTGAAAAAATTAGAAAATCGTCAACAGACACAATCCAGGATATCATTCTCGTTTATTGAAAAATACAAACACGGATTTACTTCCGAACGCTTCTGATCTATGTTTCGTTGTTCTTTGCCGAGTTTCATATTCCATATGCGACTTGCTTATCATCATAACCTTTCGGTCCAATTTCCCTTGAATAAATGCTGAAACGGCATCCTTTTTCAAAGATGATATTTCAGAGCCAAAACCAAGAAGATATGATATCGAACTGAAACGGGCAACAGGTGAGTATGTTTTTTCGAAATGTATGCTTTTTCTTTGAGAACAGCCTTCGATTACTAATCTTGATTTGTATCGGCATATTTCCCTCAATTTTTCTTATGAATTTGAATGTCCATTTGCAAGCAATTGCTTTCTTGTTTTCGGACAAATACTCCAACTTCCAAGTATTGTTTTTCATCAATGTATCATATTCTTTCAACATGCTTGTCTCCATTCTTCAGCATCTGGTCTTCTGCAAATTTCAGAAAGATCAGTGAGGTCTTCAAGAATGGAATCTTCATTGAATACGTTATACACAAAGTCGGGACTCTTCATTTCTTTTTGGGGTCTCTCGGAACGACGTAAATTCTAATAAATTCTGAAAGGCTTTCGCCGCCACCGTTACTAACATGAAGACCCTTCGGGATGTAAGGCCGATGTTCATTGAGTGGTTGGCATTCTCAAGAGAGATCTTCTGAATTTGACAGCTACTCAATTCACTGTCGATTGATTGACATTTGACATTCGTTGTCACAATAGTGAGTTGACATTATTACCTCTGATTGGTCCATAGCGTTAGGTAATATAATCGAGTCGTTCATACCGTTTTTATGTTTTGCGAGTTTGATAAGGTTAGCTTCACAATGATTTTCTTGACAAGTTCTTTCGCCTGGCGGATTGTCAAGCGAAATGTCATACACAACTTGATCAATCTGTTATGAACTTTTATTAGTTAAAATTGCTTCAGAATCGATTTGTACAGACTTCATCACGACTCACAATGATAATTTTTGTCTTTTCGTCATATAATTTGTTCGCCTTGCTTACTTCACAAAAACCAAGTACAACACATTCATATGACTTGAAATCATATTTTCGTCTTCTCTGCTTCAGTATATGAACCATAGCCTTGTATCCAACCAAATATTCTTATTCCATTAGGAACAGGCTTATTTTTGGTCCACATTCCCTCAGGAGACTTTGTTACGTTTCGGCATGGCAAGCGATTAATTGAATAAGCAGCAGTATCGACGGCTTCTGCCCAGAAAATTTGTTCTGATTTTACATTAAAAAACATCATACATCTAGCTCGTTCTGCGAGTGTGCGATTCATTCTTTCGACGCAGCCATTTTGCTCAAGGGTATATGGAGTGCTAATTTGATGCAGAAGGCCATTTTTTTTCAAATAATCGTCAAAGCGGATATTACAATATTCTGATCCATTATCAATCCTCAATATTTTGAAATTTTTGCCATTTTAATTTATGGCAAAAGATTTGAATTCGACAAACTTGTCATAGACTTCTTCTTTGGTCCTCAACATATACACGAATACTTTGCGAGTAAAGTCGTCTACGAACTGGAGGAAATAACGGTCTCCTCCTTTGGACTTGACGCTCATCGGTCTACAAAGATCTGAGTGCACTAGCTCCGAAATTGTTGGTGCTCTCAAAGCTTCTTTCTGGAACGGCAGTCTGCACTGTTTTCCTTCCAAGCATATGGTGCATGGCTGATCTTCCGCAGAAGAGAAACTTTGTCCATCAATATGAGTTTTCCTGAGTTTGTTCAAACAACATATCATAAAAACAAGACTGGTTCAATCTATTTCTTAATTATTTGAAAGTAGTGTTGTGAAATGAAGTGAAATTGAAGTATGATATATTTTTTTTTGGGAGGTGAAGGAAATCTTCTATAGAGAAATATAGTGTGTCCAGACTCAATAATTACTGTGAAGACTCTGCTTAGTAGGCATAGTCACTGAAACTTCCACCTCTGTGTAGGTCCGGTCGGCTATTACTTCCGGTGACATTTAGGCTTATTAGCCCATTGTATCGTACCTATTGATGCCCTAATTTGCAAATCCGCCACCTCCACGTTTTAGCAATGGAGCCAGCAGGCCCACGAACCAAGGCACCGCTATATTTCAATGTCACAGTACCCAATCCAATATATTTGTGCCTTGTACGAGTTTGTACAAGTTCCGTATTGGGTTGGAACTGTATAGTTCTGGGTCGCCAGATGGCTGCCCGAAAATTTCCTGTCTTTTGCGGTCTAGAGTTTTGCAATAGCACAGTAGTGTTTCACGGTTTCTGGATCCTTACCGCATAGTCTGCAGGTCAGGTCACCATCGTATCGACCCATTTTTTTGAGGTGCTCCTTCACTGTTGCATGTCCAGTCAGGAGTCCCGTAACGGTTCTTAACTGGCTCCTGTTCATTGTTAACAGGTCTGCCGTTCTTTTGTTACACGGTCCTTTGATATATTTTTTCCCGTGTTTGTTTCTTGGGACATTGTCCCTAATCCAGTCTTTTACAGACGCTCTTATTGTACACTTCGGTACCACTAGCATCTGCCCTTGGTTTGGGAGCATTTCCGATCCACTTTTCAGTTCTTCTTTGCAGTCCCGTACCAGTTTGGACGTTACTTCCTTGCTAGACAAGGCCTTCAGTGCCGCTTGACTGTCTGATAGGATGTTGATATGCGCGTTTTCAACATTACTCCTATTATTTTCCTTCGCGCATTGAAGGATGGCATACACTTTGAAAGACAGAGGTATGGGTGCCCAGTGAGTAGCTGATGCCAATACTCGGATTCCTGGAGAACAGTTCTGAGCCCGCTCCATTCTCAGTCTCGGATCCATCTGTGTACCAAATTTTCCCCTGTAGAATGTCTTTGAACTGTGAGCCGTTCCATTCAGTTCTGCTTGGCATCAGCATTCTCAACCGGTTGTTGAAGGAGTACCGTTTCGAGATGTGGTCCGTTCTCGTTCTTAGCGCGTCCCTGATCACAATTCTAACGATTCTCATGTGTCCCGTTCCAACGTTCGGGTTGGGTACGATCTGCAGTCTGGAGGCACTAAGCATTGCGTCGCCCTGAACCACGAAGTGGAGAGGTGGCAGTCCCAGGAGTGTCTCCATCGCTACAGTTGGTGTTGATTTGATGGCCACAGTGATTTCAAAACAAGCAAGTCTTTGCACCTTGCTTAGTCTCGTTGTGGCTCCTTTTTGTTGTGTCTTGGGCCACCACACCAAAGAAGCATATGTAATGGAGGGCATGACCACCTAGCTATAAAATCAGTCCAGCATATGTTGTTTTAGGTCCCCATTTTTTTTTCCAAAAGTGCGTCTGGCCATCACTAGTGGTTATTTTTTCGATGTGCTGGTTCCAAGTCAGATTGGAGTCTAGTATTACTCCAAGATACTTGACTTCCCTCTTTATCTGTATGTCCTCCCCTCGAAGTCGTATGGGTCCTAGGCCCTCTGTTTTCCGTCTTCGGGTGAATGCTACTATGGTTGCCTTGTTAGGATTGACTTTGAGCCCCTCCAAGTCCGTCCATCTCGTGACAAGGATGAGATCCTCCTGCATACGATCTCTAACCGTTGTGTTGAATTTTCCCTGTGCTAAGACCAGTGTGTCCTGCTTCGTTCAGTGTTACCAGCAGCGAGTCCGCGATCAGATTCCACAGAACCAAGGATAGAACTCCACCCTGTGGGCATCCTCTGGTCGCCTGGCTACTACTGTCTCCTCTAATACAGTGATGTGTATCAGTCTATTTTTCAGCATTGAGTCTATCCAGGACACACATGGTTCCTCGATTTATAGAGGTATTGTCGAAAGCTCCATCTATGTCTTGAAAGGCCGCTAGCAGTACCTCTTTATTTTCCAGCGTGTTTTCCACCCTCGTTACTAGATGGTGAAGTGGTGTCTCCGTTGAACTGCCAGTCAGTCCTGTACTGTACAGTTACCTAATAACTATCCTTTCAGAAATAATTAAAACTTTGAATAGTATTTATGGAATATGTCTATTATGTTTGATATCTGTACAGATATTGAGTTATATCTGTCAGATATAGGAGACAGTTGCCCTGTTTGGACCAGGTCGAATTAATTTCCGTAATAATCCTAAAAATTTTGCTTTTATTGAATGGAATGAAATATTAAAAACCTCAATGTATTTCTATGGCAATAGAATGTGATAATTGTTCAAGAATTGAAAGGGTATTCCAAAATATAATTAACAAAATGTATTTGCTCTAAATGAGTCTACTAGCGTCTTAAATTGGACCCAATGGTTTCTAATTTGGACCATATGAACGAAAGTTAGTTTTGCCCACAGAAATCACAAATGAAATCATCATCGCAAACATTACTGCACATTCTTTATTCGCCCACTGATGACAATGGTGAAACATAGGTAGGTGCCTCCACAATTCGAACACTCTGTATATTTTCATGTTCAGCTACGCAACTTTCGGATTCTATATCGTCAGTTACTATTGTCATCTCTTTTTGCATGAACAATCTTTCACCCATTTCTTCTCCTGTGACAATACCGTTTTTTTTTTCTTTGGTATAGAACTTTTCACAGCTGACAACTTCTTTGGTTTTCCTAGTATTTCTTTAGCTGCTTTTCTCTTTTCTTCAAGTTCTGTTTTATTAGCGCTGCTTGTGAACTCTACAGCGACCTATGTTGCTCTTGTCTTTCTTCTTACCATTTCAACTAAATGAGCTTTTGGTAGAGGTGATATTGGATCCAAACTTATTTCGAAAACAGACCTTAAATTTTTCGAGGTCAGGTAGTAGTCGAGTAGTATTTTTGGGGAGGCTGTCATCACAGCAAAGCAAGTAGGTCCCTATGGGCCACTTTTGCCATCCCCTGCTCCCCTCCATCTCTTTTGCCTACCTTTGGATCCCACCTGCTCTCCTCAAAGACTATAGGTGTGTAGTATGTAGGTGATTGTCAAGCGAGAAGGTCATACTCGTGCTCTCTGAGTTTCGCTCTGAAGCGTTGAATTACCTGGTACTCCAAACAATGAGACACTCCAGTCTAGATAACAGAATGGTACTGAATAGAGCATGTGAAGTCATCAGGAGATTAAATTCCCATCTCTGCATGGTGTACCAACACAAAAAAAGACGGATTAAATCAATGAATGAATGTAATGAAGAGCTACCTAACCAAACATTGTATCAGAATGAGAAAGAAAACTGGTGAGCATCGAATAGTTGAATATGGTGTTTCTCGGAATTCGGTACCTATTCCTTATTTTGTTAGCGTTACTCGTAAGTCTAGTACTCTAGAGAATTCCAAACTGCATTGTGAATTTTTACTTAGCACCATTCTTCTTGATAATCAATAAGTTTTTTCTCAAAATATTCCGATTTTTTTACAAGAATGAAAAAGAGAGGAAAAAAAAGTGGAATTTGTCTTTTGAAGTATTCAATCGTTTGGAAAAAGAGTTTAAAATTCTTTGAATCCGGGCAACCAATGAATAACAAACAAGTTCAAGTACTCAAGACAAATTTTTCCACACAGTGTGAAATCATAAATCATGGAATAAGATCATTTAATGCGAGATACTAAAAAAATATGAGAAATGCTCAGACATACTATATTTCGAATATCAAATAGTACACTCTGATGATTGAATAGGGATTATCATAACGAATGCAATGATACCGAGATAGACGATGATATCTTGTAAGACTACGGAAATATAACTCATGATATTTTTTATATTTTCAAATAAATATAGTTTTATTAAATGAAATTCCCTACATATATCCACTCGACTGAATTCCCTTGGGAGGGTATTTCTATTCTATTAGCTTGCGAACATGTACGCTTTGCCTATCTCAAAAGTCATAAATTCTTAACTATGCACGAGTAGTCTTACTACAGTTTCTCTTTGAACTTCGATCACTATTGATCTTCTAACAGAGCGAAAAACTTGTCTCATTTTATTCTTTATGTCTTCTTGTGTCGTTGTTTTCTTGCGGAAGACCTGTGCCTTAAAACATATCCCTTTATACAAGAAATCAAATAGAATGAGGTTTGGAGACATTGATATCCCTCTAGATACCTATGTTTCATTTGAATTGTACTCACGTGAAAATTCTCATCAGTTCACAACATCGTCGTTAATTTTAATTCTACTCGTTTCCCGATTTGTTTACGTCTCGTACTTTACTCTTTCTCTCTGGTCGTACTTTTTTTGAATGTGGTTATTAAAATGCATACATACATTTTGATGGCTTAAAATAGACTCTTTTGAATCTATCCAGAATGATTGATCGACACACGGTGCCATCGATTCAAATTTGTCAGCTTAATATAGTATACAGTGTGTCCCAGCTAAAACTTGTCACCCCCCTAATATCCGAACTCATGAAAAAAATTGAAAATCGCTCAGACCCGTCGATTTTTATTTCAAGGGGAAACACTTTCACCAAATACACCATCATTGTGTTGTCAACCCCCTCAACCCCAGCACCCCCTACTTCAGAATTTTCAATGGGACTACTATACTTGTGATACATCATTTTGAAGGGAATTCGATCCCAAATACATCGGTGTACTGAAATTGAGGATCGATCAAGTGTTGTTGAAGTTTTAATGAAATCTAAGTTTTATCCAGATATTTTAATTTTTCATCACCTCAAATGTTAGCGTCGTAAGAAAGGTTCACTGTGGGTACGCCACTGTATTGAAAAATAATATGCTGTCTGAAATAATAGTTTCGAAGGTGAGACAGACGTTTTTATGAAAAAAAAAATTGCCCTCATGTGTTTTTGTATACGCATATCTTTGTTTACGCCTTGGTAATTGATGTATTTGAGTCACTGCATTCAACAATTTGAAAACATTCGAAAATGGTTTATACTGTACAAGAGCGAATATCCATTATAGCTGCGTATTTTGAAAATGGACGATGTGCTAGAGCTACGGCTCGAAGTTTCAATGAAAGTCATCCAGAAAACACCACATCATATCAGTACGTGCTTCAATTGATGAATAAGTTCTTGGAGTCGGGATCAGTGCTGAATAAAAAACATGAACGAGAGAAGCCTATGAGAAATGAAGGGGTCGCTGATGCAGTTGTAGGACATGCAGTGATGGACAACATTCAATCGTTAAGACAACTTGAGACTATTTCTGGAGTTTCGAAAAGCAGCGTACATCGAATTCTGAAAGACGCAAAATTCCATCCTTATAAAATGCAGAATGTACAAGAATTAAATGAAGATGATCCTGACAGACGTACAGAGTTTTGTGAAATCATGAGTCAATTATTGATTGGTGATAATAATTACCTCTACAATGTGTGCTTTTCTGACGAATCTTCTTTTTATTTAAATGGACATGTGAACAGGCACAACTGCAAATACTGGAGTGACGTAAATCCCCATTGGTACAGGGAAACTCATTCACAAACTCCCCAGAAATTGAATGTTTGGGCTGGTATTCTGGGAGACCATATTGTAGGTCCATATTTTATTGATGGTAACCTCAACGGACAAACGTATCTTGAACTTCTTGATACAACTGTGAACCCCAGAATCACTCAGTTACTTGAAGACGATGATAGGTTACTTGACGGTCAGCTCACCTTTCAACAAGATGGAGCTTTATTTTCATTCGTCGGCGTTATAAAAAGCCGCAAAAAAAAATATTGGAAAAATTGGGAAAAAAACAATACTCTGTAGGTCCATAACTTAAATAGGAATATACAACTTTTTCTTGCCTGTACTATTTAGCATAACCATTCCTTTCTAATGATATAATAGAAAGTAATTTTTTGAAATGAAATACCAAAAAATACAATTATTATTCTTCAAATATCAAAACAGATTATCGATATACGCAAAAATAACATTAAAAATAATGTGGAATGATAAATTATATCCTGTAGGTTCTAGGTTAAATAGGAACATAAACGTACTTGGTCTGTGCCATCGTCCATAGATATTCTAATATCTACCTATGGACGATGTTTGTGCTATTCAGAATAATCATTCCATTGCAATAATCATTCGAACCAAAATATTAACAAGTAGGCTGATTAAGATGTATTTTGGAATGAAACAAAAAAGAAACGAGAGCTCTCACGATCGCTGCTATCCATATTATTTTGACTTTCGAAGTAGTGTTTTTGATTCTGCCATTTTAAAAGGGTTTGGAAATCGAAATCAGTTAGTGGAATATTAAAAAAATGCCCCGTTATTCACGAACCGAACAAATTGACATGCTTCTCATTTATGGTGAATGTTTAAAAAATTCTTATGCCGGTGAACGATTGTATTTAGAGCGATATCCAGGGAGGCAGCAACCGTCAAGAAGGTATTTCCAGTGGCTTGAAGAAAAATTAAGAACTGAGCCTGATGTTCACGAAGACCAAGAAGCATTTGTTATTAATGAGGAAACTGAAATTAATGTGTTAGCTTTAGTACAATATGATAGCACAATTTCCTCAAGGCAGATTGGCGCCGAATTAGCTATAAGTAAGGACTCTGCTAGGAAAATTTTGAAAAAACATCGATTTAAATCCTTCAAGTATCAGTTGCATCACCATTTGTATGAAAATGAGGGTGAAAGGCGCCTGGAATATTGTAATTGGTTTCTTCGACAAAATGCTGAGAATCAACTATTATATCTTGTTTACGGACGAGTCAAGATTTACCAACAATGGATTATATAACAGGAATAATACAAGGTAGGTACTGTACTTTATTTGGATTATTGTCGATAGTCGAAGTGTAAAGTGCTGAAAGTGTGAATGGTCTTTTGTTTCAGGTACTGGGCGACAGAAAACGAGCACCGGTTTCGACAAGGTGGCTTCCAGGAGAGATTTGGTGTGAATGTTTGGGCAGGAATAGTTGGAACTCATATTGTTGGCCCCATTCTTTTTCAAGGCCAACTAACCGGAGAGAGATACTTTAATTTTTTAACGAATGAAGTTTCGGAATTCATTAACAACCTACCAGCGGAAATAACTGAGAAAATGTACTTCCAGCAAGATGGCGCCCCTCCGCATGATTCAAGAATAGCGAGAAATTATCTTCAAAATCGCTTTCAAGAGAGACTTATAACAACCCATAGTCCAGTCAGGTGGCCACCAAGGTCACCTGATCTTACTCCGTGCGACTTTTTTCTATAGGAGCATCTTAAAAATAGGGTGTATTCCACACAGCCTACAACTCTACATGAGCTAGAAGTAAAAATTCGTAGAGCTTTCCAAGATATCACGCCCCAAATGTTGAGAAACGTTTTACATGAAAATATCACCAGAGTCAATAAATGTATTGACGCTGAGGGAATGCATTTCGAACATTTGTTTTGAATTTATTTCATCTTTAATCCTATCAATTTGAATATTTTTTTTTCGATAAATCTGTTTTTTTGTTATTTGAATAATAATAATTGTATTTTTTGGTATTTCATTTCAAAAAATTACTTTCTATTATATCATTAGAAAGGAATGGTTATGCTGAATAGTACAGGCAAGAAAAAGTTGTATATTCCTATTTAAGTTATGGACCTACAGAGTATTGTTATTTTCCCAATTTTTCCAATATTTTTTTTGACGGCTTTTTATAACACCGACGAATGAAAATAAAATATCACAGTAGTAGCAACTGTTATCAAGTGACGTATGGTGTCCATAGCCAACTTTTCAATTTTTGGCATTCATTTTGCTTCCACCGCCTACTTGGTGAATTTCAATAATAATTTTTTTCTGATCTAGTTTCTGGTTAGATACCAACTTGTGATATGTCATTAGAAAGGGAATTGAATGCTGAATAAAGCGAAAAGAAAAAAAAATAGGGTTTCCGTTTAAAATAAGAAAGTTGATGTTACTTCCGGTCAGACCGGAAGTTAACTTCGACATGTCAATATGCTCAAATTCTAGCTCTTATGTCATTATATCGACGCTCCAAATTTCACAAACCTACTTCATACAATAACTGAGATATTCCGTTGGCAATACTTCCGTAGCCACCTATTATATATTGTTTTCAACATCTAGAATGAATATTGCAATATTTCATCTCATATCGAGTCTAGGATTGAAACCAATATTGTGTATCCAAGTTTTATAACATATTGGTTGAATAATATTTCACCAATATTCAATAAATCAATATCACTTATGTTGGGTCGATATTGGTTGAATAATTTTTGCCAATATCGATAAAGCAATATTGTCTACGTACTGTATTCAACATCTAGAATAAAATTGGAATCCCAATACTCCTCTCATACCGATTCTAGGAATGTAAAAAACTATATTGTATATCCCAATTTGATGGTACATTGGTTGAATATTATTTCACCGATATTCAAAAAATTATAATAACCTATGTTATAATTCCTCTCATATTGATTCTAGGAGTATAAAAACGATATTGTATATCCTAGATTGATAGAACATTGGTTGAATATTATAAACAAAATCATAATCACCTTTGTTGATAAATTGTTGAACGAAAATGTCATGCCAATATTAAACTAATTATATTGATATAATATTACAAAGAAATTCTATTACCAATATTTTAATTTGAATATTGGTCGAATATTCAAAAACAATATTAAAATGAATTATCATAAAACCTGTGTAACAAACCGCTAGATGGCTCTAGATATGAAACATCAACTGAAACCTATGGAAATATATGAAGTACTTTTCACAACTTGTTTTTAAGACAGTTCGCTCAGTGATTATGACGACCAAAATGCAGACTTTGTTGACTTCTTTATAGAAGGAGAACTGTAATTGTAGAAGTTCCGAGTCATTACACATTTTTATGAAATATTTTATTTTCAATATTCTATCAATATATCCAATTGATATTGTACCAATATTACTTTAGAATATCCCACCAATATTATTTTTATATTGTCCAAACAATATTGAGTGAAAATTGTCAAGCTGTGTGCAATAGAGATATTGTCCTTGACAAAAATACTACCTGGAAGCCGCCTGTGCCATCCCGTGCAGGACAGTGCGTAGTTTATTTCCACTATGTCCATAACTCAAAAATGTCATTTTTTAATTTGTTATAAACAGTAATCACCAAAAAATTTTATTGTAAAATGGAAACTATTGAAGCAGTGTTAACAGTGCAAAACGATGAACTGTAGGGAATTGAATTCCGAAGAGAATAATAAAGCAATCCGATCGGATAATTAGAACCGGAGAAAAGCGGGAAAAACCGTAAAATTGTGTTTATTGTTAAATTTATAACTCTGCCATTTCTCAATATTAAGAGCTGAAACTTTGCACGATAGTAGCTATTGACGTGCACTTTATGTGTGCAGAACCTGGATTCAGTCGGAATAATAGTTTTCACAGAATCCTCATTTGAAATTTTTTTCGAGCTGGTTGCGTTTGAGGTCGTCCGATTGAAATTTGAAAAATGGATTTGGAAAGTAGACGTGAGCCAGCTTGGTCGTGACAAAAATTACATAGAAAAAACGAAAAAAAATTGGGATATTCCAAAAATTAAAAAGAATGTGCTATAACTTCTAGTATAATGAGTTATTTGAAAAATTCTTTCACTATTAGAAAGGCCTATTCACGTACGTACGTATGGGTCTCCAAAAATTTCCAAAAAAAAAGCATTTTCCGAAAATGTGCTTTATTTTGTGCTGAGATAAAATTTTCAGTAAAATGTTAATGTTTCAAAACACTGAAAGTCACTCATGATTCACCCAACTACAATTCTCTTTTCACCAAAAACTGCGCAATTTTCCCAGCTACATTTCATATCGATTATGTATAGATATATTATCGATAATAAATTGGCTAGAACAATTTGAAAACGACGAATACAAGGACCGCATGGCGTTTAGGTTTGCCACCGCTAATAATACTGTTTCGCCTATGAGCATTATTTTGTGCCAAAACTCAATTTTCAATAAAATGTTCATTTTCAACACGGTGAAAGTCACTCATAATTCATCCAACTGAAATTCTTTTTTCACCAAAAACTGCGCAATTTTCCAAGTAGCATTACATGTATATTATATATACATATTTTCTTGATAATAAATCGGCTGCAGCCATTTGACGACGACGAAACATACCTATTACTATAATTATATACGTTTCTCCTCGATTCGCACAGTCCCCCACCACGAGATCACTCACGCGCCGCCAATCGTTTTCTCTCATGTTCTCACTAGTTTTTAATACACTTAAACGCATTTTATCGAACATTCGGAATAGACGTTTTGTTACTGCTCACGTCTACTTTCCAAATCTTAAATTTCTATCGGACGACGTCACACGCATTCAGCTCTCCGCGAAAATATTTCAAAAAAAAAATCAAATGAGGATTGTGCGAAAACTGTTAATTTGACAGAATCCAGGTTTTGCACACATAAAGTGCACATCACTAGCTACTATCGTGCAAAGTTTCAGCTCTTAATATTAAAAAATTTAAGAGTTATGAATTAAAGAAAAAAAACATAATTTTCCGGTTTTTCCCGCTTTTCTCCGGTTCTAATTATCTGATCGGATCGTTTTATCCGTCATTCTCTTCGGAATTCAATTCTCCACAGTTCACCCTTTTGCACCGTTAACACTGCTTCAATTGTTTCTATTTTACAATGAAAACCCTAAAAAAACGATTTTTTGTTGTTTATTGTTTATAAACAATAAAAAAATGGCATTTTCGAATAGAGGACATGGTGGGAATAAACTGCGGACTGTCCTGCACGGGATGGCACAGGTGGCTTCCAGGTAGTATTTTTGTCCAAAAAGCAATCATTTGTGGCTCTATTGCTTGGCCTACCTGGGTTTTTGACGAAATTGAACTTGTGAACTAGACTATTCGTCCATAAGATTCTCGAACCAAATAATCACCTACTCCACGGACGTGGGGAATGGTTATTTGGGCGAATTATTAAGCACGTCAGGCTGTATCCTCAGAGGGGAATATGGGGTTTGACTATTAATACTGCTAACATATTTTCTGACAAAGGTAGTAGGGCCAGGTTCAATTCATAACCTGACTTAACCCAACCTAACCCTGAAAAGATAGACAAAAATACAGAGAAGTGAATTATTATGATGAATCAAGTTTCAATGATAAAAACTAATACCTGAAAGGCTATATTCATATACATTATTTCTTTCAATTTGGAATGAATGCCTAGTAGTCTGTCTAATCTGATCCTTTTTGTATATTTGAAAAAAGACAATTTGAGTTGTATTAAATCACTAAAACATTTTACTTTCTCAACAGGTGGCATGAAATTGGAATTTATGATACTCCAGCTGCAATAGACTACATCTTGGACATAACTGATAAAAAAACCTTACACTATATTGGACACTCTCAAGGAACTACCTCTTTATTTGCGATGGGTTCAGAACGAGAAAGCTATAACGATAAGATAAAAATAATGATCGCACTAGGACCAAGTTCTGTGAATATCAAACCACAACATCCATTCATTGAACCTATATTACCATTCCTTGGGATTATTCAGGTGATATGTTTGTGATATATACAAAAACACGTAGATAATTAAACGATAGGTATGTAAATCATTCCACATCTTAAACTCTTTAAAGATATTGATAGCGACCAGATCGACATCCACTGTCATTAACAACTTTGACAATATTCGATTCAGAAGATGTGAAAAAGTTATGAATTCTTCAAAAAATTCACGTGGTTTTCATGGTATGGGCAGGAGAAAAACCGCCTCAAAATATGGAAGAATTGCCTCAGCATTATCAAAAAAATGAAGTTTATTAAATAACCAGAATTTTGTACATTTACCTGTACACTATGTAGAAATATGTGCCCATGCCCCTAGAATTCTGTGATTTTCATCAGAACTACATCAGATGCTAAGGTGAGAGCTGAAAACTTAAAGGGTGGTTACTCACTTTTGCTGAAACCAGTGTGAACCATATTATAAATCAGCACAAGAAATCAATACATAATCCCGCTGGCATATATTAACTCTTCAAATCAAACCTCATAGTTTCTGATCAGACGCCAGGGCACTTTGGGGAAGAAATGCAGATCGTGTTAATAAACTTGATTATGCTGGTAACCTTGGGCCGGGGGTCTACCATTTGTCGTTGGCCTCAGGCGATTGGTGCCCGTAGCGACTCCATTACCATTACGGCAGACTGGTTGGAAGCTAGCGGGTCCTCGCCAAATTAACATGGTAGTGGTTCGGAATTGGCCACGTACGGTTACCCGTCAAACGTAGGCTAGAGGTATCTTATCGGACATGAGTATGCAGTTCTGTGTGGAAACGATTGCAGACGACGACCCTCCAAATAGAGTCGAAGGAATCTGACTAACGAGGGTATCTGGTGGTGTGTGGGCTGCCCCATTAGGGTTACACCTGATGCCTCTTCCAGAGATCAGATTTCCGCTGTAGTATGTGTAATTATACGGCCTCGACAATTGATAACGAAATGGTAGCTGGGCACATGACTTTTTTGGACGAAGTGGCCTAAGTGCTGAATTGGCGTAACCAAATTCGCACCTTAGTTCTAATCGATCGGCAGCAGATGAGGTAGATGTATAGGTACTCGAAAGCTGTTGAGGGCGGTGTCAAACCAAAAATTGGCAGCTATCATCATTATTAACAATGTGCTGGTTACCTACCATAAAGTTCATATAATTAGATCGTACCTACTGTTTACTGATTCTTCACCGGAGGAGAAATCAGCACCAAATCAGAATTTCTCCACTACTGATTGTTGTGTATAATATATTTTTCGTTTTGTTATAAGTTTTGTAAAAACATAGCAAGTTGACCATGACTTTGTGAAAAACTTCACTCAACTATTTGGTCAAAACTACTCTCGAATCTTCTTTCTAGTAGTGAACCAAATTTAGCTCGTAGTAGTTTCAAGGACTGTCGATAGACCGCTACCACAGCCACGGAAGTAGGCCCTCGTGACCTTCTGATGGGGGTATATTCATCTACTCTAAGACAATTAGTCCCTCTAATTGGAGTTGTTTTACTCCAAATACTTCAAATTTCAATGTTTCATAGGTCTCGCACTCGCCGACCAGAAAATCTTTCAGCTTCCTGAAAAGCAGTAATATAATAATAATATTCGTTTATTCTTCCAACAAAAAATGGATGACAGTATATGTACGGGTATTATGCATATTTCCAAGGTGAACAAATGCGGCAAAGTTTAGCTTATGCTATTCTTCCACTTAACCTCATGAAATTAAATACTAGGAAAATCAACCAATATGTATAGTAAAAAACACAACAAATAAGAGGCAAATACAAAAAAACTCATTCAAACCAGATTTTCATTATTTTTTTCCTGATCACCCTCCGTTCACTAGTTCTGACTTTACGTTGAAACTGTTCAAGTTGGTCGGGTAACTCGATATATTACTTTGGAGCACAATAGCTGAAGCTTTTTTTGAAAATTGCAAAGTGATGTTTTGGAAGATCTAAAGTGTGAACAGCGCGAATATGAATTCAATAAAGGTTACGTCAATGGTTAAGAACATTTTTTATGTGAGAGGATTCAGAAGTTACTAATACTTCATGAATGAACTAAAGAAGATGCAGCTTCCTCCTATTGGACATAGAGAGCCAAAATATTTTTTTGAATTTCATAGACCATGTGAACCTACAGCAAGTTTTATGTCCGTTGAATACGTGTCCTACCATTCAAATCTAAAAAAAGACTGTACACGAAATCTGCAGAGTTAAAATAATATAGCACACAGATCTTCTTTCATAGCGGCAGTCAAGAATTTTCTACTGCTATAAAGAATTTTCACAGCAAAGTAAGATTTTTCAATAAGCTTGTTAATATTTTTAGTAAGTTTCAATTCATCATCAAATTTGATACCGAGATGTCGTTCTTCTGAAACAGCTTCAATTTCACTATCATTCATTTTCAAATTGATTGAGTTCTTTATTTCAACTTGGTATTTTCTGTTACCAAAGACCATAACTTTGGATTTAGAGAGGTTCAGTTTTAAATCATTATAATTTGATATTTCATAAAGATGGTCAAGTTCAGATTGGATTGCCAGCTCCACTTGATTATAATCTTTGGCTCAGAAGGCATAAACTGATTGCAAATACAGTCAGTGATTTGATTATATCAGCAGTGTAGATTACAAACAATGAAGGGCCAATCACTGAACCTTGTGCAATTCTATTTGATAATGAATTGTTACAGATCACCTTTTGACTACGATCTGTCAAGTAATATTTAATAAAATTCAATGTAGGGGTTGAAAAGCCATAGAATCTCAATTCACCTAGAAGTACTCTATGGTCGAACGCTTTCGAGTAATCCAATGGCAGTTAGTAACATTGCCACTTCGCCTTCATCAAGGACGTTAGTTATAAGACTGGTAATATCTACTGATGATGAAGAAGTACCGTGAGCTTCGCGAAAACCAGACTGATTAGGAATTTTAGGCAGCGGATTTATGATAGCATGTTTCCACCCTGAAGGAAAGTAGTAATTAAGCAACAATTGATTATATGTGCAATGAATTTGTCTAAAAAAGGACTGCAATATTTCAACAATTGAAATATTATCTGTGCCTGTGCATTAGATTTCATAGAACTTATTATATCGTGGACTTTTTCCGCCCAAGTTAAAATGAAAGAGTATCAAGAAATAAAGATTGGGATCAAAAAGGTTGTTTTCGAAATAAAAGCAAGTAACAGCACAAACCATTAGGGGTTTATTCTTCAGGAAATGGTCATTTATCTCATTTGAATTAGGTACCTATATTTCTGGAAATTGAGAAATTTTTCTTTGTTAAGGCTTGCCATGTATCTATATGACAATTTGAAGCATTCTTCGACATGAAGTAAATATAACATTTTCCCCCAGAGTTCATTCAGTTCTTTTTCAGCCAAATCATTGAGGACTGTTTTAGCTTCTGACCTATAGAAGGGCGTCGTGGAACCGGATCTACCAAGTTCATATTCCTTGTCGTTTCCGCACACCCTTCTGTGAGCTGAGACCTCAGATCAAGAAGTAAACCCTAGATAGGCCCGATGCCGAAAATAGAAACGAAGTTGTGAACCGAAGATAACTCAAGCGGAGACTGTTATGTTTTGGGTTTCTGACGGTCGATCCAAAACAAAACACCTCTTGCACAGTGCCGTGCTTTTTTAAGGGGATCAACATTATTTATTTTCGTGAGGAAAGAATTCAAGTATCTTGATATAGTCTGATCTTGGGATGAATGTAAAAATTTTGCCAATGCAATGCAAATGTAGTATGTGAGCAGCAAAAGTGGATTGACGGTTTTGTCTGAAAATTCAAAATCGATATCTAGGAATGTTTATAGAGCTCAGAAGAATTTTCGTTGGAATTTTTTGAACCAAATAACGATCAAATTCGGTCATCAATATGTAGGTCATTCAAAATGACGGCCCATTTTTTATGATTTGCGATCCTAATGATAGGTAAACTCCAAAAACAATCGTGTACCCATTTGATGCGATTGATGTAAAAATTATAGAGGACTAGGTTTAATTTTTATAGTCTGATTCAGTTTGAAATTGGCGTGAGGTGCTTCTATTCATAATCAAAGGACTCAACCTTATTTACTTTGAGGCAAATAAGAAATACCTACAATAAGTTGACGATAACTGAATAATTTTTCTTACCAAGTAAAATTGATAAACAAATTAACTTTTTGAGGGAAATGAATTTATTACCCTCCTACACTTTCTGGAGTTGCTTAATTTTTCAGATATAGGGTGGATTCATGCAGCATCAAGTACCAATTATTATTAAAAAGTTTATTAAATAAAAAGTATCAGTTAACAATTATTACTTCACGTAGGTAAGGAAAAATAAGCATTAATGTATACCAAATAAACTATTAAACAAATTTCCATTTGATTTTGTGAAAACTGTGTTGATAGAAGCATATGATTCAGCTTGTCTCTGTCTTTGCCATGTTACCGGTTTACTCAGGCCCAAAAATAATCTTTGGGGTGAAATAATAACACTCATTTAACTCTTCGCATAATCACCTCTCAACTGCTTGTACATCAGGAATAGCTTCTGGTGGGAAAATGAGCAGAACATAGGTAGGTACATACAAATATTCCTCAAGCTCAAAGGATCCAATTTGAGAACATCACACCATATTTGCAACTTCTTCTCGTCAGTAGGAAACTTATGTATGAATGAATTATTCATTATTAGTACCTATTCCACTTCAATATTACATTTGAAGAATACGTTCCACGTCCGACACGCCACTGTTAGCTCACCTGAGGAATGTTTGTTGACTATCATTTGTTTTGTGAACAGAGCAGTTTTTCGACATTGTATTTAACTAAACCACTGCACTACTATTAAAAGAATCCCAAATCTCACGTAAACTTGTTTATGCACGTCAAAAAAACACGAAAACTGTTGGAAACCCAAAGGAAATTTCTAATCAAAACAACAAGAAAATACGTCAACCCAATGGCGACCGATACAACAAGCGGTGTTGCCAAGAGTGAGATAATTCTGGTAACCGCCTGAAATTTTCAGAGTGCCTACTATTTTATCAGTTGACAACGACATATATCTTTTGAGAGAATTTTTTTTTTGAAGTTCTTGGAAAAAAAATATTTTGTCTAGCACGCCTAGAATAATTCACCGGAATATAAAATTACGCATTGCTTGATACTTACCGAGCTCAGATTTTTCATTGATCAATTTGACAACAGAGGGTAGATGTTTGCAAACAGCAGAGACTAGAGGTGAATTGTAAATAAACACATTTGTCTTTGCTTCATTGAGTACGATGTTTACATAGCATCGGGCCTATCTAGAGTTTACTTCTTGATCTGAGGCTGAGACCCATAATACCAGCTGAACTTGTTTCTCATGATCAATCTGCCAGATGGCTCTGAGCGCTGCCTGTTTGTTGGCAAAGTTATGAATTCTCCACTCAGGTCCCTCTTTTACCTATAGCCTCCAGGTTTCAGTTAGGATCGCGAACATTTCAGCTTGGAAAACTGTTGCCTATATTTCCAGAGCGTATCATACACATCTTTCTGTCACGTAAATGCCTGCCTCCGAAGCCTCTTTGCCAGTAAGTAGCGATTCATTCCAAACTTTCTGAATTGGCTGCCATTGTCATCTTCCTGATCCAGACTGGACTCGGCGGCAACCTCAGCAGTACCTTCGACACTTCAATTTGAAATCATTCTCATTGCACTCGTTATCAACAGGCCAACTTCTGGACATTCCCAAGCTTTCAGCTACTCTGTGCGACTGGTCATGTTAGATATTTGGTTTTACGACTACCATGTACAGTCAGCGCATAATCTCTTGCCATGGGATTTATACCAACGTTTACAAAATTTTATCTACATACGATGTTCATAAACGTTTGGAGTCCAGGTCCACCCCCAGGTATTTGACTTGTTGGATTAACCCTAGCTCATGATCAAACATACTGGGTTGCCTAAGCTCGCCTTCTTTCCGTCGTTTGGTGAACATGATCATCTCTGATTCTGTCGGATTTACTGAGAGCCCTGCTTCACCGCTTTCTATTATTCAATTTTGTGTATCTTCATTAACATAATTCAATCTGTCAAATGGTGAAGTTTCACAAAAAATGGGCCAATATCTTCGAAAATTGTCGTGACCACCAAAAATTCCATTTGGATTTTTTGTTCAGGAGACAAAATTACGTAAACAGCATAAAAAATTGAGAATGGATGCTCATTCTAATCGAAGATTTTCCAAAATCATTATCGGATGTTCAACCGATTGTCTTCTCTGTACAAGAAACCAAAAAATTACAAATGAACAACCGGAACAATAGAACCATTTCGATGCCAATGTTTAACATTAATTTAACAAACTGCAGTAATGTAGCATTTAATTTTAATCGTTTTCAATTAAGTCAAATGAATACGAAGTACTTGTTTCGAAATTTGACGTTTTCAATACATTTTTCATATTTTTGCCTAGTGTCCAGCGAGGCTTTAGGAGGAGAAGTAGTTGTTTTCTGTTGGATTTCACAAAAAAAATCTTCATTTTTATCGTAAGTTGTTTTCCTTTCAAGAAAAAATATTTAAAATTTCCATTTGAGAATAATCCTCTTTGCAACATAATAATGTCATTATGACACGTCGGAATGGTACCAGTTACTTCTTTTGAATAAAAATCTACATTTTCCAAATGAATGGTATTAGGTATGTAGTTGTGTATATATTTTCCTTAAATACATTCGGAATCATATTCTTAAGGATAAATAGTTGTCAAATCACATCGAAATTTTGTTGTCTTCTGACAAAACATCTCGAATAAAGGGAAAATCGCTGGAGTAAGTAAGCTTTAGCGATTTTTTCAATTCCTTGATTCTCAAATTTTAGTCATGACAATGAAGTGTTCATGAAATAAAAAAATATATTAATCGATAAATCAAGTCCTGTATTTATTTATGCCGTAAATGACAGCGGTAAAAAAGCGGTAAAAAAGCGGTACAAAAGGTATATCTTTTTTATCGCAAAAAATGCCTTTTACTTAAATGTAGCAGTTAGAGTACCATGAGAGCCTAACATGGTCTCGCACATACTTTCATCATCAAAGCGGTCTCTCTTAGCAATGTGAACTGAATGGCGTTTGAAAGAGCCGCGGCCTGGCAATTCAGATACAATGTTTGGCCTGTAGATATGAGGAGAACAAATTGGAACTACGTGGTTAGGAAATATAAGCTTTTTTGTTTCTTTTTCAATTATAAACTCAATTATTGGTTTTATTTTTGTATAGATAATAAACATAAAGACAATAACAATAACTACGGTTAATAAACCAATTAGTTGAACAATACAATTGAAAAATTAAAATGGGTAGATAATTTTTGTCATAAGCTTCGCATCTCAACACACTTTGCGGTCTTCTTTTAAGTGCATCTTTAGTGTCCAACTGTTGCCTGTGTTATGACAGCGCATTCTCATTTTTTACTGCAGTTCTGGCTGTTTGTCGCAACCATCTCTCCACATTTTCCAATTATGACCAATAATCTATTGTTACATTGATACTCATCAGAGAGATATACGTCCCCAAAGAGTGATTTTTCTTCTTGAACCTAACTTAACCTAACCTAACCTCGGAAATTGCTTTTGTTTTTCTCGTACCAGGACATGGTGTGACTCTTTCAACGCTACGAGACTAACGAGACAAACTAAGCCGGTTCGCCGGTTGCAAGAACGCATCACGACAATAATTCTCAACATGTACGAAGCCGTAGAAGGGCCACTGTTATTAAAATTTTTATTTTCGTTAATTCCGAGATACTAAGTCAGAATTCTGACATATTATCGCGGAATTAGCTAATTCTGAGATACTAAGTCGAAATTCTGACTTAACATCTCAGAATTAGCAAAAATATTTTACGCCTTCGCAGACATGCGTAGTGGCACATTGGTCTCATACAGCCGCATGGACATAATGGTCGAATATGTGGCTGCGTGAGACCAATGTAGTCTCCAAAAATTGAGCGCCACTATGGACCTTCCAAAAAATTCCGGAACATCATAAAACATGTAAATATACTTGAGACCTTCATATCTGAGTGTCTGGGTGAAAACATTTTTTGATACACGATGATACACAACCTGCTAATAAGCGACCGTTACTCCAATTTCCTTCTTGCTAGAAAACAGTCGAACTTTTCTTGAATTGTATTTTTCCCAAGTTGAATATTCTTCAACTATGAGTTATTGAGTTGCCGTGAGATATCTGCTCCCATCCTTGGAGTAACCAACATGAAATAGTATTTAAAAATACTCCTGTAGGGTTGCCAACACCCCTACAACAGTTGAATAATTATTTTGATATTCATTTCAGCTTTTTGCCAGAGATTTCAATATTCATAAAGTACCACCATATATATCTGTGAGTGAATTCCACAAATATTTTCATTTTGTGTGTGGTCATCGATTCAGTCCTATCAATTTGTGCAGACATTTGGTTTTTCTAATAGCAGGAAATGAGCACGAGCAGTTTGATACGGTAAGAAATTGAATTTTCAGTTGAGTACAATAAAGTTATTTGTGTCACTAGTCGAATATAACTGTTAATGGGACGAGTAAGAACTCTCGTAAGCAATATTGTGAGACCCAAAAACTAAATATTTTGTACGGATGAAACATAATATTTCTAAACTAAGTATGTACGCACTGTTCGCAGTTCATAAAGTGATACGACAAAAAACCGTTTTTTTGAAAAGGTCATAATATACTAAATTTTAGCTCAAGCCAATACCTTGAAGAATAAATCTGGAATCGGACAATTGTTCGCTATGATCTTTTGAAAAATGGCGATGAGTACAGAAGTTTTTCAGATGTGAAAATCTGAATGATTAAGTCTCGTTGCCGATTGGGAATAATCTTCCACGATTCACTGTTGCAGAGCTGCTCCTAAGGTGGCGTAAGGAGTTAAAGTAACATTGCCTATCCAGAACACGTGGCTAATGACCATAGCAGTCGATGCCAATTTATACACCAAGATAAAAAAAAAACAAAAGGACAGAAGTTGGCTAATAACGCGAGAACCACCTCGAAAATGCTGGTGCATATATTTTCTACCCCTATAATCAATTTTATATTATAGATATAGACGTTTATAATAATATAGTATGTGTAATAATATATTATACTTATATAATAATATGTATTATACACTCACCAATTGGTATTTTACAACTACTCCGTTTCTTGAATCTCAATGAAAAATTTAATTCAGGTTGCATGAATTGTAGAAGAAAGTACACAATCAACCACTTCCTCCTAGTCTATCGTTGCTCCCTACTCCCCACTCACTTACACCCCTCCCACCCCTTCCTTCAGTGCAGCTGCTATCCGAAAATATCCAATTTCAGTGTGTGGCCTACTTTATTTAACGGCGAGTATTCGAATTCAAATCAGTAATGTTGAAATATACGCAAAGAATGTCTCGCAAATGTATTGTGTGACAAGAATCATTACATTAAAAAAATTGTTTTTTTTCCGTGAACCAGCTGTCTTTCCCCTACGAACGACATCAGCTTTCAGAAGTCGAAACTTGTGCAAGCCGAAGATTAACGAGGTCTTATTTTTTCCTATAACTTTCTCAGGCTATCATAAAAATAAATTGAAGTCGCTGGGCTTTGAACCCACGACCTCAATCATGATGGAATAACGACATCTACAGTGCAGCAGAAGGGTTTACAAACTTTCATTGAAGTCAGTTCGAAAAGTAGCGATGGCAAGTCAGTTAAGTAAGCGAAGTTACTACTTGAATTTTATGAGGGATGTATAGGAAATCGTTTCGTCATTGCCGCTTTTCAAAAAAAAATGAGCGGCAGAGTAATGCCACTTCTCTACAATCAAATTTTCTTACATTTTCATTTAAATGTCATTGTTTCATTCGTGGTAAGCACGTTCCATCAGATAAATTAAAAAAAGGAAAGAGATGAGCCACTTCAGTATCGTAACTTAGTGTTCCCCGTTCTTGACAAAACACGAAAGGTCGATGAAAACGTTCTGAGGCTTGTAAGAGAGCGCAATGGTGACTATTGACGAGCTATCATTGAGCGTTTGGCAGCAGTGCATCATTTATAAGCAGCTGATGCCCAACCAATACCACTTATCATGTAGAAAGTTACTAGTGACTGGTCCGACCGTTCTTTAATATTTTGTTCGGTGCCGGTCCGACCGGTCACTATTACGAGAACGGTCCGACTCTTCTATCGTTTCTATGTAAAATAGACCATAATGTGAATGAATAATTGTTGTATTGTAACAATTCTGTATGGTTATTCTGTTTACGTTAGGTTAGTCAGGTCAGGTTACATTAGCTATTAATTTATGCATTTTCAACTCGGATTGCCTTCTTCCTATCTTGCCACTCAAACTTCCCGCCATTACAGTGACCAATCACGCTTGAAGAGTCGGACCGTTCCCGAATTAGTAACTGCTTGGACCGCTAGCGAACAAATTATTGAAGGATGGTCGGACTAGTCACTAGTCACTGCCTATTATATATGAAAGGTCTGAACAGACTACGCAGGAAATAAAAGGAAATCCTGAAACAGGTGGCCGTCCCAGAGACGAAGTTGATGACGAGATGCAATCGGTTTTAGAGTATCTTGAAAATATTTCAGAAGAGAGCCAATTCCCAATTGAATGGAATTGACCCAAATTGCACTCGCCCTCATCCAAAAACTGTCAAAAACCGCCTCCTTGAGAAGTATGGCAGTGATATATTGATCACTGATAAAATTCCTTATATTGTATGCTTCAGAGATACTGGGCACAAGATAATTACCGATTCTTGGAATGATGAGAGGTTACCTAAAACGAAGAAAGGCTAGGCATTGTTAAAATAGCAGCTGTTATTTTACTCGAAGATACACGATCACAAGTTAGATTTTTGTCCCCAGCTGATACATTTTTGGATGGCGCTAATAATCTCATTCCAAAATGATACTATGTGTAACTCCTAGGACTGCTAGCTGTCATGCCTTTTCGGAATTTACCTCGGTAGAAGAACCTGCCTGTAGCAGAAACTGTTGAACGTTTTGGTAATGTTGAATTGAAGACAGAAGTTGGGAAGGCTTCTATTCCAATCATGCCTCTCACCCCCTCAAGTTCATCGACAAATGAAATCATTTTTAACAAACCTCTCATGCTCTGGCTGTTTGGCAAACATTTGTATTTGGCAGGTCTTGGTGGATGAAAGGGATTCATGGAAGATGTGACGAGTAAACTGCAATAAGAAATTACTCAAATCGATTACCAGCCTTTCACAAAATCACCACCGAGTGATTACAACACAGTGTACACCTCATTGCTCTGCAGTATTGGAAAGGTAAAATCGTTGGACCAACAAACCACGTTTTTCACATTTGACCAACCAATGTATTTTAAAAATGTTGTTATTCCGCTTGGTGGCTTTCACTTGATGATGTCGTTTATTGGGTTCATCACGGAAGGAAGTGATGTATCAGAGCTCTTCAACCTCATATACGCTGCCAACAGTATAGGAAAAATAAGGATCGATCACGTCTATTCAAGGGTCGTTAAAGCACACATGTTTCCCCACCGCAGTCTTGCTTCGATGTTTTTCGAAACTCTAGACTTTTTACCAGAATTTGAATTGAAATTGGAACAGATTCTCTATGGTCCTGATCGACCAGACATTCTGAGCACAGGACGAAGCTTATTTCAAAGAACTTTCTAGAAAATTTCACAACCAACTTCATTGCTTCACAGATCTAGAACCCACTACCAAGTTATGGAGTCAATACTTCCAAATGGTTACACTGATAGCAAACTTCATTGATGCCGGAAGAATGGGAGACTGAGATAGACACCTCGAAACTATACATGACTGCTTTCCTAATTTCTTTATGCAAAATGCGGCTATCCGTATCCACAAAATATGATGGAAGTGGAGCACATCATTCCTGCTGCCATCTGTATCCACAGAGTATGGTGGAAGTGGAGCACATCATTCCTAATGAATTCATTGCATTCACTTCACAAGGCGGCATTACTATGAGGAAAAGCAATAAGTTTCGATGTGGAGCGTGGACTGATATGAGTACAGAACAGGAACTTGTGGAACACTTGAAAAGTAGTGGTGGACTGACGAGAGGTCGTGGAACCAGTGACGCAATCCTGTCAACATGGAAATCAGGCATGCCAACACATAGACTGGTTCGCGACGCTGTGGAACAGTTCGGCGGAATTGACTTTGCTACCTCTGAGCAGCATATTGATACAAGAGAATACAGACATAACTGAGACAACGCAGATGTGGAGAAAATGTCAGAATTGTTCCGCCTGCAATCATCATTCACTTTCTGAATAAAAAGGAGCTCCAGACTGGCGCTTCACATTTGCAAAATTATCATCTTTAAGATATATGACAACGTGTGCACTTTCCCACGAATGCACGGACATAATACTCAATTCAAACGGTGAAATGATTCTGAACACCACTATGCCAATGCACAATTCAAATAAATTATTGAGGTTTTGTTAGGTTCATTTCAGTTATTAGAGCCGTTTTCTCATCTCATTGAATTATGCATCGAATTGTCGTCAATGTCTATTCTGAGTCTTGCAAATGAATATTCTTAATCATATTTATAGTTTATGAACTTACTTTTTGAGATTTCAGAAGAATTAACCCAAGCAAGAAATGTATGATATTAGTAATGTTCACTTTGTAATCAAGTACCAACTGTTGTAGAAATTCCTGCCTTTGCTAACACAGATGTCACCAGGAGGTTCTTCATTCAATCAACTGATTCACTTCGGTCAAAACATCAGGAAGGGTATGATCATTATGTCTATATTATTTTATATAATTCTGAGGAAGAAAAATTTCTCTTTTATTGGGTGTTCCAGAATGAAAGGAAACAACCCCGTTGGTGGAATTTCCACTTCATTTCAATGAACGCTACTCTGTTGAAAGTGTGAAAAAGAAGTTCCAAAATAACTCCATAACTACAAGAGCGAAGGACGACCACAGATTTTTTTATCATCTCGACTTTTGTCATGAAATTTTCAGAAAAAATTTCGATTCCAAAATTTCAAAAAACAGATTTTTGAATTGTTCGTAACGATGGGTTTTCGCGTAACTGATGAAGTGAAATAATAATGATGAATAATTATCATGAACTCCCTTATAAAAATTACTTTGAGAGAAGAGATAGTAGAGAGTAGAGAACGGCGATTATTATGTATTTTTTTATCTGGTGTTCACGTTTACATTATGGCAAATAATTTTATACCAAATTCATATTCATTCAACTCTTTGTTCCATTGTCGAGAGCACTATTGCAATTGTTTCTCGGAATCTGCTATCAGAATTTTGCTTTGATTCAGACAGGGGGAAATATATCGGAGTAGACCGCGTTTTATCACCAGTAGACAGGTAAGCAACCATTTAGCCAGAATAATGTGATGATTCGAGGGAACGGTATTAAAGCTATCTGAATTGACCTACTCTTGTACGTTCTGAGCAGAGGCCACAACAATTCTGGGGGCCTCCTGTACAAATGAATGCAAAATTCTGCTTAGTCAGCACTTATAATGTGTCCCAGACAATGAGGAACATTGCACAAATATCAGTATCAGCTAGGGAAGTAATTGTTTTCTGATATAGATATTTGTTATAAAGGCCTAACCTGTAGGTGGATGGAAGAAAGAAGAGTCAAACCTCGGTAGTTATCTGGTTCATAGATGCTGCAATTTGTTCAATCAAAATAGTTATGAATATTGACAGTCGTTGGATGAGAGAAAAAATGTGATATTTCTGCCAATATTGGATTGTACGTTTAGTTTATTGAATCACATCGTGATGATTATGTGTCCAAAAAGTACTGGAGTCAGATAGCAGTTCCCTAAAGCCATTGAGTATACTCAGAATTTTACTGTCAAATTTGACTATTTTCTCGAAATTATGACGTTTAAGACGAAATGATAAAAAACTTTGGTGCTCTCCTGCGCTATCCTACATAACGGATTAACATTTCTAAAACTATATTAAGGCAGCAGGCACACTGAGCAACCATGAACGACCGTCCGCGACCGTCCAACTACAACCAAAATTTCCAAAACGTGTATTCTTATCAGATAACTCACACTGAATGATCGTCTTCAACCGGTTTTCGAAGACCATGTTTGAAAAGGCAATCAGCTGGAAATTTTGGTCGATCAGTGTGAGTTTGAAAGTTTTTATTGATCCCTTTCAATTTTTGGACGTTGCTGGATGGTCGATGCTGGTCGGTCAGTGTGATTCCTAGCTTAGCAACCTGAATCATCATTCAGTGAAAAATTTTAAAGCCATTCACATCCAGTATCTCAACATGAATTTTTGCAAATTGAATAAATCGCCAATTGAACTAGAAACTATTTTATTTGTTTTTAATTAAAATCAAAGGATGTTCATAAAACGTTTAATGTATTTTTTACAGTTGTACTACACTTTTGCTCAATTTTAGATATCAAAAAAACAAACCAAAAAATAATACTTCTCTCGAGGATAGTAGATGAAGTAAGGAAAGGAATTTCCTCCGTTCGATCTGGAACACCCAGGTCCCAGATTCTTATAGAAACCTAATGAGTGAACTATCGAAGCCATGATGACGAACAAATAAAACAGATTTATTACTACTATCTATTTATCCATCGGGTTAGAGTCTATTCACTTAGTTTTCTATATGGACATAAAAATTCACCACGCTACATCAAGCGGTTGACTTATTTGAATACATTCGTGTACTAATTAGTTTTGTTTAGTGAATTCAGGGAGAAAAAACCGTAAAAATGTTCAATGAGATATATTTAAAATTAAAGAATAGCAGAACAGATGTTACTACAACTGTACGTATAGTGAAATTAGAATAGTAATACTAATAAGACCTTCACTCACGGAAACTGGCCTGCCATGATTGGTGTAGATCAAGGCATAACATGGCATTACGAGTGTTACACTCCCATCTCTCTTACCAATGTTGCCTTACAGTCTGGAAGATATTAAGTCCATCGTAGATGAATAATTATGGAAACTACTTTGTTACGAGTTAGTTTGAGTTTCCCATAGGTAGGAAGGATACGATAATACCATGTATCAGAAAAGAACCGAACTATTCCACTAGTTAGTTTATTGAAATACTTTCCAGAGCTCAAATTGATATACAGTGAGGGGCAATATTATGGAATAAATTCATTTTTACGAGAATAGGCAACTTTTGAGACAAATCCCGAAACACGTCGATTTTTATTTCCAAATAATGATTTTGTGGCAGATATGTCATACTAGTGACGTCATCCATCTTTGCGTGATGACGTAATCGATGATTTTTTTAAATGAGAATAGGGGTCGTGTGATAGCTCATTTGAAAGGTTATTCAATTCTCTATGTAGTGATATGAACATTAACATAATTATTTATACAGGGTGGCCAAAAAAATATTTAATTTGTAAATGAAATTAATTGTCACAAAAAGAAGTATTATCATTTATTTAATACAAAATTACATTGTACTACTGTCGGAAAACAGAAAAACAAATTAGTTGACAAATAAAAATTGCTTTTCGCTTGAATTAAATGTTCAAATTGCCACCCACCTGCCTCTTGGCAGTAATTGAACGGACGAATACATTCTTCTTGAACATTGTGGATCATTTCTGGAGTTGAATTACGAATTTCCAATGTAATGCTATTTGTCATATCTTGGAAATGTGTGGTCTATCGGCGATCTGGATCATCCTCATTGATTTTGTCTACTATTGAAACACTTGAAACAGTTTATAAATAAATGTTTAGAACTGCTGTGCTTTCTACTACTATGAAGAAACAAAAATAAATTCCGATAATAGGCAAATAAATAATGAGAACTAAAAAGATAGCAAAAAGTATAGTTTTTACAAATCGAGTTGGCTTGGGTCAAATGTAAGTCAGTTCTTGACATTTTCTCATAAGGACTAGTTTATTTCATGAAATAAATAAATAATGGCCCCATTAACTGAAACACAAAGAATCGAAGTATTAATTATGGTTGGATATGGAGATAGAACCAGAACACAACAAGAAGTATGTAATTTATTTACCATAAAATATCCTAATACGCCTATCACACAATCCACTGTTAGTAAAATTGAGAAGAAATTTAGAGAAACTGGACACGTGAAACATGTTGCAAATGCTGGTCGTCCACCAATGAATGAGGATGTGAAACTGTCTGTATTATTAAGTGTGGCAGAGAATCCTCAAATTAATTCTAGGCAAATTGCAGCTGATACAAACATTTCTAAAAGGTCTGTTTTACGTGTGCTGAAAAAAGAGAAATATCATCCGTATAAAATTCATAATGTCCACGAAATCAATGAGGATGATCCAGATCGCCGAATGCAGTTTTGTGAAGTAATGCAAGATTTATGTAATCAAAATCCACGCTTCATTCGTGAAATCCTTTTTTCTGATGAAGCAACCTTCTGTTTAAATGGAACAGTGAATCGGCAAAACTGCAGATATTGGAGTCAAGATAATCCCCATTGGATGACTGCGGTACACACTCAGCACCCTCAAAAACTAAACGTGTGGGCAGGGATAGTCGAGGATAGAATTATAGGTCCTTTTTTCTTCGATGGGTCTCTTACGGGGCAAATATATCTTGATTTTTTACAAAATGAACTTATACCCGCCCTTACAGACATGTTTCCAAATGAAAATGATCGTAATTCGCCAAATGAAAACATATGGTTTCAGCAAGACGGTGCACCTCCGCACTTTGCACGTCCTGTTCGTGATTTTTTAAACAGATGTTTCCCTAGGAGATGGATTGGTCGACGAGGAACAATAGAGTGGCCCGCAAGATCTCCAGATCTTACACCACTTGATTTTTTCCTATGGGGTTACTTAAAATCAAAAGTTTACATCGATAGACCACAGAATTTACAAGATTTAAAAAATAGAATTAGATTGGAAATTCGTAATATACCTCCAGAAATGATCCACAATGTTCAAGAAGAATGTATTCGTCGGTTCCATTACTGCCAAGAGGCCGGTGGGTGGCAATTTGAACATTTAATTTAAGCGAAAAGCAATTTTTATTTGTCAAATAATTTTTTTTTCTGTTTTCCGACAGTAGTACAATGTAATTTTGTATTTAATAAATGATAATACTTCTTTTTGTGACAATTAATTTCATTTACAAATTAAATATTTTTTTGGCCACCCTGTATAAATAATTATGTTGATGTTCATATCACTGAATAGAGAATTGAATAACCTTTTAAATGAGCTATCACACGACCCCTATTCTCATTTAAAAAAATCATCGATTACGTCATCACGCAAAGATGGATGACGTCACTAGTATGACATATCTGCCACAAAATCATAATTTGGAAATAAAAATCGACGTGTTTCGGGATTTGTCTCAAAAGTTGCCTATTCTCGTAAAACTGAATTTATTCCATAATATTGCCCCTCACTGTATAATCTCAACATCAGCTTCATTAATCCAGCATTGGAGTTTTCTGAAATAAAAGGTAACGTGTCTCGCTATTTTGCGGATTTATTTAAGAAAACCTGGGTAATTTTGGGCTTAGTATAGTCAGCGGAAGGTCCACTGACTAGTTCAAACAGGATTATTCCCCGTTACTACATTTTTCATGAAGAAAACGACTCAACTCTCGGAGTCGCTACTCTAGACCAACTTACATCGAGGTAGGTTTGATTCCTATACCAGAACTCACCTCTCAACTCTGTCTATAATTATATAATTCACATTGCAGTGCCTTTTAGGTTAACTCCATTCCCTTATACAGAATGAGTATCACTTCCGTAACGCTAGTGTCCAATCACTTCACCACACTGCTAGTCCTTAGCTATACCGTCACGATTGTCTGTAGTACGCTGCATGAACACCACGGCCTACCGTCTCTCGTGAGAGCTAGAGTGAGCTGTATATTTTCTGTCTTAGACTGTATGTACTCTTCACCGTATGGCCTGATGCGGACTCTATGAAGCATGTGCTTGCTGCTTATTGTGTAAATCAAATGAGATAAAGAAGAAACATAGATAGAACTCATGAATTGCTGATTACCATTTCTCAAGTAGATGTGCACCTTAGGTATCGATACTCAAAGTGGGTTCTTAGGTGGCTGGCTTTTGTAACGCTTTACCTTGAGGCAAAGCTACTGATGCTTGCTGGTAGATTTTGTGATCTGGTTGTAAGAATAAGTAAAACTTCGGAAAGCTAGGGTATCCAGAAATATCACCATTTGCGTTCTCTCTAGATTCTTCACTTCTGCCTTCTACTGTCTACTATAGTTTGATGCTGATGAAAGAAATCATATACTCCTAACAACCTGAAGTTTTGTTCTGTTAATTCATCCACACCCTGGCCTGTAAGAGGTAAAAATCAATTTCCATCTCCAAACCAAAACCATTACAACTTATTGCTCATCATCTGGCGAACACAACCTAATGAACATTATATAGGCCTTATTGACCACCAAAGTGGAAACAGGAATATGAAGAAACACCATCAATATTATTCAATATAATATAAGAGAATTGCATTACATTGTGATTCAGTCATAATTATTGACTCCCAAGCAATAATTATAATAATAATAATAATAATAGATTTTATTGACAGGAATAGCTATATAACAATTAAAATTAAAATACTGCGATAAAATTGGGAAATCCTGTCAAATGGTAGATTACCATGATCAGACCTTGCTCTTTCATCCAAACATAATTAGTTTTTCAAATATTTTTTGGATCCACACGAAAAGTTTCATTATATACAAAGATTCGGATAGATATACCCATCTAATTTTTTCATGGTATTTATAGAATTTATTTAAATTCCGTAATATTCAATTAACAACAATCACAATCACCATATCCCTGAGATATAAGATCAAATCAAGAAAGTCTACTCATTCAAAATATGTCAAATATCAACTGAACTTTGAACTAGTTATCTGCGACCGTTCTGCTTATAACCAAACTGAGCCATTTGACACGACTATGAGGAAAATTCGAGAAACAGAACGCCATATCTGGGACCGACTACATAAGCATATCGCGATTTCATTTGTTTTGTCTCAAACAATTCTGATCAAAATCTAAACATTTATTGTTATTATTATAGAGTTGGTAAAAAACTTTCAGTCAACTCCACTTTTTTTATGGGTGAAAGTTTTTCACCTACCCAGTTGTATCTCACTGCACTGTATGTGATGGATCGCCTCCGATGGATAATATTATTAACTATCATTCCTTTTGGCATTTCCCAGTCATGCACTGTCTCCGAAGCTCCACGCCTTGGTGTAAGTGACTATTGGGACCGAGAATCATGTGCTTTGAGCAAGCAGACTGAATCAAGGATGACGGCCTTCTGTAAGGCTAAGATTTCTGCCATATTACACCAAACTGGTCTCATTTTTAAGTTTGAAAGCAGTGTGCCCATCATTCCACCAAGGATCCCTTTTATAAGAACAACCATTTTACCAGAATGGTTTGGGTAGATTCTGCGGAGATCAAACAGTAGATCTTGATATACAGTCCATTTTCCCTCTCTTTTCGGACGATGTTCGTTTCGTCAGTTGCAGAATGCTCGAAGACGTAAATCATCATAGTCTGTTGGTCGTCGAGGAGGACTAGATCAGGCTTATTGGCTTGTATTTGCCTGAGGGTGGGGAATGAGTAGATCCAATGGATTCGGCACTTCTCATTCTCTACCATGGACTCAATATACCCCGGAGCATAAGACAACACCGGTATATCCTCTATACCGTACGAGTGTCGTAGATTGTAGTAGAACATTCGTAGGTCCGCGTTATGCCTGTAGATATAGGCTGAGACCGCACAAGCTGGATGAGCTAACAGCAAATGCATTATATTCTCAGATGACCTACAACACGCTCTGTATCTAGTTCCAGGGACCTCTATACCCATCACGTGACTACGGTGGGCTTTCACGTGGGCTTTTTGCTGAACGGGTTCCAACTTGGTGACAGAGTTTGGGTTCGTTCGTTCAGTGTCGAATACGAGACCAAGTTCATCGGTTGCTGCCTTGAAAAGAAATGCTCCAATACCTGCTTTTTCATGATTGCATAATAAGCAGAGAAGGGGATCTGAACTCCTGGAGGTCTATTCTGGAGATTCAATGTATACGAATTCGATGTTGTATCTCTCTTCAACGAGCGGTGCTTGTATCGCATTATGTTACTTCAAACGTTTGGAAATGTTTCCGCATGAACTCGAGAATAGACGCCCTGATGACTATACAGGCTCCATCCAGTACCATTCTGTTATGCAGACACTCCAAACTCAAAAGTCCATGACCTCCCCGTTGCCTGGGGAAGTAGAACCGTGGAACAGACGATTTAGCATGCAAGCTCCTATGAAGATGCACCATTTTGCGAGTCTTTACGTCGAGTTGTCCTGAGTCCAATTCATTACTCCAAAGGATTACAGTAGAATCGGAACAGCAAGGTGGTCGGTGGATCAGCGGTCTAATGCACAGGCCGTTCGAATCTCCAGCATAGCGATAGTCGGTTCGAATCCGATGTAGGTACGAGAATTTTTCTCAACTACTTTATATCGGATTCGATAGGCGGCCGCATGCCTTGTTGAAAAGCAAGTGTATTGTGAGTTGTCTAGATGCCAATCTCGTCTAGTGCTAGCTTGGAGTGCACACCGACCACCCGAGGTGGTGCTGTAGGTTTTCCGGGTTTTCCTACAGCTGAAAAGTGAATACATCACCTAAAACATCAGTAAGTTGCCCCGGAGCGCCACGGCAAATAATAATAATAGCCGTCCTCTACCCGCACAGGCTATGCCTTTGGGTACACTCAACGAGTGTTTATGAGGGAGTATTATTATTATTATTATTATTATTATTATTATCAGTTGCAGCAGCTTCGACAGTTCTGATAACGAGATCTGTCGGAGTTTGTGCTGATACTTACCGCGGACAGAGTTTTTAACATTAGCTACCTCTTGGGTATGGCGTTGTTCCACCCCTAGGTAGGTATACGTCTCTTCGACATCCAGATGATGTAGGAAGCTTCCGTCTACGAGCTGAACGTCTGTATGGACTCTGACTTCACTAGATGTTATGGTGAATCTAGTCCTCCAGTGCGGCATCAGCTGTTCAATGCATCTCACTATTTGATCGGGTACCGCAAGGCATCTGAGCAAATGTATAATGAGCTTATGCAATGTTGTATCAAACGCCTTGCGATAATCGATCCAGGCCATTGAAAAGTTAAGCTCATACTGCACGGAGTCCTGCGTGATGCATCTGTCGATCAGCCGGTTCTCCTTGCAGCCAGCGACCCCCTTCTTTGTACTTCTTTACTCATATATCCGTTCATACATCGGCTCAATTGCGGATAGTACTCGCATGTAAAAGATGCTTGTATCCATCTTATAACATGCGTTCGAGCATGTTATCGGTCTGTAGTTCTTCGGATCGGACAAATCTCCGTTTTTGGGGATTCGCACGTTCTGCCCCTCTACAAACCAATCCAGAATCTGTTGCTCGACATCTAGCTATGAGTTAAAAACTCTTGCTAGATGGTGGTGGGTACATGAAATTTTTTTCCACCAATAGTTATATGGGCCATCAGGGCCTGGAGCAGCAAAGTTCTTCGAGCCTTTGAGGGCCCCTCTAACTTCTTTCGTGGTTATCGGATTGCGCAGTTCATTGAGCTCAGGCTGACGAAGCCTCCTGCAGAAAACTTCGAACTGCGCTAGGGCTGGAGTATCTACGTTGAATTATTGCGGAAACTCATAAAAAAAAATTCCAGAAGGTTTTCACCCGATTGGCCGCTGGCGGGTTATCCACAACACGTGTAGGCTTTTGGAATAGGCGAGAAGGTTTATTGCGGAAGTTCATGTTTTCCGCGATGCTTCTCGCCCGCCTCACTAGTGACCTTTTTGCTGACACCAGCATTCGTATTATATCAGTAAACAGCACGCCTTGATTTAGTGTGAGGTAAGCTCGTCTTAAATTCGCGGCAATTCGCCGCACTGCGGTGAAGGGCCTATTGGCTACCACGTAGTCCACCATACACTTGATACGAGACGCGTGTTGTCTCGCCGACTTGATCTTAGCTTCCATCTTGTGAATGCGCAGCTCATGCCTTCCAATAAGAGGGGTGGTATCCCTCCTCTCCGCTTGGGACAGGGCCTGAGCGGCGTCATACACGGCAAAATTGATCTGTCAGATGTCAGCCTCTTCTGAAAGGACATCGTGAATCTCTGCATCCACCATTGCCAGTTGTTGTGGCTTCAGGGGCTTGGTGTTATGAAGCGCCCTGCGGGTTCTGATGCCTTCCGTTGGTGGTATGATGCGGGCCTTCTCTACAGCCAGATCGACACGTGGCATATCTGCCACTTCTGCCACTACGCAACACGGCTGAGGAGGGGCTCTAACATATCCTCGAACCCGAAGGTGGGATACATAATCCCTAAGATTTTGTGCGGAAAAGGCAGCATGCTCTGGGTGTTTTTCACATCACACCACAAAGCATGCATTCTTGGCATGTATTCTCTCTGGGCGGGATCACTGCTCTCATAGCAATGCAGAAGACTGTCCCTTAGTTCACCCGTCCACTCGAAGCGTCCGTTGTCATCGCGGTTGTCATCGTTTGGCAAATCATCGTTTTGGGCCCCATCACCTTGCCTATGACCCCTAATCCGGAGGGGTCTGTTCTGGGGGCCTCTTCCTCATGCATCTGAAACCGAGATGTAGGGTATATCTGGGGGTTAGCCTAGTGTAGCCACAGCCGACATCAGAAGGGATGAGCATTCCCTCCAGGGTGCACCATGGCTGCCGGTCCGGTTTTGTACCGGTTGCTCAGGAAAATGGTGTCGCAACTCACCAAGGCCCTGGATGGTGGTTGGCCCACCCTGCTCATTTATTATTATTATTATTGTCAATATAATTTCTCTCACTATTTTATTGTGTTTGATTGGTCCATCTAACCATTCATTACGCTATATGAATAGATACAATTCATTCATATGTGTAAACTTCAATAGAACTATATAATAAAAATAGGTAGCAATTTACGAAGTCAGGAGTAAATATCGAAAGTTCCATTCATAGTTTGCATCCAGCATCTGAAATTCCTTATTTTTTCTCAAACCTACTATCAGGTACCAAAGATGCAGATGAATTCACGGATTCGTTCGGCTCTGAGACGCTCCGATCCATTTCAAATCATTCTAATGAAAATGTTTTGGAACCCCATTGTCAGATTATCGAGATGTGTGAGAGAATAGTTATTTATGCAGCAAGTGCAAAAAGTAAGTGTTTATTGCATTCAACATGAAATTGTCGACAACATGTCGAGTGCAATGAACATTTCTTGCACGAGTTGCATACAACATTTTTTCTACGTTCATGCAAAAAGCAAAAAATTATTTATTCAGGTGCGGCACTAGGTGAAGGAAAATGAAATACGCAATTTAAATAAATAATTATTACTATCGATTTCATCACCATCATCTAGTTTTCCATTAATATTACACATTTTAAAACTTTCAGTTCTGTAATTGTCAGAATTAAATTTTGACTGACGTTTATATAACCACAGTTGCATTATAAAAATCAAAATCATAGTAGCCATGAGCGCGTATGTTATCACGAGGTGTGGTCATAGTACAGACAGTTTGCTCTATGCAGGTAGACGGTTAAGAATATAGCGGATCGGTTTTGATTATGGAGTTATTCTTGGGAAGGCATTGTTTGTTCAACTTGACTGCTAGCATTAATACAAAATAATATAAAATATGTAGCTGTTTAAAACGTATGACCAATCTCACAGAATATCTGCTAAATATGTAGTGGGTTTGAACGTTAATGTTTATCATGATGACAGCACGTTGAAGTAGAATGACAGATGAGTGCAATAAAAACTTTATTGCACTAGTGCAATGAAGAGCTTCTTTTTCCACTGAATGTAGTTCAATTAAGTTTTGCTTTTTGCATGAGTGTAGAAAAAAGTTATATATCAAACGAAAATTCCTTCATTAGTGATCATAGTTGTTATCTCTGAGAATATATGATTGGGATTTTCCTGTTATTTCCTTTTCAGCTCGCTGAGTCTACTTATGAACATTTTCCATATTATTTATTATTGGATAAACGGTATATTCAGAATTAGTTTTTCAGGTTTATCTTCAAAATAAACCCAAAATATGTTGTTTTCAGGAAATACTTATTATTGTAAAGTCATTTTTGTGGTTAAAATTGTTGTTCGTAGCATGAATAAATGTCTGGAAGATCTTGGAATCTCATTTCATGGCCAGTGTATTGGAAATTAGTGATAGAGGTGCCTAATATAATTGAGAAAGACCATTCATCGGTCTGCTTCTGGATGCCGAATATCTAAATATCGCTCCAAACCCGAATTGAGAGCTCTCTGATCGATAAGTTAATACCACAGAAATGGAAAATATCCATTT